>CM042228.1:22529183-23054183 GCA_023566465.1 Cottus gobio | reverse complement strand
GATGTTAAAAGTAAAAAGACTTGCTCTCTCAAAGGGATTTTTTTCAGGCAACTTTATTTGAAGACTGTGCCTTGTTTATTCAGACAAGCCCTTAACAGAGATACAACTGCCTTTTCTAAATGGAAATTATTTCAGAATTATCCTGTAACCATCATCACTTTGCCTTTCTTTGAAACTCCATGCTATTTGTGTTAAAGGCAATTTCTTTAATACACTCATATAGTTTTCTTGCTCTCGCCTGATTCTTGAAAATGTTACTCCCCAGAGAGCTGAGGACTGTATTTGCTGGTGTGTGTGATGGTGCGCGATTAGACTTCCTTAAATAATTATTGAACTTGTAAATCCTCCGTCTTCACCAAAAAGAGTTTGACATCTCTTACTCGGCAAACATTACAGACTGCTTGGAGGGGTTCCCAGCTTTTAAAATCATTCACTCAGCACACTCACTTAAAGTACGTACATCTACCATGCTTACTGTACACGTAAGGCCAGATGCAGAGGCACAGTATAATAATTCAGCATATTTGTAGTGGAATATTCACTCTGCACTTTGTGAGAGATTAAGCACCTCCTTATTTGCCTCTATGAAGCTTTTTCTCTGGTGGGCCCACTGCCCACTGTGACTGGGAAAATGTACTTGTCAAAAGTGTGACAAGTATGTAGCATTTACATGACAACATGATGAGACAAGGCATTTCGAGCTACTAGGAGTTTTAGGAAGCATATAAAGCATACACCTCACTCCTCTTCTGCCAAGAAAAGTTTTCACACCTCAAATAAGCTGTGTGAAGTTATTTAAAAAGCAATATCGTTCACAACAATGGAATTCATGAATGAAGTATGTTAGATTTAACTTAAATCCATGTTTCATTTTGCACAGGAAACATAATTGTCATTTCAGATGTGCTTGTTGATCTCTGTAGTATAAATGAGTTGGTTCTCATATTTCATGCATTTCTTTCTCTGTGTGTTGCAGGTGGCAGGGATGAGCCTTCTAGCTATATATGTACCACATGTAAGCAGCAATTCCCCAGCGCCTGGTTTCTGCTGCAACATGCCCAGAACACCCACGGCATTCGCATATACCTGGAGTCCAACCCCTCCAGTACAGCCCTCACACCACGCATCTCTATGCCTCCACCCATGGGCAACAACTCCATCCCGCAATCCCCCCTCAGCAACTTTCTTGGGGACAACAACCCTTTCCACCTTCTGAGGATGACGGGCCCCCTTCTCAGGGAGCCACCCCCAGGCTTCATGGAAAACCGCCTTCCCAACACGCCTCCATTCATCAGCCCTCCTCCCCGCCACCACCTGGACCCCCATCGGCTGGAACGCCTTAGCGCAGAGGAAATGGGCCTCATCTCACAGCACCCCAGTGCCTTTGAGAGGGTGATGCGGCTAACACCCATGGCCATGGAGTCCCAGTCCATGGACTTCTCCAGGCGCTTACGTGAGTTGGCAGGGAACAACAACAACACCACACCACCATTGTCACCCAGTAGGAACAACCCTATGCACCGGCTACTGAACCCCAACCCTTTCCAGCCTGGGCCAAAATCACCTTTTCTGAGCACCCCTCCCTTACCGCCGATGCCCCCAAACAGCACCACTCCTCCCCAGACACAGAACAAGGTCAAGTCTTGTGAGTTCTGTGGTAAGACCTTCAAGTTCCAGAGCAATTTAGTGGTGCATCGGCGCAGCCATACTGGAGAAAAACCATACAAGTGCCAGCTGTGCGATCACGCCTGCTCTCAGGCAAGCAAGCTGAAGCGCCACATGAAGACTCACATGCACAAGGCTGGATCCCTGACGGGGCGCTCAGATGATGGACTGTCCACCACAAGCTCCCCAGAGCCAGGTACCAGTGATGTCACAGGTGAGGGCATGAAGAATCGTGATGGGGACTTTCAGGGGGAAGGCAATGAAGAGGAAGAAGAGGAGGAGGAAGAAGAGGAACTTGAGAATGAGAGTCGACCAGAATCCAACTTCAGCATGGAGTCTGAGTTCTACCGGAACAGAGAGAATGGCTCTAAACTGCCATCAGAGGTGAAGGCATCCCTCGCCCTTGAGAAGATGGTGGTTGGTGGGGGGCTCAACTCTATACAGCAGTACAATAATTTGATAGTTGACAATCGTAAAAGGATGCCCTTCTCCAAGAGGGGCTTGGATGGCCGGCAGGACACTTTGGATGAGGACTCAGTTGTTGGGGAGATGGGCCACCACCAACAGGAAGAGAGGACAACCATTAACGGCCGGAACTGTGGCTCTGGTGACTCTTTCTCAGGCCTGTTTCCCCGTAAGCCCACCCCTATCACCAGTCCCAGCCTGTCCAACTCCTCAAATAAAAGGATCAAGATTGAGAAGGACTTGGACATTCCTCCAACACCCCACATCCCCTCTGAGAACGTCTACTCCCAGTGGTTAGTAGGTTATGCTGCCTCACGCCACTTCATCAAAGACCCTTTCCTAGGCTTCACTGACTCCAGACAATCGCCATTTGCCACCTCATCCGAGCACTCGTCAGAGAACGGCAGCCTGCGGTTCTCAACACCTCCAGGCGACCTGCTGGATGGAGGCCTGTCAGGCCGCAGCGGCACCGCCAGCGGAGGCAGCACACCTCATCTGGGTGGAGGTCCAGGCCGGCCTAGCTCCAAGGATAGCAGGAGGAGCGACACGTGTGAATACTGCGGCAAGGTGTTCAAGAACTGTAGCAACCTGACAGTGCACCGGCGCAGTCACACTGGTGAGAGGCCCTACAAGTGTGAGCTGTGCAACTATGCCTGCGCCCAGAGCTCCAAGCTCACACGCCACATGAAGACACATGGCCAGCATGGCAAGGAGGTCTACCGCTGTGACATTTGCCAAATGCCCTTCAGCGTGTACAGCACTCTGGAAAAACATATGAAAAAGTGGCATGGAGAACATTTGATGACCAATGAGGTCAAAATTGAACAAGCAGAGAGAACCTAAACCAGGTTCCCTGTTTCCATACTCTGCGCCAGACTTTGACAAAAAAATAAACAAAAGGGGGTAGCTGGATACTCTTTTTCTGAAATGTTCATTTTGGGTTAATTTTCTGTTTTTAAGAAACTGCCAACTGAGAAAAAAAGTGAAAACAGAGATCTTAACACCAATTGAAGCTGTCTAAACTGCCTCATTTGGGGTTCCTTTTTAAACAATCAGTCAGTTGAGTTATAACATATGTGGAGCCTTTAACTGTGCAATAATTTCTGTATTTATTGGATTTTGTATTTTGGCATGTGCAGGTACAATATTATTTCAGATTTTTTATTTTTTATTTGTTTTACTTTGATTTTGCGTTACTGTGTTAAAACCACATAATATCCTGAGAGTTTTTTAGAAGACAAAAGTCAATTTTGAGTAATTTCTTTTGGCGACTGCTTGTAGGAAATTGTATATTACGCTAAATGTGTGATTTCTTGAAGAGAATTTGAATTCAATCTTCAATTTGAAAGTGGCGTTAACTGAGAATGCTAGAATTAGTCTATTTTGTGTGATGATGAAACGCGGACAACAATCCTTTGGCATTGTAGCATGAACTGAGTCTAAAACATGTCAATATAATTGGATATGTAGCACTGAGCGTCATATTTGACAGCAAATCTAAAATCAAAGAGGATCCCAAGGTTCATAAACCCTGTCTCCTCCTGAGAACATCATTACCACCCAGAAGAAACAGATTCTAGATAAGGCAGCTGCTGACTGGTACGACAACTATCCCTCATTTCTTCTGCTTTGCATCCTCCCTCCATTTTACCTACATTCATAGATCCATGTATTATATTTTGCATGAAGCCATATGATCTAGGCTATATTATTTATTTGGAGTAAACTGAGCGTGAAGCCATGCAATACGAGTATGCATAGAGATAGAAGAATGAGACAAGAGAGTAAGCACAGAGACATCTCAGGGTGAGCTATACTATTTTTATTGAATTAACCGTTCACTCCTATGCTTCCAAAAGCATTTCCATTTCATAGTATGTTGAAATATTTAGGGACATTTGTGTCCTCTACGCTATCCCCTGCTACAATCTGACCTCCCTACCAGGCCAATGCCCAAGTTTGAACCTCAATTCAAATCATCCTCTCAGACTTTGTCAAGATTTATAAAAATCAACATCCCTATGCATTTTTTGTGCTAAAATGTCTTAAAATTTGTTAAAAAAAGACAGTACATTTTGACTGGTATTGTTATAGTGATTCTATGATTGTACAATCTGATCCCCAGGAATAGACGTTTCTTTTAGTTGGGGGACAGTTTTGTGTAGAAGAGGAAATATATACATCAGTGTGTGCTGAAGTAGTAATAGAAGCAGCATCAGCTCACTCCATGCCCCTTTTTCTTTTTAAATATCACAACCCCAGTTTGCTTTAGGCCCCATCCACCTTCATAGTGGCCCTTTTCTTCTTTTACATCAGAACAACAGACCTGCACTTTATGATTTTTCCGTCCGACACACACACACGGAGAGCTGTACAGAAAAGGTTGTAAAGGGTGTAGAGCTTGGGATCTCCTGACGCTAGTGCCCAGGGTTGATAGGCTAGGCTTTCCCAATGCTGGCACTATAAAATGAAAAAAACAATTTATTTGGGACAGTTTTTGTACTGCCATTCAATTTGACATGAGTGTGCCTTGAATAATGATCTTCCTATTTATTATCTAAGACAAATGCAACCATTTTTATGAAGCATCTAATTGAGCAAGAAAAAAATATACAATTGTGTTAACTTTAACTTTTCACAGAAATATTCAAATCAATACAAATGAAATAATGCTGAGTTTGGATTTACGAGTACCCAGCACAATAGCAGTGTATCTGTGTGTGTATATATGTATGCATATGTACATATAAAGGCACAAACCTATATATAGATATACAGTATATCAAATTCCTCACTCATAAGGACAAGAGTCTGTCCCACAACAGAAAATTCCAGGAGTGGACAGAAGCCACAAAAAAGTCAAGGAAGAGACTCGACAAAAATCAGGAAATGCAGAAACTAAAAAAAGAATTTAGTGCACTCTGTCTTAAAATAAGTTTACAGTATTGAAACAAGTACAAGGGTAAATAATATTTGTGTGTATGTGTGTTTTAAACAAACAAGTATTTTTTTTTTCCAGGTTTGCTTATAAAGTTTTCTCTGAATGCCGTAGTGGCAATGTGTATATTTTTTTCATTTATTTTTTCCTTTTTTTGTGACGGGGTTTTAGTATATATATAAATATATATGAATATATTACATTTTTCTTGTTTACTGTAAAAGTATACCAGTATTTGTAATATTGCAGAATGCCTGGGCATTTTACAAAAATAGAAAAAAGGTTGTTTTTTATTTTTTATTTTGCAGTCCAATTAAATTGTGGGTCTCTTAAACTGTTTTTGTCACTGTAACTGTAAAGTCTTAAGTTTTAGTAACTTTTATTCTGCCTTGGGTGTAATGAAATAAAAAATAAACAAATTAAAAAATGACTGAGCTGTAACAAACTTGGATTTGGTGGTGGGATGGCTCTTGGGGTAGGGGTACGGGTGGAAGGAGGGGGTTCTCCCTTAGAAACAACAGAACATTGGTTCTGCTTTTCAGGAAAAACACTGAGAATCCTGACTTGTATCTATTTTTCTTCTTCTGGAATGGATTATTCTTCATGGATGGTTTGAAATACATGTGTAGGCACTTGCTGTCTTTCCTAAGGAGCTTGTCTTTTTTTTAACTTGTGGGCTATGTGCATCCTTTTGGGAATAGAGTACTCTGAGTACCTCGGGACGCCTGACTCTTTATCGGGTGCAGTGGGAGAGTGACTTCATGCCAATGACAAGATATAACTCACAGGCTGCCATTAGCTATTTTTCCTCTCATTGGGCAGGATAGATAACCTGATGAATTTGTACTGTTGTAATGAATCACGTTGTACAGAACGGGATGTTTGCCGGCCTTTTAGTGACAAAAACACAAGTCAATGTTTTGGTTACCACTCTATTGGTTGTACATAGTTTTCTATGACTACGCTGTTTTTATTTTATTTAAACTCTTTTTTCTTTCTTTTTATTTGTTTGTGATTTTTAACTGGCACTGGCAGTGACTTGCTGTGTCTGTGGGTGGGGGTTGTTGGGTTGTTGCCGGGAGTGGGGGGGTTGTTGGAGGGGTCTATTCTGTTTGACCTTTGTGACCTCCATGTCAATTTTCAGGCACATGCCCCCCATTGATATTTCTCGGCATCAGAACAGAGCACAAATACAAGCTGTTAAAATTCTTCATCCTCTGCTTGTTTGTCTCATTTTCTTTGAGCTGGTCTGACAGAAAGGGACCATGGCAACACACTGATGGACATTAACCTGAAATGTTATTCACAAACATTTAAATTCTGCGTGTGGTTTTAGGCATAATTTAGTATAGTCCTGAAAACATATTAACTCCAAACACATTTACTGCAGCTGTCACTGACCACAAAACCCACAATCAAATGAACACCCGCAAATCTAATAATAGCCAAGATGATGAGAAAGAAAACAATTCCATTCCTTTAATGCTTTTTTACTAGCTTGTAGAAAAAGATTGGTGCTCAGATAAACCCTGAAATTTCTGCTGCTGAATTTCCTATCAGCAGCACCTCTCCAATAGAAGCATAAAGTAATCCAGTAAGGGGACATTTCTTATGACAGTAGACCTTAAGTGTCAGCCACTTCCTGATACTGTCAGGATGAATTGAGAAAATGTAGTCGTGTTCTATAATGCAGAGGGGAGGGGCTGGGACTGGGGGAGGGGCTTTTGGAGTAGGGATGTAATGCTGTTTGTGATGTCACTTTATTTAAATACATGAACTGACTCTTATAGGCTGGGGCTTGTGTTCTCTATGATGTCACTGAGATGCGGCCTGTGGACGCCATGGGCTGGTTACAGTAAACATGACATTGAGACTGCCGCTGTCTACTTCTCCTTTTTTAAAAGTGCACCACACCACAAAATGATGGTGCACTAGCTGCACATGAAAGCACATAAACAAACACCTAGGTCCACAGCAAAAGAGTCTGTTGAATATTTCACATAGTTTTGATCAGTTTAAGCCACTCAACACACTGCTTATGAATACATTGCATTCATTGCATGTGCATTCATCAACAGGACACTTTTACATAAACTGTATACCTTACATTTGAATTCCCTCTCAGCTAAAATTGAATCTGAAATATATCTAACCATCCTGTCTTTAATGTGTATTTAGCATGCAGTGCACTTCAGCACATCATGTTAACTTTCAAGTGTAGTTGCTCACACAATACTGTTATACGTATAATATTATCATAGGCTATTTAAATTCCTTTTGCGTCAGTACACTGCGTCAGTACACTTTGCAGTCCCTCACAGAATACTTCATATACTGTCAATACAGTATAATTCCCTTTGAGTCGCTATAATTAAATCTGTAACCACTAAATAAACTTCTAAAGCTGCAGTTTTACCATTGAAAATAATGTACAGTAAGGTTCAACACAGCACCATTTACTGTTAATAACTACACATTGCATAGTACTCATTGACAGGATATTTTTATACTCATATATACAGGAATATTAAGCATCTACAATTAAAACTGTAAGCACATAGCAGGAGTATATACTTGTATATACTCACATCACAACTCACTATTATTCTTTAAATATATATTAATTGTTGTGAAGAATATGACACATATATATATAGCTTACTTCCTCTGGAGTCTCCATAATTATATTTTACAGCGTTGCTGAAAAAAGCAACAACCTTCAAACTGTCCAGTTAATTTGTAACATACCTGTTTAATTAAACCAGTCGGCAAACTCCGGTTCTGACAGGTGAAGCTGATGCGGAAGTACCTTCAATCTGCATTCTCTCTACTGACCACCAGGGAGCTACTTCTCTGGTTGTATAGAAGTCTATGCGTCATGTCTTAAAGCTACATTCTCTCTCCTGACCACCAGGGGGTGACTCCTCTGGTTGTTTAGAAGTCTATATAAATGACTCTACTTCTCTCTTGATGTATTCCCTCAGTAAACATTGTAAACATTTGTTTATGTCTGAATCTCTAGTTTCAAGTCTTCTTCAATTCAGCATGATGTTCATTTAGTAGATTATGGTCATTTAGAGTCAAATAGACCATACAGTAGGGGATGCATTAGGGCGGAGCTACGTTGTGATTGACAGATTGCTACCACTTCCAGAGCCATATACCCCCGTATAGTCTCAAAGCCACTCCACCATTCACTGGTTGCAAAAAGACAAGTTATCAATGACCAATTCCAAGATGGCAACTGCCACAAAACAGCAGTCCACTCCTTATCTCTGGTTAAAAGCAGGTTCCACACATCACATTTACTGTTTTCATCTTAGTTGTTATTGAAAATATACTTGTGGACACATAACTGTATCAGTATATTTGAGCCTCTATAATTAAACCTGAAACCTTCATTGAAAGTATTTCTTAAATTCCAGTTCATCTAATTGTTTTGACCAGTTTTAACAAAGTTCAGTAAGGTATAACACATCATCCTTTATAATACCAACACAAAGTGAAAGTAAATGAATCTTCTATGGATTACAATTTACTGTTAACATGTTAATGGGTACACTTTATTGGTATACAATAAAAATATATACACTGTAAGCATATTACAATTTTCTTTTCAGGCGTCTGTAATTAAAACTGATACCTCATCTCAGATAAAAATATGGCCAGGCTGAGATAAACCCTATCACAGTCTATTTTAGCATAATAGAGGTCAGAAATGTGTAACATTCATTCAACATTCAATTTATCAAAAAATAAACTGTAAATGCAACACACAAGTCATGTATTGTTCTTTTCCTCACACCTCTGTGCTATGACTTTGAATGACAACATTCAGAATGAAAAGGGCCATGAAACAAAGGGTTATAATAAATATTTGAGTGACAATATAACAAACAATATGACAATAAAATAGTGCATTATTTGCATAACTGGTTATGACTTTGTTAATTATGATATTACTTAAATTAATTAGAAATGCTGCAAAGACTTCAATAGGCTTATTTTGTTTGACGTTTTGCAGAGAGTTATTCTAAGTTCACAAAATTGAACTATATATTTCAGTAATATAAAATGTGTGTTGTACTTGTTCACTATTCATATGTTTTGGATCACTATTGATTGTAGAAGTAAAAAATGCTGGTCATCCCGGCCTTGCAGTCTAATTTACTGTAAGTTGTGGTATGAATTTAACAGTTTTGACAAAAGTATGAAAACATGCACAATAGAATACAGTTTTTGGTTGAGTCTGAGTGAGAAAACAGTACAATTAATTTTGTGGCAAAAGTGATCTACAGCTTATTCCACATTAACAGCTGCTGTGCTAACAGTATAAGATGCTTTTTTAAACGAAACTTTTTGAGAAATGTGTGTAAAAAAAATACTAATGGAGGTAAATCAGTGCTCTAAAATAAGATTAGTACCTTTTTCATCCCCTGTTCAACATTCCAGATTTTTCTCCCTTAGATTGATTTTATTTCATCATTCTATTTTAACAACGGAGGTGGAAAAAGAGAAAGAAATACAGACGCACAATTAGTCTGAGGCAGGAGAGCGGAGTCGGACAGACCAGCGAGTTGTGATTTGGCTTGAGTTTCAAGGCAAATGGGTAATTACGGCTTTTCCCTCGCCGGCCTGCACTTTGAAGGCCCCTACAGGGGGGATTATCCCAGCCAAGAGAAAGAAAGTGAGAGCGAAGTAATGAGACCCAATACGAGGGGAGAGGAATTGAGAAAACTAGGAATGAAGCGTCGCTCAGAAAAAGAGATTAAAAATCACAAGTAATTCATTTTAAAATGATGAATCATGGACAGATCAGTATCACAGGTAAAACAACTGCCCATAACAAATATCCGCCATTTGAAATACATGTTAAAGCAGTTACGTTAATATAAGTGGATTCATTCATTCATCAATTGACAGAAACTTAATCAGCAATATATTAATCGGGAAAGACATTTTTAAAGCCAAAAGCAAATAGCTCTGTGGTTACAGCTTCAGTGTTGCTTCCAAATGTGAATATTTGCTGCTATTTGTACGGTCTTCCAAAATATTATACAAAGTCTTTTAGGTTTTAGACACTGTCATCTTGGACAGCTGTCTAACCAAATGAGTAATCAAATATCTTTGGTTGAAGCCCAAGTTTATGTCCTTTTGGATCCCAGTGATGTTCAGTTTTGTGTTATTATAAAAGATGAGCATTTGTTAGTGACAGAGTTGCAATACGTTTGTAATTGATAAACAATGCGTATTTGTTCGTTTGATTCATAGAGTGGATCCACAGTCTGCATTGTGACAGGAAGAGGAAGTCCTCCTTCTGCCACCATTCCCTCATTATTAGCCATGCAACCTGCTTTCATTTCCACTACCTTAAAGGTGTGTGTGTGTGTGTGTGTGTGTGTGTGTGTGTGTGTGTGTGTGTGAAGGGAGGTTGGATTAAGTCAGACAGACACCTCTGGTTATTCAGAGGTATAGAATTATTTCAAGACCCTGACTGGCTGTCAGCGCTCGCTGCGCCTCCTCCCCTCCTCATTAAAAAAAGAACCAACTTCAAATGACTTAAGCCGCTGGTCGTCAGAGCCAAAGCCACACTGTTGACAGGTACAGTAGGGTCTTAAGCCTTCAAGATCAACGCTGCTATTCTCCCTGACAAAATCCCCCCGCAGGGCTCCTCCCCGACTGGATGGCAGAGGAATTAAGGAGAGAGGCGGAGGGGCTTTGGAGGCGCAAGAGGGAAGGGGTCAGATGAGGAGGTGTTACAGAGTCAGAAGGTAATGCTGGGAGGAAAGGGAAAGCAGGGCTAGTGCCGGGCGTTTCATTAACGCAGAGGTTTTACGGCCAATCAGGGAGGAGTCCCTTGGCGTGGCTGGTAATTATTAACATTATCGTTCAGCAGCCTTGTCCCTGTCCAATTGATTGACATGCCTGTTTCATGGCTCTTTTCAAAAACTGCTATCACACTTCTCGGTCTGCTTCATTTCCACCGTCAATGTCTCTCACAAATGAATCCTCATCAGACTTTCACTGGGGCTCAATTTGGTCCCTGAGTGCAGCGCTGCACACAAATAAGAGGAAGAAGCAGCACAGCCTCTTCCTCAGGTCCTAAATGAAGGAATACAAGGTGACTGATTGTTAGTTAAATGCTCCATACATGTAGAGACTTGATTCAAGTCTTTGTTTCCCTTTGAATCTGCATATTGTTCCACCACAAAGCCTCCTATCACTGGTTCTGAAATAAATACACCTCGGTGACAAAGCAGAAGCCATCAATTTTTTTTCAACTCACAATCCGATCCACTTAGACAATTACACAGATGTAGTTTGTTATTATCTGAATGAATCAAAGCTTTTATATGTGGGAGAAAACAAGCAAAACAATCAAGAGTTAAATGCGTTAGGGATTTCGGCTCTGTAGCAAACTTAGGGTTGTGGCATCTTATGCATTTTATTCCCTCTTTTAATGCGAGTAAAGTGACAAGCAGGGTGAGTCCCTTAAAAAGAGAGAGAAAGAGAGAAAGAGAGCCATAGAGAGAAGTAGTGCGTTGTAAGTACTGAAGGCACCGCATAAGAGGTGCGTGGCGTCTTTTTGATATTCAGATTCGTCTGCCTACACACGGCATTATGACACATTTGGATGATCGCATTGTAGGATTAACGGGCCTGCCTTGTCATTTTCAACAACAATGCCGCGATTTAGGAATGCTATTTCTCACACCGCGCTCCGCATTAACGCCCGGCCCAAAGATTTACATAAATCTTTGTCTTAAGATGAAAGCGGAGTGGGGCTTGAGACAATGAAGTTAAGCTTTGGAAATAGGAAAGAGAAGAGAGGTAGGAGAGCCGTCACCAGGCGTTGGTGGCGGAGGGATGAGGAGATGGGAGGGGGAGAGGGAGGGAGAGAGGGAGGGAGAGAGGGAGGGAGAAAAGTTTGAGGATAAATCAACCAGTAGTCATGCTGATTTGGAGAAACACTGTGCTCCCTCCCATCCTTGTTGGCGTCCATATAATAGAGTGAATAGGGATAGGACGGGGAATTTGCATTTCTCTATCTAAGAGCAGTTGTGGATGTGGTGGTTAGGGAAGGAGGGATTGAGGTGAAGGTGATGAATGCATGTGTTATTTAGTGTCGCATCGCTGAATGAAAGGCTTCTTCTTTATCATAGAAATTCTGGCTTTCTAACCCCCTCCCCTCCCTCTCTGTCTCACTCTCTCTGTCCTCTAATCTCCTGGCCTGCAGCAGTCATTGGGAAAAGTGCCATAGATTGTTGTGCCTCCCCCTTCGCCTTGATTGGATTCATCCTGGCTGATTGGGAATCTGCTTACATTAAAGCCAGCGAAGAAAAAAGAAAGGCAATTTTTTTCCCGCTTTGAAATAGAGAGCAAGTTACCGGGGTAAAAACAGGCATTACAGGCCAAGGCAGTGAGGGAGAGGTCGCATGAGCGGCTTTATCGGCACCGTTATCACTCTCCTCTCGCCCTGTTTCAGAGCTCTTTTTTCACAAGCTGGCCATCACTGTAGAGATGAAGCCTTTTCAGCAAAGGGTCAAACCAGGATGTTACACATCCTTCTGATCTAAGCATTAAAACATCATCATAATCCAACCATGTACTAGAATGCACAATGTAAATCTATGGAGAGAAACTGTATGACTATACTAAGGTTGCCTATCCTGATCGAAAAGTCTCGCTCTTTACTATAGAGCTCATATTTTAAAATGGATATATTGCTAATCTGCTGCCTGAAGAACTAGTTCGGCCTTTACCAGCACTGCTCATATGTTTCTACATCTTTTACAGTTTGAATTCATCCCTGGTGTTTAATGCAATTCAATTCAATTCAGTTTATTTTGTATAGCCCAAAATCACAATATAAATTATCCTCTGAGGGCGATCTGTAAACATAGACATCCTCTGTCCCGGGAACTCACATCGGATCAGGAACAACTCCCACAAATCCCTGTTTATGTGTAGTGCAGGTGTAGCAAAGCCCACATCGACAAAACACCAACACCACACGCTCACATGCGTGCACACCCCTTCTCATGTCAACAACTGTCACCCTCCTTTCCTTTTCCCAGACCCGTCTGTCTCTTTTAGATTGCTTCTTTCTATCATTCTGCATTATTTCTCTCTCGCTCTTCCTCTGTCTCTGCTAATCTCTCTCGCCCATCTCCATCCTCCCTGCCTCAGTCCCCCTATAGGAGAAATCTTCTTGTCCCTCTTGAAGCCCCTCACCCCCTCTCCATGCACCCGGCTCCGACCCTGTCTCATACACCCCCCCCGTCTCCACCACCACCCCCTCCGTCCTTTCTGTGGTAATAAAATAAACTAATGGAGTTGGAGTGACGTCCCACCTTGAACCAGCGGGGAGGTTATTTACATCAGGAGGCGGTGTGGTGGTGGGGGGAGGCGGTTGACAACGCCGTTTGGCCGCCTCAATCAGTCAGCCATGACGGCTGAGCGAGGCTCATCAGATAACAGAGAGAGAGAGAGAGATACCAAAGGAAGCTGAGGAAAAGAGGGATACAATTATGTTTGGGAGCTACCTTTTGTTGTCTCTTCTATGTCCTCCACTTCTTGCATCCTTTCCTTTCTTCTAATCTACTCGTGTCTTCTCGTCTCCTTTCCTTTCATTACCTCTCCTTTCTTTTTGTCTCCTGTCTTCTTTCCTTTCACTTCCTCGTCTACTCGTCTACATTTTTCTCCTCGTCTCTCCTTGCCTTTAATTCTGTACCCTCTCCCTTTTTTCCTTTCATCTTCTCTTCTTTCCTTTCATTCTGTCACCTCTCCCTTTTTTCCTTTCAACTTGTCTTCTTTCCTTTCCTCTTATCCTCTCTTGCCCCACCATGTCTTCTCATCTGTCATTTATCTTTCCTTTTTATCATCCCGTCACTTCTCTTTCTTTCTTCATCTCCTCTCCTTAAGTCCTATTTTGTTTTCTCTTCTTTATCATCTTCACGCTCATCAGCTCACCTCCTTCCTTTCCTTTCTTGCCCCACTTGTCCACACTATAAAGACCATGAAACTGTAATGTGGCAAGGCAGACTAACGGAGATGATTGGTTTTTGGGTGACTTGTTCCTCCTCCAGTAATTAAGACAAAGTACCCCAGAGCCTCCTCCGGGAGGGATCTACCCATGTTACACCTCTCAACAATAAACACACACAGAAATAGGGGAAAAACATAAACCTGATTTACCATCCATGAAGACTAATCCAACTTTACTTGACCATCAGATACTTTACCATATTTTCACATTTTACAATATTCTTACTTATGACTGGAAACCCTTGACAAACACTTTAGTAATGCTTTACACTGGAGAAAAGAGTGAGTGAGTGAGTGAGTGTGTGTGTGTGTGTGTGTGTGTGTGTTTGGAAGTCAAAGGCAGAGGGAGAAAGAGAAAGAAACATAATGTAGGATCATATCAAATCAGAGCGAGGTTCCAAAAAGTATTTTGTCATGTTTTTTCCCCGGGTCTAGACCTTTGAGACACTAGAACTTGGCTTTGCAGAGTAATGTTCATCACACACACATACACACCCACACACACACGCACACACACACACACGCACACACACACTGCATATTGCCACTTCTTGCCACACGGAGGGTCATTGAAACAACTCTCATTGCTATGAAGAATGTTTGTATCTGATTGGGTCAAAGTATCACATATACTTTATATCTATGAACTTGCAAAGTCAAAACAAATGGTGCAGGCTAAAACACACACACACACACACACACACACACACAGTAACACATTGTGAGAGACCGGAGAGGAAGAGTGAGCACAGGGGAAGGATTCCCAGGGGCCGGCTGGGGGAGGTGCTGGACGGGAAATACTTCCCCGTGCAGGTGCTGCAGGCGGCGGGAACCTGGCATTGGACGCACCTGCCGGCAATCTCTCATTAGGAGAGTATTTCTGCAGCACGGAGAAGGAAGGAAGGGGAAGAGGGACGGCCAGCTAACTGGCAGACGCGAGCTGGCCAAGGAGAGGTAAAACCCCGTGCAGCTCTCATGACTCTGACATGCTTGCAGGACGAAGACGGCGGATGAACGACAGAGAGAAGAGACAGACCCCGGACGGGAAGAACTTTTGAGTTATCGTTATTCCACCTCCCCTTTCCCTGAAAATACATTATCTTTTGTTTCAACTTACCTGCGTGTCATTGCCTATTTTACCACTGAACCCTACCTAGCTCGCCATGGGCGCCACAAATGGTGGAGAATGTGGGCACTAACCGTCCAACACTAACGGAAAAAAATAAAAAATAAAAAAAATAAAAACATTATAAAAAAAAAAATATATATAAAAATATATATATATATATAAAAGGGGGTTCAGAGTAAAATAGACACGCCGAGCCATGGAGAACGCGATAGCGCTGCTAATCCAAACCCAAGCCCAACAGACCCAGAGCCTGCAAGCGCTGCAGGAAGCGATGACGACGCTGGGAAGGCAACTGGTGAACCCAGAGAAGCGCGCTAATCCCGGGAGGGTGCTTACCAAGCAGACCAGGGACGACGACATAGAGGCTTACCTGGAGCTATTCGAAAGGACCGCAAGGAGGGAGCGCTGGCCCGAAGCCGAGTGGGCGGGACTACTGGGGCCCTTCCTGACGGGAGATGCGCAGAAAGCCTGCCAGGACCTGGACGCCGAGGACTACGCAGCTTTGAAGGCGACGGTCTTGGCCCACTATGGCCACAACCTCCAGACCCGGGCCCAACGAGTCCACGCCTGGACCTATGACGCCGCCAAGGCCGTGCGGCCCCAGATCGCCACCCTCATGCGATTAGCCCGCAGTTGGCTCACCACGGGAGAGGGACCGCCAGCCCTGGACCGAGTGGTGATCGACCGCTGCATCCGAGCGCTCCCCGGGGAAGCCCAACGCCACGCCGCCCGCAGCAGCCCTAAGACCGTGGACGCCCTAGTGGAACTGGTCGAAAACCACCAGGTCTCCGTGGACCTAGCGGCGAGTCGGTGGCCAGAGGACCCCCGGCTCCGTCGACCCAGGATTCCGGGAGGCCCGACCCGGGAGAAGAAGGGGGACCCCGAAGGTGCCACCCCCGGACTGGAACGAGGGACGACCTCCCGCCGAACCTCCGGAGACCCGGACCAGGAGGGCCATTTGGCGTGGAACTGCCCGGGGCTAGATGCCCCGATGCCGACGGCCGCGTCAGCCGACTCCCCGATGGGCAGTTACCTGACAACCTGCTGGGCCCATGAGGGAGCCACCGCCCCGCGACTCCCCGTGAAGATAGGAGGCCAAGATACCGAAGCACTACTGGACTCCGGGAGTGCGGTTACCCTCCTGCGGCCAGGCCTGACCCGGGGCCCACGAGGCCGCCGATTCCCGTAGCCTGTGTGCATGGCGACACCCGAACCTATCCCACCACCGCCATTCAGGTGAAAACCACCCGGGGCGCGTTTGAAGTCACGGCCGGGTTAGTCGACAATCTGCCCGTGCCAGTGCTGATCGGACGGGATTGCCCCATCTTCTGGCGGCTGTGGGACCATCAGGCGACGGGCAACGAGAGGAGATCTTCTATCCGACCCCGCGGATCCCGGACTCCCCACCCAATACCGGCGTGCGCCGCCCCATCCGACACCGCCAGCGCCTCGGAACGAGAGGACGGGGAGGACGTACCGTGGCCGGCCGGGACCCGCGACATCGAAGAACCCCCAGGGCCGCAGACCTCCCCAGAAGAAAGGTTCTCCGAGTTTCCCCTGGCGGAAGTGGAAGCACCCGCAGGGACGGGAAGGTTCGGGACCGCCCAGCTGGAGGACCCCAACCTAGAGCAAGCTCGCCGAGATGTGACGGTAGTTGACGGGACCCCCACAAACGAGGTGAGTGAGATCCCACTCCCACACTTTGCCGTCAAAAACGGGCTGCTATACCGGGTCGCGAAGGTAGGAGAGCTAGTAGTAGAACAGTTGCTGGTGCCCAAATGCTATGTGTCAAAGGTCCTGTATTTAGCCCATTCCCACCTGATGGGAGCCCACCTAGGGGTCGAGAAGACCTATGAACGGGTCCTCGGGCGCTTCTACTGGCCCGGCGTGAAGAGGGCGATCCAGGACTACTGCCGAGCCTGCCAGCAATGCCAGAAGGCGGCCCCTAAGGTATCGTTCCGAAACCCATTAATTCCATTGCCCATAATCGATATTCCCTTCCAGCGTGTGGCCATGGATATCGTGGGGCCCCTTCCTAAGTCCAGCCGGGGACACCGCTACATCTTGGTCATGATGGACTATGCCACCAGGTACCCCGAGGCCATTCCCCTCCGCACCGCCACCGCCAAGACCGTGGCTCGGGAGCTGTTCCTCCTCTGCAGCCGAGTCGGATTGGTAAAGGAGATCCTCACAGACCAGGGGACCTGCTTCATGTCTTGTGTCATGAAGGAGATGTGCCAGCTGCTGAAGGTGGGACAGATCCGGACCTCCGTCTACCACCCACAGACGGACGGGTTGGTCGAGAGGTTCAATAAAACCCTTAAACAAATGCTTCGAAAGGCGATTGAGGTGGATGGGAAAAACTGGGACCAGATAATACCGTATGTGCTATTTTCCATCAGAGAGGTGCCCCAGGCGTCCACGGGATTCTCACCCTTCGAGCTGCTATACGGACGAAGGCCCAGGGGGTTACTGGACCTGGCGAAGGAAGCCTGGGAGCAACAGCCGTCCCCGCACCGCTCCACCATCGAGTACATCGAGCAGATGCAAGACCGGATGAGGAAAGTGTGGCCCCTGGTTCGGGACCACATGCAGCAGGCCCAACAGGCGCAGGCCCGAAGCTACAACCGCCAGGCCGTGGTGAGGGAGTTCCGGCCTGGGGAAATGGTCCTCGTCCTGGTGCCGACCTCCGAATGTAAGTTCCTCGCAAAATGGCAGGGACCATACGAAGTGGTGGAACGCGTGAATGAGGTAAATTACAAAGTAAGACAACCGGGTAGACGAAAACCATGTCAACTTTACCATGTCAACCTCCTCAAAAAGTGGCAGGCCGCAGATGCGCTCCCCAACCCTGGGGTGGCCCTGTTGGGACAAGGTCCTGCGCCGGTGATGGTGAACCTGGGACCCCAGCTGGCGCCAACGCAACGACAGGATCTGGTGGAGCTGACCAACCAATTCCATGACGTGTTCTCGGAGCTGCCCGGCCGAACCCATGTCATCCGCCACGACATCGTCACCGAACCCGGGAAAAAGGTGAGGATGAGACCCTACCGCATCCCCGAGGCCAGGAGGGAGGCCATCAGGACGGAGGTAAGGCGGATGTTGGAGATGGGAGTCATTGAGGAATCGCGGAGTGAGTGGTCAAGCCCGATCGTACTAATCCCCAAACCAGACGGCACCGATCGGTTTTGCAATGATTTCAGGAAGGTCAACGAGATCTCCAAATTCGACGCCTATCCGATGCCTCGGGTCGATGAGTTGATAGAACAACTAGGGCCGGCCCGGTTTGTGTCCACCCTCGACCTCACAAAGGGCTACTGGCAGGTCCCCCTCACAGAGAGGGCAAAGGATAAGACGGCCTTCACCACCCCGGACGGCCTATACCATTACAAGGTCCTCCCCTTCGGGATACACGGGGCACCCGCAACCTTCCAGTGGATGATGGACCAGATCCTCCGGCCCCATCGGGAGTATGCGGCAGCGTACCTGGATGATGTGGTGATCCACAGCAGGGACTGGACCTCCCACATGGGGCACCTGAGGGCCGTCCTGGGGAGTCTAAGACAAGCCGCGTTAACCGCCAACCCGAAGAAGTGTCATCTGGGCCTGGAGGAGGCTCAATACCTGGGCTATACAATAGGGAGAGGCACCGTACGACCCCAAAGCAGGAAGGTGGAGGCTATCACCACCTGGCCCAAACCCGCAACGAAGAGGCAGGTAAAAACGTTCCTGGGTCTGGTCGGCTACTATCAGTGTTTTATCCCGCAGTTTGCCTCCCTTGCAGCTCCCCTCCACGAGATGACCAGGACGACCTACCCCCACCAGGTACGCTGGACCGCCGAGGCGGACGAAGCCTTCAGGAAACTGCGCAAGGCCCTGTGCACCGAGCCGGTGCTAAGCACGCCGGACTTCCGGGAACCCTTCGTGGTGCACGCAGATGCCTCGGGGACAGGAGTCGGGCCGTGCTGTCCCAGGTAAAAGGGACCGAGGAGCATCCCGTCACCTACATCAGCCGTAAGTTCCTCAAACACGAGAAAAATTACTCTACGGTGGAGAAGGAGTGTCTGGCCATTAAATGGGCGTTGACCAGGCTAAGGTACTACCTCTTGGGACGCAAATTCATACTGGTCACGGACCATGCCCCATTAAAGTGGATGGCAACGGCGAAAGACACCAACGCCAGGGTGACCAGGTGGTTCCTCGAACTGCAAAACTTTAATTTTTCTGTGGAGCACAGGGCCGGAAAGGCACATGGAAACGCCGACGCCCTGTCCAGGAGGGAGGAGTGTTGTTGGGTGGACGCTCACAGCCACAACCTGGAGCTGGTGGAGGGGGTGTGTGAGAGACCGGAGAGGAAGAGTGAGCACAGGGGGAGGATTCCCAGGGGCCGGCTGGGGGAGGTGCTGGACGGGAAATACTTCCCCGTGCAGGTGCTGCAGGCGGCGGGAACCTGGCATTGGACGCACCTGCCGGCAATCTCTCATTAGGAGAGTATTTCTGCAGCACGGAGAAGGAAGGAAGGGGAAGAGGGACGGCCAGCTAACTGGCAGAAACGAGCTGGCCAAGGAGAGGTAAAACCCCGTGCAACTCTCATGACTCTGATATGCTTGCAGGACGAAGACGGCGGATGAACGACAGAGAGAAGAGACAGACCCCGGACGGGAAGAACTTTTGAGTTATCGTTATTCCACCTCCCCTTTCCCTGAAAATACATTATCTTTTGTTTCAACTTACCTGCGTGTCGTTGCCTATTTTACCACTGAACCCTACCTAGCTCGCCATGGGCGCCACAACATGGACAGACATATTTTTTCCTTGTGGGCTTGCTTCATCAGCAGCCATGTTTATTTTTGAACTGATAAGACAATATGAAAGGCTGTACAAAGGCCTTAGCCTGCCAGCTGGACACATACAATATGCATACACACACACACACACACACACACTCACACACACAATACATGCCACTGTCTACCCATTTCCCGTCTTTAGTGCCAGCCAAGCCCCCGTGGCAAAAGACACACACACACACACACACACAGACACATTAACACAAACATGCATCATGTGTGTTTGTGCATATTCCCTCGATCTAATGGTGAATCGATGATTGTGCCCTCGTTTGGTGTTCCGGGACATGCTTGTGTATGGAGTACTGTGCACACAGACACTCAGATGGAGCTGCAGGCATGTCCAGGTCGGACATCTCTGTTCATTAGGATCACACTGACCCTGCTCCTGCTCTCTTCATTACAACATCTTCATTGTGATCAATCATTGTGGCAGGATTTCTTTATATGGTCATTCAAATGTTTGAAAGTATCACATATCATCTGTATGCTTGTGTCTGCTCTTCATTGAAGCTCTATGATGTCAAACCAAGTGAGATACTCCTTATGACCATGTTTTAAATATACATATATTGTTTTGGCTTGTGCATATTTCCCTAAAATGCAGCAATGCCATCGTCAACTTTGGCATCTACTTCAAATATCTACTGTCTTGTTAATGCAGGAAGATGAGGGTGCTCTGATTAAATGTCACAATTTTTAACGCAAATGTGATCTCAGGGTTGCTGCTTAGATTTGGACTGAACCGGGACTGATGGTATATTTTGGAGCGGAGCTCTGACGTTTCAGACATTCCACTGATTGGACTGGCAGGGGGTGTCTTAATTAAAGGTCAAAAAATCATTTTTCAAAGAACATAAATGCTACGCCACTAGTCCGATTTTGAGAAACGTAAAGAGATGATGCATCTTGATTGGCCCACAGGGTGCCAACATCATCTGGGGTGAAAGCACTTTTAACTGCAGATATATCATGATGGTTGCTTCTGAAGTATACACATTTGAATACAAAATTAAAATAAAAAATGTAAAAAGCTCTTTAACATTACTCAATGTCAGGTATTTCAACTTTAGACTGAAAGGTTCATTTTTCTTTTTCTTATTTGACCCTCCCCATTTCAAAGCCCACTTTGGTTATTCTGTTTAAAGAGCAGTAAAAATTACTCTAACTCCGGAACTACAGGACACAGCGGTGTGTTGACCTAGAGGCATGAGCATGCTTGTCCACACACACACTTACACACACACACACACACACACACTCAACAAGGATCACTGCGTAATATCGAACAGCTTCCATTGTATTTCAACAGGCTGAGAGGGTACAAGATGTAAGCACCAAATTCAACCACCTCAGCTCTTGCCAGAAAAAGGTTTAACAAATCAAATTGAATCAGTAGTTTGTGACTCAAAATAATTTGACTTTGGAGCGACACAGATATTGCACCAGGCCAAGATTACAGACCTGCCCCTCTGACCACCCTTATTGTGACTGTGTTCGTAGGTGTGTGGTGACGTGATGCAGTGAATGATCTGCTCGTCACTACAACATCTTTACTCACCAGGTTAGCTCTTGGATAATGTGAATAACTGGAGGACAAAGGACAGGCAGCCTGTGAAGCTGGATTCAGGTGCATGGCTTTACTCATGGAAGGCTTGTAGTAAAAGCCCTTCAAACCCAAACAGACATCACCTGACCCACAGCTCCTGTGAGGACCACTGCGTTAATCAGGAGTCAGAGGGCCAATAGGGTTCACCTTCTCCCCTTTATAGACTACATGTTTGTACTTTCTTCAAATGAAACGACGGTCAATCTAAGCTCATTTAGGAAAGGGAGGTGATACAGGACAAGATGAGGAAACTCCAAAAGGTGTAATAATGTGTACCGTTTAGAAGTGGACATTCCTGGACAACTCACTTTTTAATTTTACTCCCTCGCTCAAGAGGAGTTATTGATTTCTCACCGTAAACCTTGTCCCATTGTCATCCATCCTATGTTTATTTTTCCCGTTGAACTTTTTAATGTTTGTTTTGACATTATATTTAATTAGATTAAACAGAAATATATGGTATTTATTACACTGTAGATACGAGTAGTTCACAAATATTATTGTAATTATTATCTGCCATTTTCCATTTTATGTGATGTCTGTTAAGTTTGCGCATCACCTGAAAATGATTATCTTAATAAATTGAAAAATTATGAGTAAAAAAACCCCACAACAATGATAGCAACAGTACAAACGCATGTTGTACCTCCATTGTGGCTCATTTTCCTCGCTGTCATTTCTTGATGTGTTTTTCATCTGCAGTGTCTCCAGAAGATGACTAGCGCCTTCTAATTAGTTGTTAATTTACAACCAAATGGATCTGCATCCAGGAGGTTAAGACTGCCTGATTCCACGAGAAATGACTGGCCCTGCTCCAAACAGGAGCGCCGGCCGAGGCATCACATCTTTCCTCCCCAAGGAGAAATGGTAATATTAGTAATTACCTCCTGGACCACAGGCCAGATATCTGTCCACCTTTTTATGAAGTCCATAAATTGAGGTCATTCGGTGAGAGAGGAATGCTGCAAGGTGTACCCCACTGGTTAGATGGAGTTGTATTGTTGAAAATGCAGATGTAGCGAGTAAATGTCCTCAATTAAGATATTGTATTTCAAGCTTTCCCTCTCTCTGTGTTTGCAGTCTTGAATTGATTTGTTATGTTGTGGTGAAACTGCTACAATTATCTAGAGGGGGCCCGAGGGTTGGAGATGGGTGCTTGGCCTGATGGGAAAGACAGAACAGGCACATGAGAAATCCAGCTCTGTGACTTGTATTGCTTCAAGGTTGACTGTTTGCTGTGGATAAGAGTCAAACTCCCCATCAAACCAACCTGCAATGATATACATCTTCCTGCTAAGCAAAAATACACTTTCTGGTTACTGACAGCCTCTCCCTGGCAACATGCTAACAGAAGACATGGATTGATTCATAGATGTATCACAAATCTCTCTTTAATGATTATGATTTGATGTAGAAAATCGGAAATGTAAAACTCAACTCTCAACGTTATGATCGCCTGTAACAATTTTGTGACTGTCCATTTCTTACTGCTTGTTTACTTTCCAAGCTTGGCTAAATACTAGCTAAATACTAGTTTTGCTGCCAATTATGGAAATGATCCAACCTTCTGGCTTAAAAGCTAACCTATGAAAGTATTTTGCTTCTTGTTCTTACGCCCAACTTAAGAAAGTTGAAGTGAATCACCAAGTAGTTTGCTACTCTAAAATGAGTTGGCTTTAAACAACTTAGAGGATGAAAAATGTCCATATTAGCAAATAGCGGAGAAATATGGTCTAACGGTGAAAGTCTTCTCAAACTCGTCTTTTTGTCATGTCTAAATTATGTTTCCTTATTTTTCAGTATTTCGTTTTAGATCACTTTACTTCCTGCCTTTGCGTGTTTTCCCGCCACTGTGATTGTCTGCCCCGCCCCTGATTGATCACACCTCTCATTACCGGAGACAGGGCTTGAACATACTGGGGTATGTTCAAGCCCTGTCTCTGGTCCAGTTTGTCTTCATCCATCATTCTTAATCCAGTGATTCAATGTGTTATGGTGTGTTCACACCGAACGCGACGCGAATTTTTCGCGCGACCAGATTACATGTAAAGTCAATGCACAGACGCGTTTGGTTGCGACAGACGCGAAATTTCGCCGGGCGGCGCGTTAGACGCGTTTGCCGCGTTTGGCGCGGCGCGTTTGACGCGAAATTCGCGTGAGTTGAAATTTTCCAACTCGGGCGAAAATTCGCGTCGCGAAAGCCAATCAGCGTTGAGAAGCTCTGCGCGTCATCACCGCCGTCCTGCCGGTTTGAATCAAACAGTTGCTGATCCACCAGAAGTAGCGCTGGCAGCGGCCGTCATTCAGACGCTGTTGTGCGGCTACGGATGATATTATGAACCCGGACACGGGGGCGTTTGATGGTCCGACATTAGAGGGACTTCCACAAGAAGGTTAAAGCAGAACTAGTGGTTAGTTTAATGGTGGATGGCGGAAACGGTACTGTTTTTACGGAGATAAGCCACGGAGATAAGCCCCGCCCGCGTTAAAGCGAATTTGCGTTGACGGAAATTAACCACATAAAGTCGAGCGAGTAAACTCACGCGAGTAACGCGACGCGAAATTTCGCGTCGCGTTCGGTGTGAACACACCATTATGTTTCTGCTTTTCCTGATCTCTGATCTTGTTTTTGCCTGATCCTCATCTGTTCTTTAAAGACTGTTTACCTAGACCTTATCTTGTGGTATGGGTGGTGCAATTGAGTCCTGTTTTTTTCGGTGGTTCCACGAGTTGTAACACTATTCACAAGTAGCCATAGTGATATTTTAAACGTCACTTCATGGAGAAATGCTCACAGGCCCTGTAAAGGGACTCACAGCAACCCATAGAACACATTTTCATTCGCATATCTTGAGGTGAGAGGTCATAGGACCCCTTGAAAAATTGCCATGACAAGATTTTTCCCTCGCCAACATTTCATTTTAATTTGTATTATTGTAACTATATTAACTAATGAATATATAAAATAGCTCAATATTGTAGGAGTATCTGTGCGAAGTTTGGCTTTGATTGAGTGAAGTTAAGTATTTTTAATAATTATTGTAGTGTCAATCACTTTGAGTCATACTTATGGTTTATGTTCATATTTATTGTGTAATAGTGTTATAAACATGACAAATTAACTCATATTGACTTGTGAGGCCAGGATGTGCCGTGCTTTTTTTTTATTGATAGGCTCTGAACCCCAAAAATGGGGCCCCGTACGGCATCAGGTTTGGGGGGAGCAACTGGGGGTTCAGTGTCTTGCTCAAGGACACTCCGACATGTGAACTATGGGGAGACCAGGGAATCGAACTGGCTTCCTTGTGGTTACAGGACGACCACTAATCCCCCTGAGCTACAGCCGCACCCCCTTAAAACTCGGCCACAAACAATATGCACTGCATATGTGACTGGGCAAGCCAACTCAATACTACAAATCCAGCTGTAAATGCTGTCTAACTCAGCTACTCAAATACAATGTGCAAAAGCTGAAAAAGCTAACGTCATCAAGGATCACAGAATTATACAAAGCATCCTGTTGCAAAAGCCTAAAGGCACCCTTCATCCCTTTGCTTGCATACAGTACTTTCATTGAGTGGACAACTGACTTATAAACAGCATTAAAACATATTTGTATACATATATCATTTATCTTGTATATCTATGCTTGCCTTCCATTGTCTGAGCAGTACATTATCATAATATATTGTTCACTCTCCCTCTGCCTCCCTCTCCTTGCCTTTACTCACAGATGAGTTGACCTTTAGGAAATCTTTGCTGGTAATCAGATTTAGCCCTTATTGCAAATTCCTGTGTAGGGAGATTGAAAGAAAAAGGGCAGTTTGGCGAATGCAGCGTGGTATTTGAACATGCTGAGCATGTCATCAGAGGGAGGGTTCCCTAAAGCCTGACTGTCTGTCTGTCTGTCTCTTTCTCTCTCTCCCTCTCTCTCACTGAAAGTGCAGCGTGCCATCAGGTCTGGTTGTAACATTCCAGCCCAACAAGACCAGACAGTTTCCAAGTTGATTTAGGGGCAGCTTTCTTTTCTGAAGGTGAAATAGTTTGAGGACATCTCTGAATAATTTGTCAGAATCATAGAGGGGAGGGTGGGGGTCTGCAGATCTGAGGTTGTGGGTTGAAGCGTGTCGGTGCAGTAGGTCTGATAGGTATGGAGGGGTTCATGGTTGTGAAGAGCTTTGTAGGTGATGAGGAGGATCTGGAACTGTTTGCTTTGCTGTAAGGAGCCAGTGGAGCTTTTGAAGGACTGGGGTGATGTGATCTCTGGAGTTTGTTGATGGGACACCTTGAGGGACTAGGGCTGTGTCAGACTTGGATTTATTGATGATAAAGGAACTGTTGGCGGTCGGAGAGGTATGACTTGAACCAGGACAGGGCTGTGCCAGTAATATGGAGGGAGGACTCAAGATGGGAGAAAAGGATGAAGTGGTTGATGGTGTCAAAGGCTGCACTGAGGTCCAGTAGGAGGAGGATGTTGAGGGAGGGGTCATCCAAGGAGAGGAGGAGGTCATTGGGGACATTGATTAGGACGGTTTCTGTGCTGTGCTGTGTTGGTTGGAGTCCAAGAGTCCAGGTGGGTTTTGAGTTGGTTGGCAACAGTAGGTTGGAGTATTTTAGACGGAAAAGCGAGATTGGAGATGGGTCGGTAGTTGTTGAGGATGTCAGGGTCCAGACCAGGTTTTTTGTGAATGAGTATGACTGCGGTGTGTTTGAGAGCGAGGGCTAGTTCATTGTAGATGGTCTCAATTTTGGTTTTGTAGAAAGATAGGAAGGAGTTTTACTTCTCAGTGGTGGAGGGGTTTGAGCGATTGTCCATAGGTTTGAGACGTTTAAGACAGGGCGTGGTTTGTCCAGGTAATGATATCCAGTGGTGGTGGTTTGGTTTAGTGCATAGTAGTCCAGGTGTTTTTGTCAAGTCTTTTGTAATTGATGATTAGGCCTAAATTAGCACTTTTTAATGTTTTAGTGTCATTTATTATCAGGCTGCAGCCTGCATCTCTTCTCCCTCTCTGTCGGTGCCGAGCTCCTACAACTACACACTAACAAACATGGAGTGAAGTCAGCAAACATATATTGCAAATATAGTCTGTGTCGGGAGTAAGTTGGGGAGACTTCAGTTTGTTTCAACATGGTTTCTTTAACAGACCTGTAAAATATTGTGTAATTATAGCACTGATTATTTATTTAACATTAAAAAGAAAAGTTTATCTTTTTTTATGTTATCATGAATCATACGCAAATGGAAAATTATATTTAAATTTAAATTAATGATTTGCATACTAAGGTTCATAATATTAATTTAAAAATACTTTTTACTTTAGTTTTCTTATCAGAAGTGAACTTGAATAAGAATGAGCAGCCTCATGCAACGAGCCAAACATACTACATGTGGCTGCTATTAATTTGTATAATGTTTGGACAACAAATCAAAAGATCTTGCAAATCGTGTGTTAAACCACAGGAATGATTATTCAAACTGCACCAAGATCCCAGTTATCCATCATATTCTCCTCCTTCTCCTTGTACACAATGGGTTAAAATCTGGTGTCTGATATTGAAATCTGAGAAGGTCGACCTGCAACGGGCCATCTTATCTGAGAGCTGTTCTATTCAAAAGAGGCCACAGAGATGAGAGAGGTCTGAGCAACCCAGATATTGGAAAAGAGGGTTACTAACATCCGACATTAGTCTCTCTAATAAAATGCTTCCCCCTTCTCTCCTTTTTCTATTAATATTCAGTGCAACGGGCCAGAGTCTTCTCCCTGACTCAGACCATCCCACTATCCACTGGGGCCTCTGATCTGTCTCTCATAATTAGACTGATAAATAGCCTCCTCCTCTTCTCCTCTTTTTTTCCTTTTCTTCCTCACGCCCTCTACAATTTTATTATCTTCTTATCCTCTTCTTCATATGCTTCACATTCTTCCTTATTCACTGCTGTAGGGGTCATCAACGCAAGGTTTGAACAGTTGTTTGTCAGGAGACATATGTAGCTGCCTGGTAAACCTGAGAGTACCAGGTGTCTGATGTATCCTTCAGGTTAATTCACTTTAGTTTTAAATGTATTGACTGCAATCTGGCAGGTTCTTGCAGTCAAATTAAGTTATTATGGTTTAATTAGGTCTTTGTTGTAGTATATGCATTTATATATTAACCTCCCGAAATTCACCCACACTACTTCGCTCCTCCGCGACCTTCACTGGTTACCGGTGGCCGCCCGCATCCGCTTCAAAACATTGGTACTGGCGTACCGTGCTACGAACAGATCTGGTCCAGTCTACATCCAGGACATGGTAAAACCTTACACCCCAACTCGTGCGCTCCGCTCGGCTTCTGCCAATCGCCTTGTTGCTCCGACACAGCGAGCAAAACACTCAACAAAGTCTCGACTGTTCTCTGTCCTGGCTCCTCGATGGTGGAATGAGCTCCCCAGTGACATCAGAACAGCAGAAAGTCTCTACATCTTCCGTTGCAAACTAAAAACACATCTTTTCCGACTATACCTTGAATAAAGGATGTAGCACTATAGTAGCACTGAAATGGCTCTTACTGATAGCACTTTGTAGTTGAACTTTTGGACGAAATTGTACCTTCATGATTCTTGTTGTTCTGATTCTTGTTTGTAACCGTATAATGCACTTATTGTAAGTCGCTTTGGATAAAAGCGTCAGCTAAATGAAATGTAATGTAATGTAATATAAGGAAGAGCCCCCCAACACTACCCCCCCCCCTCACCATACACAACAGCACTGTTTCTGCGGTGGAGTCCTTCAGGTTTCTGGGAACCACAATCTCACAGGACCTGAAGTGGGCCTCCAACATCAACACCATCCGGAAAAAGGCCCAGCAGAGGTTGTACTTCCTGCGCCAGCTCAGGAAGTATAACCTGCCTCAGGAGCTGCTGATCCTGTTTTACTCCGCCATCATCCAGTCTGTCCTCTGTTCTTCCATCACTGTGTGGTTTGGATCGGCCACTAAACAGGACAGAGGCAGACTGCAGTGGATAGTCAGGTCTGCAGAGAGAACTATTGGTTCCAGCCTGCCCTCCATCCTGGACTTGTACACCTCCAGAGTCAGGAAGCGGCCTGGAAAGATCACTGCAGACCCCTCACACCCTGGACACAAGCTGTTTCACCTCCTCCCCTCTGGTAGGCGCTACAGAGCACTGTACGCCAAAACTACCAGACACAGGAACAACTTCTTTCCACTGGCCGTCACCCTGATGAACAATTAATCAGACTCCCCCATCTGCACTACCTGCACTAATTGGAATACTTTTTCTTTTTAATGTCTTTTTAAAAAATATTTATCTTGCTTATTGTAAATGTGTATATATGTATAATGAGAGCTATGTGTAACCGGAGTCAAATTCCATGTGAGTGTAAACACACATGGCCAATAAAGCTGATTCTGATTCTGATATATGTATTGTGCAAGAGTTCCATCCATGCAGCTTTGGCACTGGGACAATAGCTGTCTGTTAGCTAATTGTTTTGTTAAGACCTATGACAGACTACATTGATCAACCTCTGAACAGAAAGCGTGTAGAATAAGTGCAGCAGACATTGAGACGATCAGCGACCGCGGCCGACCAACCAGCCAGACCTGCAAACGCCACCAAACTGCCCCAGGGAGGAGAGCCAACATGGAAGCTAAGCTAACCCAGCTAGGACCTGAGGCTATTGTACTACCCAGACTACCCACACTGCTGGCTGTCTGATATCCAGTCACAGAAAAATCTGCCTGCCGATCTCCCGCTCCATCGTACCCTCACTCGTGAACAAGACCCCGAGATACTTGAACTCCTTCGCTTGTGGTAGGCACTCCGTCCCCACCCAGAGGGAGCAATTCACTAGTGTCCGGCAGAGCACCATGGCCTCATATTTGGAGGTGCTGACTCGGCTGCAAAACGCCCCAGTGAATGCTGGAGGTCATGGTCCGAGGAGGCAAACAGGACCACATCATCTGCAAACAGTGGAGAGGCTATCCCGAGATCCCCGAACCCGACGTTCTCCGCCTAGATATCCTGTCCATGATAAAGGGCAGCCCTGGCGGAGGCCAATACCCACTGGGAACATTCAGCTACAAACACATATACTTAACAACATGCTGATCATTAAAAGGCAAACGGCTGTTTTTCCTTTATTAAGTTCATGTGCTATACCAGTCCAAACTATCAGGATTATGATTCACAGAATAAGTGTTAGTGGTCATCATCAGTATGGAAGCTTTAACTCTAAATGCCTTTATCCAAGAGGGGATTAAGTTAGCGTAAATGCCCAAGTGTCTCAACGGCAGAGGACTTTATATGTCCACTAGCAATTAGCTCTGGTCCCCTTGTTGTCTATGGGGCTCTTAGCAGCAGCTGCTTAAATCGTTTTTGCCTTGGGCATGTGGGCTCTTCCTCTGTTTTTATAAGATTATCTGATGCGGTTACAGTTTGATGGAGTCTTTTTTTCATCCAGTGCAAACTGGTTTGATCAGGTCTCCAAATCTCTGATGCTCTGTTATTGTTGGAAGATGTGTGTAATGGAGGGATGGGTGTTTTTTTTTTTTTTAAGAAGTATCAGCTACTGTGTCAGACATGCAGAAGAGGAGGTTTCATTTGCATTCATCTTGGTAAAATCCATGCCTGTCCCAAGGGTTAGCTGCATGCCAGAGAGGCAAACCAACGAGTGAGAGGAGCTTTAATATTGATGCATGTCTTCAGACAGTGTGTGTAGGACAGTGAGGGAGCCCATTCAGCAGCTAGTGTGTGTGTTGCACCATGTCTTCGCCCTGCACGTCGTCCTGGGCAATAGGATGGTTTTCCTTCTCTCCTCCATCAAACCAGTTTGGAAAGCCTTACATCCTCTGCAGCAGATCTGATAACCGCCATACTGGATAACATCTAGTCACACTCGTCTCTAAGAAGTCCTTCCCTGGGGTACAACTGCCAGTGCCGATCTCAGCATTAAAATATGATTTTGATGGTCATTATTAAGATAAGCATCGTGTTCATCTGGCAGAAGATTACATTGATAGCGTCAGAGCTTAGAACAACTGTCCTTTCGAGGGACTCTCTTGTTCAAAGTTACTAGATGAAAAGAGCCCCTCTTGGCCAATCACAGGGTTTGTTACCAGGGGCAAATGTAGGCATATTTAGAAATCCTAAATGTAATATTTTCCAGGTGTCTCCATCATCTATACTTGATAACGTCCTTTCCTTCATTTTCAAGTTCAAGGCTCTGTAGTTGGAATGTTGACTTCCATGTCTTCTGTTTTACTGTGAACAAATTATTACTATGCTTTTAGATTTGTCACAGTTTTCCTGTGGAATTAGGGGTTATTTGTGATGACTTGGTTTGTTTACAATTTGTCTGATCATCCTGTTCATGTTTCTTTCCCCGTTCAACCTCTTGGACACAGCAAGAGGAACCCAACCAGCTCTAGATCTGACCTCTGACCTGCCAAAGCAAGACCGTTTCTCTTCAAGGATTACTATGGTTTAACTATCCTAAAACCTATTATATTAAAGTATCGATTGCTATACCTGCTACTTCCCTTCACAACATCTCCTTGTTTTCAGGTCCGTTTCCTCACCTTATGGCTTCATGATAAAGTTGTCTAACTCAAAGAGCAGACCTTATTTTGTTGAGAGGTGTTGACTGATTCTGGCGGAAATTACAGGATGAGACAACGTAGATTAAGAAAACAAAACAATTACTAGGCAGACATTTACACAACAGCCTGACACCTAGCAAGATATCTCAGCTGAGAATACAGCAGAAAGTAGCATATAGCACCAACATCTAGGAGGAATGCTACTCATATGGATTAGCACTTGAATTGTATTCTTTAGATATTAACATGCATGCATCATGGCATTTGGTTCCTGTCAAGTGATTCATGCCGAGGAGCCAATTAGCATCTACGCAACTCAAACTTTTTAAAACTTCACACAGGGTAGTATGCAAAGTGAGCTGGCTGTCTTAAATCTCCTCAAAAATTGATTAGTCGCGTCTTTAAATCAGATGTGCACGGTGCTAACATACAGGGATTTAAACGTCTTGTTCCTAAAGAATTACATTAATGTTACATGAGTGCAAACTGCATGAAATTTGCTCTCACCATTTGCTCACTCAACCCTATTAACTCCAGTGGTAATTGACACACCCATTCCCCATGAATCCACATCTCATCAAATCACTCTTAATACATGTTAACACACCATAGAGGGAGTAATAGTCAGAGGCAGCATTATCCAAATCGCTCTCATGAATAATGTAAATACATGTAAGGGTGCTTGGTTACCCTGCTAAAAGGTCCCTTTTTCAACATGCAGCAGCATTAGCTCTGGTTAATCTGAGATGCATTTCACTACAATTCTGTCTCACAAACGAAAGAGAGTACAGATCGGCTGAATACCACTGATACCATCCGGTACACTGTTATGCTTTTTAAATTGCACAGGTAAATATTGCTTATGGAAGACTAATTAATTCACAGATTGAGCAATTATTCCCTCAGGCTTTTCCTAACACCGGCATAATACTTAATGCATCTGAGCTTTCATAAACCCCAAATAAGGAATCTGATCATGACAGCATGCATTTACAGGGTTCCACTGCACAGCAAGGAACACAGGTGGATTTGTATCGACTATTACACCTGTTTAAATGTAATCCCCGTTCAGTTGATTATATGAGTGAAGGCTGTTCTCTATGCAAAACGTGTTCAAGTTGTTTGTGAAAGTAGAAACACACACGAAAAAGGCAAAAGAAGGAGGGAGAGCACCAAAAAAACAGTATGTGGAGGAAAACGATAATACAACAATTCAGTAAATAAAATGTTAAAAAACATCGGTACTGTGTGTGCCTGAGCAACTGGAAAATAGTGTAAGATCTAGGATGACAAAATGAATATGTTATTGATAAAAGAAAACCTTCACGAATTGCCACCTTTTGAAAACCTTTTGAAAACCTTCACGAATTGCCACCCTTGTAGGGTCTCCCAATGCAAACAGCTCTCGGGGTAGAGCCCAGACTAAGATCGGTTAAAACGCCCTGATGTATAGCTGCCCATGGAATCTAGCCACCTCGTCCAGACCAAGGAAACCTGGGTCTGGCTCCCCTCCAGCATTGGGTGCTATGTAGTCACAGATAACGTGGTCCTGTTGGCCTCTTCTGACCGTTTCCTTCAGCATTTGCAGCTGAGTGTGAAGCAGCAGGGATGAGAGTCAGCACCACGAAATCTGAGGCCATGGTGCTCTGCCAGAAACCAGTGGATTACTCCCCCCGGGTGGGGACAGAGTGCCTACCACAAGCGAAGGAGTTCAAGTATCTCGGGGTCTTGTTCACGAGTGAGGGTAAAATGGAGCGGGAGATCGACAGGCGTATCGGTGCGGCCGCAGCAGTAAAACAGGCGTTGCACCGGGCCGTCTTGGTGAATTTACTGGTCGGTCTACGTCCCAACCCTCACCTATGGTCACGAACTTTGGGTCAAGACCGAAAGAATGAGGTCTCGGATACAAGTGGCCAAAATGAGTTTCCTCTGCAGGATATGTGTTCATATATCAGTGGTGGACCATCAGGGCTAGCGAAGCCTTCTCTGCTGGCCTAAACAAAATCACAAAGTTATAGCTGTTTTATAATTAAATTGTTTTTCACAAATACACAACATGTATTATAATAGCTCATTGTATCCTAAGATGTCCACCAGCAGTCTAGGCCTATGGCAGCATATCTAGGGGCTGGACCAGGCTATAAGCTCCCTAAGATATAATAGTGCATCACCAGTTAAGGCTTTTGTCACCAGTTGAGGTGGCCAGCCAGCCACGCCCACCTCATTTGACTCACTCCGTTCACCTGCACACACAGCGGGGGCGACTGTGGCTCAGTGGTTAGCAAGTCGGTCTTTCAATCAGAAGGTCGGTGGTTCGATCCCCGGCTCCGGCAGTCTGCGTCGTTGTGTCCTTGAGCAAGACACTTAACCCTAATTGCTCACCGTTGCTGTGTCTACGGTCTACTGTATAGCATGTAAGTCGCTTTGGATAAAAGCGTCAGCTAAATGAAATGTAATGTAATGTAATGTTCCAGTTGTCCATAATTAGACCAGTATTTAACCACCACTCTCACTCTCCTTCTCTGCCAGATTGTTTTGATGTTCATTCTCAACCTTCCAGCGTACCTCCCTGACTGCCCGGAGCCGATCTTGCCTGTCCCCGACTACCCGACTCGCCTAATCCTCGCTGTTCCCGAGCTACGATCTGACGTCCCGGTGCCGACCTTTGCCTGTCCTTCACAATCCGTATTTATCATTGTACAAGCTTTGTTGTCTGTGATTCTACGCCCCAGTAAAGTTGACATTCCAGATCTCTGCTGCTCGTGTCCTTCGTTCTGCATCTGGGTTCGACACTCACCCGTGATAGCTTTGTAGGTAAGAAGGACCTTAAATAAGATTATCTGTCTTACAGGAAGCCAGTGGAGAGCAGCCAATACAGGAGTAATGTGATCTCTCCTCCTAGTCCTCATTAGTACATGAGCTGCCGCATTCTGTATCAACTGGACTTAGCAGAGCAGCCTGATAATACAGAGTTACAGTAATCCAGTCTTGAAGTAACTGTGCTCTGTGACTGGTCAGTGCCAAAGCCTGACTTTAGTCAACATAAAAGCTACTTAGCTGCTAGCAGAACTCAGGAAGAGTAATAACAGTTCAGGCTGAAACATAAAATACGTTATGACATTTTTCTTGTTTTTTTTTTTAACACTCAATGGCTGAAGGAGGATGAGAAACGGACTTGGTGGTGGATTTACTGACAACGCAGATATTTTCAGCTCCTAAAACGCTTGGAGACTTGAGCTGTCACTGGCGTTCATGGCCATCAAAAAGGACCTGAACTGTACAACTGTGTTTGTTAACAAAGAGGCGGATGGACCTTGTCTTTATCAAGTGAACAGCATCTGGTGAGTGAACTCCTGTTTGTGTTTTTACATCTGTAGTGTATTTAATCATAAACAAGCCACGGCGGGTTCTAAACCGCTGTTGCTGCTGCTGCTGAGCCGCCGCCGCTGGTACGCCGTGCCAGTAGCGGCTGCCGCCGTGCCGTTATGCCTTGCCGGTAGCTGCTGTACGCGGACTCCGTAACCCGGTACGTAATCCGGTACGCGGGCTCCGTAGCCCGTTACGTGGCCGGATACGATATCAGACGGCACAGAAGGCCCAGGGAGAAAATGGACAATGAAACAAGAGACCATGGTGGATCTGAGACAGCAGCCTGGTCTCCTAAAAATGGCAGTCAAATTACAAATACCAATATAGTCCGTGCCAACATATCACAGCCCGAAGAGGACAATAATGGAAGGATATATACCATACATAATGATTTCTTAGACTTATAGAGGGCCTATAGAGGTGAAATCAACTATTACATATTTGCGTATATTTAAAATTGATAAGTAAGCAAGAGTATCCAGGATTTATTTTGTATAGCCTGACTGAAATTAAGCCAAAGCTTGAATACTTTCACCTCTTCAGGTCTCCAATGATTTGAAACAAATCTGGGAAGAAACCCATGACTATAGTAAATACATTACCTGTTACAAGGCTTCTAAAGCAAACATTCGTTCTGTTTAAAGATGCAAAATTCCATATTCAGAGCATGTAGCATCTTTTGGGATGACAAGTCGAGTTGGGGGCAAGTTGGGAGGGGGATGACTACATTTGGTCGTACAGACCCCTGTAATGAGTTTGTGTGTTTTGTTGTGAAGAAAGGAAAAAGAAAGCCCCTGACCCTCAACCCCACCCCCAACTCCATCACCTGCATTCAGACAGATGGGAGGAGGAGCTGGAGGAGAGGCCGGCAAATGAGAGGAGATAGAAAGAAACTGGGTTTTGGTGTGTGTGTGTGTGCGTATGTAGTGGGGGTTGTGTGTGGGGGTGGTGTTTCTAATTGGCCTTTTCCGGGTCCTCAAGTTCACTCTAATTAAGGCCTTGAGAGCCAGGGTCTGGGCATCTGGACACCAGCATTTTGCCGCCACTGTTGCAGCAGCGCCGGGGGAAGACAATGATAGCCAATTATCCCTTTTTATTCAGCCAAAGGAGGCCTTAGCAGGTCACCATTAAGGCATATGGAGGGGGTCTGTGAACAGGGGAATGCCAGACAGTGGGGGTGGGGGGCCAGGCAGGTGGTAAGACGGTGTATGAGTGTATGTAAGTGTGTGTTCTTGGTTGTGTAGATAATCCTGGACAGACAATCCAACGGGTTGTGTGATGGCATTCCGTGGTTAGGTTAAGTCTCAATTTGTGTGTAATTTCAGTAGGTTCAAATTATTCTTTAGTCTTTGAGCAGTCAGAAATCTCCCCAACAAAAATCCTGAAGATTAAAGAAGAAAAAATGAGAAGATATACTAATTATGTTTTAGCTCCTTGGTCAGATTCTGAAGACAATTTGAGGCATTATGTGATATAACACATTTGATTTGTATACTATCAAATAAGCAATGATCTTTATTTTAATATATTAGTGCATTGTCCAACTAAAACATGCCTGGTCGGATTGCACTGGAGGCCGAAGCTCCGCCCCATTGTTACACAGAGCGCTGTTTCCTTGTTTATTCAGAGTTTATCCATATTGTATGTGACGTTTGTTGCACCAAATTCAACAAAGAACTCCAACTATAATCCTGCCGAGTGTGAAGTAGATCGGATGAGCGGTTTGCCAGCAATGCGAAGAGCAGACAGATAGACAGACTTACTTACTCAGTGATTTAATGAGCATGTGTAGTTATCTCTCAGACTGTTTAGTTGGGAGGCGGTCCGAGGGTAGATGTGGGGGGATGCTTCATCCCCACAAAGAGCTGGACGGTGTGGTTAAGAAGAAGGATGTCTTGGCTACTTTGCAAAGCAAACTTCTGCCAATGTGTAGATGGTCTTATCTGTCTCAAAGGAGCAATAAACGGCATTCAGAGCATTAATATACAGTACTGTGCAAAGGTTTTAGGCAGGTGTGAAAAAATGCTGTAAACTAAGAATGCTTTCAAAAATAGAAGTGCTAACAGTTTATTTTCATCAACTAAATTATGATTTTTCTTTTGTTCGCTCACTTTGCATTTTGTTAATTGAGGACACAGTAGAGAACGAGCGGGCAAGCGGAGGGCAAGAGAAAAAGCATTCAATGCTGCCATGATCACTGGAAGTCAAGGTTATTCATCGAGCACATTTAAAACAATAAACATTAACCAAAGTGCTTAGATTACCTCTCTAGTGGAGAAACTAGCAATTTAAAATCCCCAAATTATTATATTAAAATGCAATCTGTAGTCTGCTACATGGAAAAATACACAAAAGTACCTGCCCTGCTCTAGGGCTCTTGGCAGGCTCTGCTCATTCAACTCTCTTGCCCAAATTCATCCAGCCAAATGTATTTTATTTGATCTATTTAATATCAGTGTTATTAATTTTAGTATCACGTGACGTAAGGACAGACTTTGATCTATGAAAACACAATATTGTAAGTTAGACTTTCTCATCTGTGGTACTAATTAAAACTAAAGTCCAATTTAATAAGCCGCAACCTGAGTACCAACCCCTATGAATAATATCACAAAGGTGTAAATGGCATTGAGAAAAAAGAAATTAGGGAAGCATCTTCTATTAAAAAGGTAAAAAGAGGAAAACTGGCTCAGAGCGTCTGAATGACAGACTGTCTGAGATAATCTTTTCCTTCTTATTTTAATCATGATCAAGGCCCCGCGTTTGCCTATGTAACGCATAATGGTGTGTTCACACCGAACGCGACGCGATATTTTGCGTCGCGTTACTCGAGTGAGTTTACTCGCGTGAGTTTACTCGCTCGACTTTATGTGGTTAATTTCCGTCAACGCAAATTCGCTTTAACGCGGGCGGGGCTTATCTCCGTGGCTTATCTCCGTAAAAACAGTACCGTTTCCGCCATCCACCATTAAACTAACCACTAGTTCTGCTTTAACCTTCTTGTGGAAGTCCCTCTAATGTCGGACCATCAAACGCCCCCGTGTCCGGGTTCATAATATCATCCGTAGCCGCACAACAGCGTCTGAATGACGGCCGCTGCCAGCGCTACTTCTGGTGGATCAGCAACTGTTTGATTCAAACCGGCAGGACGGCGGTGATGACGCGCAGAGCTTCTCAACGCGGATTGGCTTTCGCGACGCGAATTTTCGCCCGAGTTGGAAAATTTCAACTCACGCGAATTTCGCGTCAAACGCGCCGCGCCAAACGCGCCAAACGCGTCTAACGCGACGCCAGGCGAAATTTCGCGTCTGTCGCAACCAAACGCGTCTGTGCATTGACTTTACATGTAATCTGGTCGCGCGAAAAATTCGCGTCGCGTTCGGTGTGAACACACCATTAGTGTCTTGCTTAAGGACACTTCAACATGCAAACTATGGGGAGACCAGGGATCGAACCGGCTACCTTGTGGTTTCAGGACGATCACTCATTTTATTGCATCTCTCTCACTGTACTTACACATATCTATAAATAGCTGCTAGGGACAAGGACAACAACGCTGGAACCAAAATGTAAGGAATAGACAGGACTGTGTGAAAAGTAGTGAAAAAACCCTTTAAATATAAATTAGAAATGATCATTAGAAATGAGAAAAGTCTTCTGTCAGGTGGACTCTATACAAATAGTGCAGGGAGTAAATACTGGAGGGACATGAACTCTCTAGTAGCTACTGTTTACCTGACTGTCTGCTGACAGCCCTGCACACTCTGACTCAACAGGGAGCTGGGTTTCTGTTGCTATAAAACCAGAACACACCATGCTTATTTATTTAATAGCATAGAGATGGAGAGCTCTTTCACCTCCTTCAAACTGGAACAATCTCACTAATATAGGAGTTCGGGTGGAGGGGGTGGAGGTGTACATTTGCAGTCCATTGCATGACTACCTTGTTCCTACATTTAAGTCCACTGGTCTGCCTTCATCCAGACACACTGGTCAGACGTCAGATTCTACTGTCAGGCTCAGGGTGTGTTAATCTGTTGGGTTGATCATTTAGAGTGAGTCCTGGATGGTTGGAGCCCACTGCGCACATGTAAAGGCACTCAGTCACAGGATGTGGCCTATCAACCCATATCTACATGTCTTCTGCTGGTGGATAGGATGCATGCACTCATTTACTCTTTTCATCTGTTCAACGTAAACATCCTGTTGAAAAACACAACTCTTGGCAACAAGTTGCCAGAAGTGCACCTGTGCTAACGGTTTATTACTGGCAGGGTTTGGCTCTGACTTAGTGTCAGTCTTCTTCTGCCTATCTTTCACTTTGACTGTTTTCATGCTGTTCATTATCACATTTTAATTTCTCACTCTGTAGGTGTACAGGGCGGTGTGGAAAGTGTTTAGGATCCCCCACAAAAGGTTAACAGAGACTTTGGACAACTTGGTTTCCTGTCAGTTGCAATGTATCACTTTTCCCTCTGCCATACTTAGTATTGCACACTTGATATTAATTCATTACAGTGTAGGAGTGCAGGGAGCGACTTTTAGGAAAAATACTTTAGGCTATTATATGCATTACACAGGGCTGGGGCCCAACCCTAACTGCCGTCATGCAAGAAGCCGAATGCACCCTGGAGAGGTCACCAGTCGATTACTGACACATAGACACAAACACACAATCACACCTAGGCACATATAAAGTAGCCAGTGAAGCTAACCAACCTGTATGTCCATTGGTTGTCTGGTGAAACTGGAGCTCAAAGAGCAACACATTTAGAGACATAACTGAACGACTGCGTTCATATATGCAACAAACACAATACAGTAGACAATGCTGACTGCTATATTGATAGTTAATATAAGTCAATTATAACACCTGTATCAGACGCATAAGTGTAACCCCTATTGCTGCAGGTAAATCTCCATCTGACCTGAGGTTAAACAGATAACTCCTCACTTTCTCTGTCACGACTGTAATCCAAATCACACATAAATAATCCTAATACGATTAATTAAGCTGAAAGTGAGTGAACAGAGACAGCAAACAGCTCGAACACACCTCAGTCTGCTCTCATCCAACCCTTTCTGGTATTTATTGTAAATGACAAATCCAATAAATCCACATCCAATAAATCATAACCGTTTCACCATCAGCTGATTGTTTCCATGTAGCATTCTGCTTTGTGGCTCGTTTAAGTTCTTCTGTAAAACTTTGCTCAAGTGTTAACTGGAGGAAGCATCGAGCTGGCTGCTGATGTTTGGGTGGATTTGAATGAATATCACGATAACGCCTTGCTAATCTCCATTCCAATCTGATTCTCAGTAGGATATCTCTTATTTCTATACTTAGGTGACCCAAGCCGCTTCTTTTGTGGATGTTCGGTTCCACGGGATCAGTGGGAAATTGGAAAGAGATGTAGTGTGCGCGTGCCAACTTAAATTGGATTGCATGGCGTCTTAAATGAAAGCAAATAATTTCACGGTTAATGGGCTTAATTTCAGGAAATAATTCCACATTTCCACAGTGCTATTTTGCATGTGATTTCTGCAGAGGGTTTGCCACTTTTGGGGCTGTTGTTTTTTTGTTGGTGTGTGTTCATCACATGTACCAGAGTTAGAGAGCAGAATGACGCTGTTATATCTGATCACTTTTAGGTCATCCAAAGTTGATCAAAGGTGTGACACTTTTCTTTGAGCTCTCACCAGCTGTTGTAGGTGGCGCCAGGACCAGCGCTGCTGTTCTCTCCCAGCTTTCATTCACCGGGAACAGAACAGAGGAACAAAGTTAATACCAAAAAAGGATAAAAGAAAGAAAAAAAACAGACATAAACAAGAAGTAAAAATGTGATTGCCAACAAAGACGTGATTAAGCCTCACAAGAAAGTCTTCAGTGGTTTAATAAATAAAGAAATGGCTGTAATTAAATAATGAATGAAGGAATCAGTCCATAAAGCGTTGATTGATGTCCAGGAAAGGGGGTCTTTCTAATGGAGGCTGGCTGACAGTGATTGCGAAGGCCCATTTACCAGCTGATGTTTTGTTATGATTGGACATGTCAGTCTTCCTCCTCTGATTAAAAAGAGAGGGGGAAAGAAAAGCCCAAATGCGCCCTGCGTCCTTCCTTTTATGTTTTTTGTTTTTGTGTTTTTTTTTCTCTATTCTCTTTCCATCCGCAGAAATAAAGCGATGAGTGCATATTATTTTGTCAATCCACTGGAACGGCTGACATTCAAGGGTTTGTAAAGATGCCAACTGCCCTTTACGCGTTACCTTGAAGACGCCACTTTCTCAGAGGAACTTAGTCATGTAATAGGTGTTTGTGCTGTTCGGGGCAAACAGGTTTCAAATGGATTGTTGTGTTTTCATACTCAAAAGATGAAACAGCTTCCTGTGAACAGGTTTTTCTAGACTAGTACAACACCCTTATGACACTTCGTGAATAATGCATACCACTGGGTCAAACAAAAGACAGTGCTTTTTCTTCTAATGAATCTGGTAGGAAGGATGTACACTATTCTGTCCTCTTATTATGAATCATTTGTCACTTGTGTAGTAAAAGCCTTCAGAAAAGTGTTCACAGAGCAGAGTGGTAAATAACAGTGTGGACAATGAGGTCACGTCTCAGGTAATATTTTGAGGAATTTGGGGGCGACATGAAATCAAAAAGAGATTACAGTCGAACCCAGGCAGTTCTGTGGCTGACCCCTGATGGGTCCTCCAAGCTAACAAGCTGATACAATGTTTTTAACACAAGGAAAGTATTATTACATGTCAACCTTATGTGGATTATGTTTCTTAGAAACAATTTAGTTTTACTTGTTGAAATTCGACATCCCAACAGCAATCAACAAATCAAATCCTCTGACAAAATCAAGAAAAGTAAATCTGGTATCTGTTGGTGACAGGACTGTAATAAGTGTACGGCTTGTCGGCCTAGCGGCCTGCCTTCCTGTGTGCACTCTGCCTGCACACTCAGCGGGACAGCGTGAGTACTAGAAATAGCCATGTTGGTTGTTTAGTTGCATCGTGATCATTTTGGGGGAGTGACTTCGGAGGGAGGCTTGAAAGACGGGCTCTTAGGAGCTTGTGCTGCTAGCACGCTCATTGCAAGACCTGGCAATGCTGGCCTGTGTTTTTTGGTTTGATAATTTTTTTGATCTAACTTACCCCTGCTGGTTTCTCCAATGTTACCTACCCCAAGCTTTAATACTTAATTTAAGTCAAGACAACAAGAAAAAAACAATTTCTCAAGGGAGTCTGGGGATTTTGTCCCCCAGGTAACAAATGAGCACAATGCTGCTTTTATATTGTATCATTACTGAGACATTTTGCTCTCTCATAGTCTGGTCCTTACTGAGCCCTAAGTATACATGGAAAATAGAATAGAAACGGACTTTGTGAAGAAAGGATTATGTAGATAAAACATGTGACTTAAAAGTTGCTCAAGCTTCATGGGCTGAAAACATCAGATCTGTGTGAAGCGATGAGATGACGGCTTCATATTAATACATATTCTATCATGTTTTCCACATGGTTTTACATGGTGACTGAAGCTCTTTATTAAAAGAGTAATGTTGAATACAGCAAATGTGGGAATTAGCTTAACCAACCAGTTTAGCTCTATCAACCAATTAACTAATATTTTGTGGGAAATTAAGAATGGCAGGTCTTCAGATTTACTCAGTTCAACACATTCAATTCAATTCAGTTTATTTTGTATAGCCCAAAATCACAAATTCAAATTGGCCTCTGAAGGCTTTACAATCTGTACACATACGACATCCCTGTCCCGGGACCTCACATCGGATCAGGTATAACTCTCCAAAAAATAGTTAAAACCCTTTTACAGGGGAAAAAAAGGGAAGAAACCTTGGGGATTGCAACAGAGGAGGATCCCTCTCCCCAGATGGACAGAAGCAATAGATGTCATGTGTACAGAATCAACGTAACAGAGTTACAGCACATTCAATGAATATCACAGAAGTTATAGTAGGCATGGACCACGACCCAGACAACCACGACCCATGTCAACAGACAGAGGTAGAGACGAGGGGCATCAGCAGGGTCACCATGGCAGGGAGCAGGGCCGGATCCAGACAGCCACGATCCATGGAAGCTTGAGGAGAGGAAGCACAGAGGCTCCCGAGAAGAAGTAGAGTTAGTAATGTGCATTAAAGATAAATGAATTCATCCAGAAGGATAGATAGGAGAAAATTAGAGAGAGAATAGAAGAGAGAAGCTCAGTGTATCGTAAGATGTTCCCAAGCAATATAAGCCTATAGGAGCGCCCCAGGAGCACCGACAAGTTTGGGGTGGGGAGCATATCTAAGGACTGGACCAGGGCCACTATCAAAGAGAGAAGTCTTAAGTCTACTCTTAAATGAGGTGACTGTGTCTGCCCCCCGGACTGAAAGTGGAAGCTGGTTCCACAGAAAAGGAGCTTGATAACTGAAGGCTCTGGCCCCCATCCTACTTTTTAAGACTCTAGGAAGCACAAGTAGCCCCGCATTCAGTGAGCGCAGCTCTCTGGTGGGACAATATGGAATTATAAACTCCCTAAGATATGATGGTGCATCACCAGTTAAGGCTTTGTAGGTAAGAAGGAGGACCTTAAATATGACCCCCTGAGCATGCGCAAGGTTGCCAGGTTCACTTATTACCCCAAGTAAATGTTACTTTGTTGTGTCAGGATGTACAGTCAATCCAGTAGTTTAGTTAATATTACTTGGTCTGAATGATCACATTTCCTTATCAAAATAAGGATACATATTTACAAAGTAACACATTAAATAAAATGTGACCTTTTAAAGTAAAAGGACTGAAATCATATTTTATTGTAGAATTTACACGTATAATCAAAGTAATAATTTGTGTAATCCTCGTTAGTACACGAGCTGCAGCATTCTGGATCAACTGGAGAGACCTAAGAGACTTAGCAGAGCAGCCTGATAATACAGAGTTACAGTAATCCAGTCTTGAAGTAACAAATGCGTGGATCAATGTTTCTGCATCCCTTTGAGACAAGATGTGCCTGATCCTTGAAATGTTGCGTAGGTGAAAGAAGACAGTCCTTGAGATCTGTTTCACGTGGGAGCTGAAGGACAAGTCTTGATCAAAGACAACTCCTAGGTTCTTTACGGTGGTGCTTGACGCCAGAGTAATGCCATCCAGAGAAACAATATCATTCGATAATTGATTTCTCAGATGCTCTGGGCCATACAAAATAACTTCAGTCTTGTCCGAGTTCAACATTGTAACTTAGGATACAATGAGCTCCTCTCTCCTCTTCTCTCTCTCTCCTCTTCTCTCTCGCTATTATTTTAGTTTAGAACTCATGTCAACTCCGCTTAAGCTAGAAAGTTCCCACAGTCCTTGGTGGTCCCTTTGATTGATTTATTTATTTTTTTATGGATTGACATACATACATAATCCAAAAGGATAACATGTTAAAGTGTAAAACACTTATTTCCAACATGGTCCTTGGTGGTAACACATTTCACACACAAAAAAAACAAAGACCTAATATAAATCAGAGACAAAAACATTTACACAAATCATCCGAATTTCAACAACATCCTAAAATCAGAAAATCATAAATCACATAAATTAAACAGTCTACACTAGTTAAAAAGATCAGCTACTCTACTCCATAAAAGGGCCTTAACCTGGTATCTAAAAGTCCATCTGGTATTTACCATTTTGAGGGAAATTGGTAAATTATTCCACAACATAATACCTGTATAAAAAAAAGTAGTACTTCCAGCTGCATTGTTGACTCTGGGCACTTTACAAGAACGGACACTGGCCCTAGTATTATGGTAATGCTGTGTATGAACCATTTTTATATTGGAGTGTAAATATTTGGGAGCAGAACCATTTATGACATTATACATATGATTCAGCTTTAACTGCTCCACCCTAACCTGTACTGGCAACAGTCCTACTCTTTTAAAAGCATCTCTGCCAATATGAGTCCTAGGGGGTGCATTTAACAGGAAGCGGATAACATTATTTTGCATCACTTGCAGTCTGTTTTTAAGTTTAACTGATAATCCACAGTACCAAGCTGAGCATGCATAATCAAAATGACATTGGATTAATGATACAACCAGTAATTTCTTGATAGAAAAATCAAAAAACCTTGTTCTGCGATAGAAAAATTTCAATTTACCTGCACACTTGGATAGTATTTTGTCAGCAATAGATGAACAGGTTAATGACTGATCTAATGTTAACCCCAAGTATGTAACACTTTCCTGAGACACTATTTCAGTGCCATTACATTTGATCTTAAGCAATTTTATTTTAGACAACTTCTTTTTTGTTCCAAATAAAATGGACTCAGTTTTTCCCAAATGTATTGAAAGCCTGTTGTCTATAAGCCACTTGCTGACACTATTTAATTCGTTACCCAGAGTCTTCTCAATCTCGCTGATGTCATCCCCAGAGACCAACAATGCAGAATCATCAGCATATAAAAGCAGCTTACATTTCACGGCAGCTGGCATGTCATTAATATAAATTAAAAATAAAAGGGGGCCAAGGATTGAGCCTTGAGGCACCCCACAAGTAATATCTCGAGAATCTGATATGGTCCCCTCAACATCACAAAATTGAGTTCTTCCAGTGAGGTAAGAGGTGAACCATTTCACAGCAGTATTTCTAAAGCCTATACTTTGCAGCTTTGATAATAAAATTGCATGATTTACAGTATCAAAGGCTTTTTGTAAATCGAGAAGAACCATACCCACATACTTTCCTTCATCAAAGTTTTGTCGAACATAATCACATAAATGAATAAGACAGGTTTCAGTCGAATATGCTGCTCTAAATCCTGACTGTAGTTCATACAGCAGATTATGTTTGACAAGGTACTCTTCCACCTGCTCATACACAAGACGCTCAAAAACCTTTGATATGGCTGTCAGAATTGATACAGGCCTATAATTACCAACATCTGATCTACTATTTTTCTTAAAAAGGGGGACTACCCGGGCCCTTTTCATATCACATGGAAAGATACCCTGACTTAAAGACAAATTTATTAAATGGGTGAGCACCCCAGAAATTACATTAGCACTGTCGCGCAAAAATCTGGATGGAATAAGGTCCTGTCCAGTAGCTTTGTTAATTGACAAAGTGGATAGACACAATCTCACCCTTTCCTCTGAGATAGGATCAATTTCAAAAACATCAGGAGTGACCTGTTTGTTTTTATAAAAGGAGTCTACAAATGATGGGCCATATCTACCTGACACCTTTGGCAGCTTATCAACCAGACTGGCAGCAACTGTTGTAAAAAAAGTATTAAAAACGCAAGCAACCTGCTGTTTGTCAGAAATCATTTTATCCTCAATGACTAACCCAATATTGACAGACTTAGATTTTGATTTTCCTTTAACGGCTATATCAGTGAGAACTTTCCATAACTTTTTAGGCTGATGTGCATTTGCCGTAATAGCATCAGCATAAAATTCAGACTTTGTTCTCTGTACCTTGTAACTAGCCTGATTACGAAAATATATATATTTATCATAATCACAAGACAACGTTGACCTCTTAAACTTTCTAAACCATTTATCTCGTTGTCTAATAAGATCCAAAATGTCAGAAGTCATCCAAATTGCACTTCTCTGTTTAATTCTGGTTTCCTTCATTGGTGCAACATTATCAAGAGTTTCTAAAAAGTGCTGTTTAAAAAAAGACCAGGCCCCATCAACATCATTGCTTCCTAAGACATCTGACCAATCCCTCCTAGAAAGCATTTCTTTAAATTCCTCAGCTGTATAATGTTTTGTACATCTGTATCTAATTGAACTATGGCTACCAGTCTTCAATAGTGATTTAGATATTTTACGAGTGCAATAAGTAACACTATGATCACTCAAAGCAATATCAAGGACGCCTGATTGAGAAATATTTTTATGTTCTGAAGCTAATATTAAGTCTAATAGGGATTGACTATTAACAGACACTCTAGTAGGTTCAGTGATCAACTGTTTTAGGCCCGACATCCTGCAAAAAGTTAAAAAAGATTCTTTCAGACTACTCTTACGAGGCTGTAATACATTTGTGTTAAAATCCCCCATAAGAATACATTCGTTCTCCATACATACATTAGTCTTATAGCAAGCCATTTCAAAAAGTTCATAAAAATCTGTTTGCTTAGGGGGTCTATAACAAACACAAATAATAATGGGTTTAGTTTTAGGAAGCAACAGTTCAATCCATGCAGTCTCCAAACCTTCCACCTGTAGATCAGCCCGCGGGTTATATGACAAATCATTCCTTATAAATAGGCACACTATTTATAGCGAAAGCCCTGAAGAGGCTTCGTTTCACTGCAGCTGAGTGCTCCATGGCCTTACCTGTGAAGAGGTACCAGGAAGGCCTGGAATATTCATATTTCAGCCATAAGTCAATTTTCATATTTTTTGCTGGACACAAATTACATTCTTGTGCGTATCTTTGCGATGCTTTGTGTGAGAGTGGAATAGTTTTTAACCAGCATTTTTTCAAAACTTGGGGTGTATTTTGAGTCAATTTGGGGGTCATTTTGAGTCACTTTATTATGGTTCATGAATGTCATTTATGTCCAGCAAAAAATATGAAAATTTACTTACTTATGGCTGAAAAATGAATATTCCAGGCCTTCCTGCTCCCTACTCACAGCTAAGGCCACGGAGCACCCTGCTGCAGTGAAACGAGCTTCGTTCAGGGACCGCCAAGGACTGTGGGAACTTTCAATCTTGAGCGGAGTTGACGAGTTCTCAACATGTCTGAACTAAAATAATTATTAAAAATACTTAACTTCACTCAATCAAAGCCAAACTTCGCACATATACTCAAGATACAACATTGAGCTATTGTATATTATTTTAAAAAGTGTTCATCTATATGTGTAAGGTAATACAAATTTTCTTTGTGTACTATCATAAACCAATATACCACTAACACATATATGACCTTATTATCTATCTTCACAAGGGTTTTCTGTGTACAATAGCTTTTTACATTTTTCCTTGTGAATGAGGAGATAATCAGGATTTAATATGAGATAAAAAGCATCTGCAATTTGGGCTGAAAAATGTGTGGCTCCTAGTTAATACAGAGTGCTGCTAGTGAACGGTCCCTCACTTTTCCAGTGGCGACCCCTTTCAACCTGGCATATGGAGGAACGAAGGGTTCATCTTTGTTGTCCCCCACCTGCTGATCTCTGCAGGCTGGCCCGACTCCCAGAAATTTAATTAAGGCAACTTTAAGTTTAGCGATGCAAACTTCTTTTGGAAGCCATTGGAGTTCAGCGCTGCAGCATTACAACTGTGGCGAGATAGGGCTGCAACAGATGGAGGTCTTCCTGGACCTTGCCTGGGCAATGCTCTTTGAGGATTTTAGCTGAGCAGAATGGACCTTAAAGTCTCTCATCCATCCATCCATCCATTATCCAAACCGCTTATCCTGTTTTAGGGTTGCGGGGCGCTGGAGCCAATCCCAGCTGTCATTGGGCAAAGGCCACCCTGGAGAAGTCGCCAGTCTATCGCAGGGCTAAAGTCTCTCAATGAACATTAAACTATGACTTGAAACTACTAAAAATACTTAGGGGCAGTTGTTTGGAAACTATTGTTTCGGTTAAGAGCCGTGAACATATTCAAGGTGGAGGTTGGAAAGTGCTCTGCAGTTTAAACGCTGTGACTTGAAATCACCATAAATATTTCAATGCAAGGACTGCTGAGAAATTACATTGTTTGGAGAATGGAAGTTTGGTCGAAATAAAAGAAGCCAAACTATATTTCTTCCCGCTGATGTCATTTAATCTTTTGGCAGGCTACAGACTACTGAAGTCAAGCACCACACACAGAGAACCCTGTACTGTTTGCTTTATTCGTACTTTTTTCAAAAACAGCTTCGTTGTCAGCCCTGTCCTGCTGAAAGTAAAATAAACATTAAAACTGAATCTGCCAAGTAAAATAACTAAATATTGATGTTTTCCTATTATTTAGCAAAGCACAATACAGACATTTCAAACTGTATCTTACAATTCAAGGCTTCTGTACGGTAACAACACATTTAGTGGAGAGATGTACATACAGTGGTTGGGTTTGCATTGCAGTTACATTTTACATATAAGACTAGGTGGTCTGGTTCTAATGCTAAAGACTACAAGAGGAATATGTAAACTATACTTTTAAATGGATTTTAAGTGAGTGAAGATCCAATGTAACATTGACATAATGAACCTAATCGGACTGTGGACTGCTGTTCCGAAACCTCAAGTTCAGAATTTTGGCCATTGCCATCTTAGATTTTGACCTCACAAAGAGGAGTTTTTGCAACCAATGAACGGAAATTACCATATTTGGACTGAGGAAGAGTAACGTACAGATGCCGTTTATGGTTCTTGTAGTGTCAATCACCTTGTAGCCCCACCCTAAAGCATCCCCTGCTTTATGGTCTGTCTGAAAGGGACCACATTTTACTAAATGAACATCACACTGTATTGAAGAAGACTTGAAACTAGAGATTGAGACATAAACTCATGTTTACAATGTTTACTGAGGGAATACATCAAGAGAGAAGTAGAGTCATTTATATAGACTTCTATGAAACCAGAGGCGTGTTCATAAAAATAATTCAAATTACTTTTCAGACCTGGAGGTTGCCGCCGGGGTTGCACACACTGTGGTGTAGAACAGCTGGAACAACTATGATACCTACAGCAGGTCAAAGTTGTGTTGGTTAACTTTGCTGGAAAAGTGAACAGTAGTGAGAAGTGAACAGTAAAATGATCAACCAAACTGTGTGTTGTAAATACAACACACAGTTTGGTTGCTCAGAATATCCCCGACACACACACACACACACATTCATGCTCTATCTTAATGTAAGATGAGGTCATGAGTATTTGCCGACATCATTACAGATGGCTGTAGCACGAGACACATCAACAGTAGCAAAAGAGGAAAGAGCACATCAATTCAGACCAGTCAATACTTGTTAGCAGGGCCAGCTAATAAATAACACGAGAGAGTTCAGTCCCGTGGTTGGACGATGTCTTTCAGCCGCCTGTGGCATCTTAATGTGCTGTTTTAATCAGGGCCAGCGGCAGCTAAAGCGCTTACGCTAGCACATTGCCTGCTACATTTCCCCACACGTTCCGGGGATTTACATGGAGGGCCAGTAAGCCATCGACAGAGCCCCTTGTCCTGCCATGTTATTCCCATTGTCATTCCCTGTATCAAAACCTCACTGCTGCATGGGGTAGCATGTCACACTGAGATTCAACCCCCTCCATTCGGTTATTCTAAATTCAAAACGAGAAATGGCTGGTGTTGGGTCAAGGGCAGTAGGGAATGCTTTGATAGGTAATGATGTTGGAACCCATTTTACCAGCTTTTATTCCGTTAGAGTAAAACACTCTCTTTGTGCTGGTCTGAGGTGGGGTAACCAGCGGCAGAGGGAAAGCTATGGCAGAAGTTGGATGTTAATACAGATATTGTTCAAAGATTATAGCAGGCTCACTGAGGTTCAGCTGGCAGATTTAAGTTGCTGCCTTTCGGCACTAGTAACCATGCCAACTGCACTGGGAAACTATTAAAACAGCTCTGCATCACAAAGTAGCGACACCCGTATGAAAGAAGCAAAATGGCAGTATATTGGCCCGCAAACCCAGGATAAGCTTCTCATCAGTTTGGGAACAGCAGGCTGCTTATGGGACAAAACACTTTGCAGAGGAGAGGATTTTGACTCGCCGACTCATTTCATACATATTCTTTCCACAACTTTTGGGGTAGAATAAGTTAATGGCAGCAGTAGAGTTTTTGAAATAATTGTTTATCAGCAGCAGGCTAGACTGAATTCCTTCCAGTAATTGCATCATTAGTGTCACTATGTCAGTGCAACAAACAGTAAATCCTCAGATCTGACCTCACACATTAGCACCATACACAAGTTATGTAATGTTGGGTGCATAGACAGTATGTAAGAAGTGGACATAATTACCATGATGTCACCCATTGGTTTGTGGACCACTGTTTTGAAGCTTTAAGTTACACACAGTTCTGCAAAAGTAATACGTATGATGTTTGACCAGGCTCTCCTTGATCAAATTCATATTTATTTGTATTACTTGTAATCTGAGTGGTTGGAGATATTTGTAGTGCTAGAGTCCCCACCATAATGGGTTGATGCTGTCTATCTTAAGCATACACCACCTTCCCAAACATGGAAATACATATTCAATTGGGAAACATGTCTCTTCTTATTCCCATCCTGCTCTCCGCTCTCTTTTCGAGCAGCACAGAGTGAGCTACCAGCTGAAGAACAAGTGAAACACTGGTGGGAGGTGTCAAGCTCTTTGCTCTTATCAAAAATCACAGACCTGTGTTGTTGCTGATGGGGGTACAGGAGAGGTGAGGGTCAAAGGCCGGCTTTCTCTCCTTTTGTTATCCCTGATCAGGAGGATCAAGGCAACAGATGTCAGGCTTTTGAATTGGTTCCTGAAACGTGACCCCAGAGGTCAAGGTCCTACCCCCCCCTCCAACTACCCCACACCCACTGCCTTGACACTGCTCGTATTACATGCTGTGAAGATTAAGTAATACTAAGCCGTGTTTGATGAAGTTACTCATAAAGAGTAATCAATAAATAGTCAGTCACTAAACTCAAGCTCCTTGAGCAAGACACTAAACCCCAAATTAAGCCCCTCCCATGAGGGTATGAATGGTTGTGAATGGGTTAATGATGACATGTAATGTTATAGCACCTTTGAGTGGTTGGACGACTAGAAAAGATCGACACAATAACTGTCCATTTACCATGTTCCTAAAATAAATGAATGCTGAGCGTCAGTTTGAAGCTGGAAGTGAACAGTAGCTTTGACATTTTGTTGACCTATCCATCTGATGCTATGTTGACTTTGTTGCTCTATAATAACATCACCTTGCTCCTTTGCTCCCTTTATAATTATTATGGCAGCTAGCGGGCTTTTGTTGGAAACATACTCCATTCAAATGAGCATTTTGAGCAATCAAAATATTGTATCAATATTATCTAAAAATCCAACTAATTGAGGTTGTATTTTATTTGGTTTATGACAACAATACAAGGGGAAAAGGCTCTGCTTCTGAAGGGAGTTCTCAAAGAATCTTTGTAGCATTGACGGTTCTGCTAATCCCTCTTAACAAACACAAAATGAACTAAAGACTCTTATTTAAATCGACAATACCAAAGCTTAGCACATGCGGCGGTTCTGATGGAGGAGGGGGCTGTGGCAGTGGAGTGGTTGTGTCTCTCAGTGTACTCCTGTGTGAATATGGGACATTATGTCTGCTGCTATCCAAAGCAGTTGATACATGAGCCACTGATGGTGAAGCTTGAATGAAAAGCCTGATGCCAATCAGCAAATGCAATTGCAACTTCAGTGCTCTGCCTGAAATGATGTGCTATGTTCCCCAGATCAAGAGCAGCAGACGGACAGACGGAGAGAAGACTGTGTGCTGCATGGCTGAAGCTGCTCACCCTGGGAACAGCAACATCAATAGAGCAGAGGGGGGTATTAACCCGGCCCAGGCATAGGTTACCCAGGAATTAATGAACTTGGACTCCTTATCCCCTTGTATTGACAGGATGAAGTCGAAAACCTCGCCGGTCCTCTGCGCTCTGCTCCCGAGTGGAAGAACAGAAAGGGAGTTTCCTGAAATGAAAAAGCAACGGTTCTTATCTCTGAGACAGGTTGTAAGAAGGGCCGGCGAACAAGGCGGAGGGCACACAGACACGCACGCACACACACACACACACACACACACAGTGAAATCTCTAAGTGAGAAAGCGCTCGGCAGGCCTGACCGCAGCGTGTAGAACACTTGGCTCAGGTCAGATAAAAGCAGTCTGGAATTAATCATTCTCTATTGGATGGGTGATGGTAGTTCTCTCTGTGTGTGTGTGTGTGTGTGTGAGAGAGAGAGAGAGAGTATGGTAGGGGTTGGAGGCCACACTATTCACATCTCTCTGTGTATTTATGGATAGAGCAAACACTGAGGAAGTATGATGCAGGTATGAGCTAACGATATGAGGCAAAGCCAGCTGACCATTTCAACATTTCAGTTGGATAGTGTTCAGCCTGACAGCTAAACGTCACACAAATACAACAGAGGTCCGGGTTATGACATGACTTATGCCCCGTTGAACTCCCAAACATATGAGAATCTACTTACATTCACATAGACAAGTTTTGGGGGCGAGAAATCAAATTTAGAATATTAGCAGCTAAACAGAAATTGGCTCCAGCGGTTTCATAGTTTAGAGGCCCCATGAACTGCTGCTCAGCTCAGACTGGTTACGGACTGGTTACGGACTGGTTACGGACTGGTTACGGACTGGTTACAAAGTGGTTACGGACTGGTTACAAAGTGGTTACAGACAGATTACAGACAGATTACAGAGTGGTTACAAAGTGGTTACAGACTGGTTACAGACAGATTACAGAGTGGTTACAAAGTGGTTACAGACTGGTTACAGACAGATTACAGAGTGGTTACAAAGTGGTTACAGACTGGTTACAGACAGATTACAGAGTGGCTTTTTAGATAATATTGATACAATATTTTGATTGCTCAAAATGCTCATTTGAATGCTAAAACCTGGCTTTGCATACTGCAAAATCAATCTAATCCTCAGTTTTATACTGCATACTACTGATGAACATAGTATGCAGTATGAACTGTATAATGCATACTCCCTTTGTCAGCAGTATGTGGTTTTCAGAGGTTTGTCCTGAAGTCACATGACTTGAATTGGAGTTGGATTTGAGTAGTGATTCAAATGATTTCAAAACTTGTGTTGACAAAATCCAATGACTTTTACCATGGAATGACTTGATATCCTGTTGAGTCTGTTGATGGTATCAAATATTGCATAAATCATTATTTTTTTGTATTTTCTTAAGAATGGATATACTTTGAATCAGTCTGTTTGGCTAACACATTCTCACTTCCAAGCCGTCCAATACCAACACTTGGTAAGCGGCCTGAAGCTTCAGACGCTTGAGGTATCCCTCTAGTTTTATATTTATAGGCTATATGAACGCATTTAGAATGATACTAGATAATTATTCAAACAAGATAATGTTAACAGAATTATGAAGTGTAATGAATATAGGATTTCCAAAATAAAAATTGCTTCAGTAATAATATACGATCCATTGGTGTAAAAATAAGGCTTAGATAACAGTAGACACATTGTACATGACTCCTACAACAGGTCTGGACCAAAGTGTGTTCTTTACTGTAAGAGAACATTCTAAATGGTGCTGAAGGGTGCCTTGGGGCGTCAGTATCAACGGGCTGGTCCGGCAGTGCAGAGCACCAGACAGATCCTGCTGTGGTGAACAGAAAGAACATGAAAACATTTGGTTCACAAACAACGGTGAATTTGTGGAAGAAGAAAATATGAGTTAATCTGAAAGCTACACATTTTGAAAGGATTAATCATTTCTGCACAATTCCCTTCTTAAAAATTGGCAGTACATTTTGGATGCATAATGTGGATAATTACTTTTTTACTACCTCAAAGTGACTAGAAAAAGAAGCCAAGTGTGTTGTAATGAACATTGAAGCAGGTTGGAACAGTTCACAAACAGTAGTCAGTATTAGCAGTGAAAAGACGGCCACCACACACACTTACTGCTTCACTGAACTCATCAAGCACAGTCTTTTTGTTGCATTTTGACTGTCCTGCTAATAGAAAATTGACATTTGCAAAGCTTTCATGAAAAACAAAAAAAAAATCTAATCTCTAACCTTTTTTAATGAAGCCAAAAAGAAAAACATCTTGAGTGGCAGAGAAAAATGCTTAGCATGTGTTGTGTGATCCTTCGCCCGTTGCACAGATATTAAGACTTTTGAATGAATAAATTAGCAGAAGGAAGCAGACGCCAAATCCTTCCCTTTGTGATTAAAGAAACTCCATCAGATCCCTCGCTTTTTCTATGAGACGGGGTGTTGCAAAGAAAATAAAAAGGCCTTCTTTTGGCTTCCCTGCTCTTACACACATGTGCGTGCACACACACAGTCCCCTCACAACCCTCCCGCCCTGTCCATTTATTCAAAACACTTCTCCGGGCACTATTGCTATGCTGTTTGCCCTCTGCTGTGATAAAAAAAAAATGTAAAAGAAGAGAAAAGGGTAATCATACTTTCCACATAATAATGGGTTTAACACATTTATTTGTAAGTGGATGAGTCAACCTTAATTACAGTCATTGGAGACCCTACATTCTGCTTTTGTAATCTCAGCCACATCAGCATTTGATGAGATTACTGTTTAATAGGTGATAATATTTCACTTTGTTGATATCATGTCTTTACAATGCGCTGTCCAGTGTTTGGCAGAAACATTGTGTTGTAATTAACTGAGATTTTAATACACACATTTTGGTAATTATGACAATAGACGCTTTCTTCTTTTTTTGCTGCATGGTGTCGCCATGACTGCAGCACCACTGGGAACCAATACAAACCAGTGCATTCATGCAAACTGAACTGTGTGGGAATCATGTAATTCAATTCAGTTTATTTTGTTTAGCCCAAAATCACGATACAAATTATCCACTGAGGGCTTTACCTTCTCCTCACATCGGATCAGGAAAAACTTCCCCAAATCCCTGTTTATGTGTAGTGCAGGTGTAGCAAAGCCCACATCGACAAAACACCAACACCACACACTCACATGCGTGCACACCCCTTCTCATGTCAACAACTGTCACCCTCCGTTTCTTTTTCCAGACCCGTCTGTCTCTTTTAGATAGAAAAAACCCTTTCACAGGGAAAAAAGGGAAGAAACATTTGGGAGAGCAACAGAGGGGTTAAAAGAAGAAACACATGACTTATATGTACATTTTCATATTGTATTGCTATGTATATGTATTGAAACATTTATGGAAATATATATAAAATAATAAATACATAATATTAAATGGGAATGAACTCCTGTATTCATTATATTAGAAGACCTAAAAAGTGAATACCACATAAGCACGAAAGCACCCCATATGGGGAGGTCAAGGGTTCAGCCACTGAGACTAGGAATATCACAAAATACAAGAAGAATCCCCCAAAAATACCCAAAAATATAAAAAAATAAGTCAGATCCTGACCCAAAAAGTCAATATAAGTAATTTGTGTCATGTTTATAACACTATTACACAATACAAATTAGCATTAACCATAATTATGACTAATAATGACTCAAAGTTACCCCCAAACTGACTCAAAATGCACCCCCTCGTTTATGCACAAGAAAGTAATTTGTGTCCAGCAAAAATTATGAAAATTGATTTACTTTTGGCTGGAATATGGATAATCCGTTAGTGTTTGAGTGCAAACTGTAGGTCTGAAGCGAGGTGCATTTGAGCACCGTAGGAGCTGTGGTGCTTTCATAACTTTCTGAATTTCCACACTTCTCGACATGTCCAAACTAAAAAAATTATTCAAAATACTTAACTTCACTCAATCAACTCCAAACTTCGCACAGCTACTCCTACAATATTGAGCTAATAATAATTACAGCCTTTGATATAAAGTTAAGAAAATAATAAACTTTAAAATGTATTTTTCGAGAATTTTTTTTTTTCTTTTCTGTGTACTATCATACACAAATACACCACTAACACGTGTATGGCCTTATTATCTATCTTTACAAGAGTTTTCTGTATATTATAGCTTTTTTAACTTTTCAAATAAACCTTGTGAATGAGGAGATAATCAGGATTTAGAATGAGAAAAAAACATTCGCAATTTAGGCTGAAAAATGGCTGGGGCTCTTAAGGAAACATATTAAAAATGAATAAATAAATGTATGAATGAATGAATGAACAAATGAATGCATGTTGATAATTGATGAATGATTAAATCAAGGATTTCTGTCTCTAAATATTTTAAAAAGGAGGAAATGGAGCGGTGAATGAATGAATGTATAGGTGAATGAATGATGAGGCAAATAAATAATGCCTTAGAAACACAAAAATAGTTTGAAACGGAAAATCGGAACTACATAATCTACTGTTGCATTTCATTTCCTAAAACGCATTATCGTTTGCAATTTTCATTATGTAAAATGTATTACATATGTATTACGCATGCGGCTCTTTAGCCCCTGTGTTGCTCACTGAGGCTTTGCACAGTGGAGAATCTTTCAAAGGTAACACCTCTTATCTCAGAGTTTGAGGTAATTCTGTGTCACTAAAATTAAAAATGTTTTTAATATTTCTTTAACTAAAATGTGCATCACTTCCTATCGCTGTCAAGCACCTTCCCTTGCAGATGGCTAATCATGATTCATAGAGCCCCGCCCTCAATAAACTGTCAATGGATAAATAAATAAAAGAAGAAGTCAGAGAGAAAAGTAGAGTTTAATTCTGCATGGGCGTATTAGTTTGCTTTCACTGCCAATGATGCTGACTGACCTGTATGCTTGATATGTGGCAAGAAATTAGCAAACAACAAAAGATTTAATGTTGAAAGACTCTTCCAGAACAAACAGTATTTGCTGAAAGGTATCAAAGCTGCAGATGAGCGAAGAAGAGTGATTTCTCAACTGCTGCAGCAAACTGAGCAAAGTAAATATACTTTCACAAAGTGGATCAAGTAAATATACTTTCACAATGTAGATCACGTAAATATACTTTCACAAAGTGAATCAAGTACCGTATTTTCCGCACTATAGGGCGCACTTAAAAGCCTCTAATTTTCTCAAAAAACGACAGTGGGCCTTATAATCTGGAGCGCCTTATATATGGATTAATTCTGGTTGTGCTTACTGACCTCGAAGCGATTTTGTGTGGTACACGGCGCTCTGTCAAAATGTTTTAGTACGACTTTGGTAAACTACAAACCCGCACCGCTTGCAGCATTATGGCTACCGTAGTCAGGAGCGTCGCGGAGTAATACATACTGTGCTTTCCGCGCATACTGCAAAAACAAGATCACTGAAAAGAAGATCCGGCCAGAGCACATCACCAACATGGACGAGGTTCCCCTCACCTTTGATATCCCCGTGAACCGCACCGTGGAGAAAACAGGGACCAGAACGGTGTCTATACGCACCACAGGGAACGAGAAGTCATCCTTCACTGTAGTTCTCGGTTGCCAGGCTAATGGCCAGAAACTTCCACCCAAGGTCATTTTCAAGAGGAAGACTTTGCCAAAAGAAAAGTTTCCAGCCGGCGTCATCATCAAAGATAACCCGAAGGGCTGGATGGACGAGGAAAAGATGAGTGAGTGGCTGAGAGAAATTTACGTCAAGAGACCGGATGGCTTTTTCCACAAATCTCCGTCCCTATTGATCTGCGACTCCATGCGCGCCCATCTCACCGATGCTGTCAAAAACAAAGTGAAGCAAACTAATTCGGAGCTTGCCATCATTCCGGGTGGATTAACTAAAGAACTCCAGCCGCTAGATATTGGTGTCAACAGGGCGTTCAAAGTTAAACTAAAACTAAAGATTCATCTTTAGTGTTTTTTTATTTTCTCCATGTGCTTTATTCTGTTCTTACATTTTGTTATGCACTGTGTATGATGCAGAATGATTCAAATCCTGCGTTGGCTCACTGGTTTTGCCACCAGTGGCCTCAATGAAAGCAGTGCATGCCTTTACTCTGAGTCCCTTGGGAGTGCAAAACATCAATGTGTGTGTGTGTGTGTGTGTGTGTCTGTGTGTGCATCATCCGTGCCTCCTCTACACAGGTCCTCCTTGAAGCCTTCCTCACTGTCTCGTCCTCAGAGCTACAACCTGGAGAGCAGGAGGAAGCCTTCATCCTGCACAGGAGACAGGAAAGCCTGGTCCTGGTCCTCTCCAACCCAACGGGTCACTTTGCATTGACGAGAAAAACAGTAGTGAACAACCGGAGCCTCTGAATAACCGGCAGCCCCGTTTCAGGCTTGAAACACACACTAAACCAGACTCGGTTTGCCTATTCTGTATACATTTGGAATAGTGCTCACTGGAACTGATTCCATCTCTTCCAGAATAAAGGCCCATTCATACCTACCTATAAACAATCTAATGTATTCTCAAAACACATTAACATTGGGAACAGTTGATTTGCATGCAACGGCAAAATGACTTAGCGTCAAGTTACAATTTGGTGAACTCGGACAAGCACATTTGCACCTTTGACCGACAGCCAGCTGTACACAAAAGAGACATTTGTGAACAGTAACGTGGAAGGAGTTGATAAGAAAAGATTAGCCTTTAGAGGGGAATTTTGTTGTTTAAGTAGCACAAGGACCTTAATTAAGTAGAGCAAGTAAAAGATACAATTGGAGGTTTATGAAACTAAAATAATAAAAATTTAAAAATATAATCGCGTGATCCATAACAACACAGCCAGTGTCTGTCTGCTATACGTAATATGAATTAATAATGTGTGCTTAAGTTTAAATCATGAAATTTAAAATTAAGCCTGCTCACCTCCACCCAGTGCTATGAACATATCACCCCGGTCCTACGCAAGCTCCACTGGCTTCCGGTCAAATACAGGATTGACTTTAAAATGTTGCTCACCACCTACAAAGCCCTAAACAATCCGGCCTCGCCCTACCTTTCAGATCTCCTCCTCCTCCACACTCTGAAGATCATCAGGACCAAGCGCCGAACCTGGGGTGACAGGGCCTTCTCAGCTGCTGCACCCCCCCTCTGGAACGCCCTCCCCATCCACATCCGTCAGTCTCCCACACTATCATTATTTAAGCAAGCCCACAAAACACACCTCTTCAAACTCGCCTTCACCTGCTAACCCCTTCTCCCTACCCTTCACCTGCTAACCCCTTCTCCCTACCCTTCACCTGCTAACCCCTGCTCCCTACCCTGCACCTGCTAACCACTGCTCCATACCCTTCACCTGCTAACCCCTGCTCCCTACCCTTCACCTGCTAACCCCTGCTCCCTATCCTTCACCTGCTAACCACTGCTCCCTACCCTTCACCTGCTAACCCCTGCTCCCTGCCCTTCACCTGCTAACCCCTGCTCCCTACCCTTCACCTGCTAACCCCTGCTCCCTACCCTTCACCTGCTAACCACTGCTCCCTACCCTTCACCTGCTAACCCATGCTCCCTACCCTTCACCTGCTAACCCCTGCTCCCTACCCTTCACCTGCTAACCCCTGCTCCCTACCCTTCACCTGCTAACCCCTGCTCCCTACCCTTCGCCTGCTAACCCCTGCTCCCTACCCTGCACCTGCTAACCACTGCTCCATACCCTTCACCTGCTAACCCCTGCTCCCTACCCTTCACCTGCTAACCCCTGCTCCCTATCCTTCACCTGCTAACCACTGCTCCCTACCCTTCACCTGCTAACCCCTGCTCCCTGCCCTTCACCTGCTAACCCCTGCTCCCTATCCTTCACCTGCTAACCACTGCTCCCTACCCTTCACCTGCTAACCCCTGCTCCCTGCCCTTCACCTGCTAACCCCTGCTCCCTACCCTTCACCTGCTAACCCCTGCTCCCTACCCTTCACCTGCTAACCACTGCTCCCTACCCTTCACCTGCTAACCCCTGCTCCCTACCCTTCACCTGCTAACCCCTGCTCCCTACCCTTCACCTGCTAACCCCTTCTCCCTACCCTTCACCTGCTAACCCCTGCTCCCTACCCTGCACCTGCTAACCACTGCTCCATACCCTTCACCTGCTAACCCCTGCTCCCTACCCTTCACCTGCTAACCCCTGCTCCCTACCCTTCACCTGCTAACCCCTGCTCCCTATCCTTCACCTGCTAACCACTGCTCCCTACCCTTCACCTGCTAACCCCTGCTCCCTACCCTTCACCTGCTAACCCCTGCTCCCTACCCTTCACCTGCTAACCACTGCTCCCTACCCTCCACCTGCTAACCCCTCCACTCTACCCTTCACCTGCTAATCCCTGCACCCTGCCCTCCACTACAAGACTCGTTCCGCACTGCTTCTCCGGTTTTCTTTTGTGCCGGGGATGTTGTTTGTTAGTTTTGTTTGCTCCATTGTCTTTCTGTGTTTTCGCTATTCAAAATACAAATATTATTATTATTATTATTATTATTATTAATTTTGAGCCGAGATGGAAGTTAGGCTTACTAAACTGTGACCTGAGGCTATTCTACTTTCCAGCCTACTCCTGGGTAGTGTCCGGTCGCTGGAAAATAAGAATGAAGTAAGACTTCTGGCTAACAGCAAAGGGAGAGGTGACTGTTGTGTCCAGGACTGTACAGACACCTGGCTCCATCACTGCATCCTGGATCAAGCTGCACTTGGCGGGGGACCACGGACAACGTGACCTTATATAGTCCATCAGTCCATCCAGGACTGTGTTTTTTTTGTGTGTGTTACAACAATCAGCAAGGTAGAATGACTGTTGTTTGACTGAAGTCTGGCAGCTTTAAGGAGAGCATATTAATTGCATTCTTTGAGTATGGAAACAAATCAAATTTTTACTCCGTTACAATAAGTTACTTTTTACTTTTTAGTTTGAATGAAAAATACATTTAGTTACATTTGGATAAATTAAAAACACTGCTTTATTTATTTATTAACAGGCAGGTGGTCAGCTGTTCCCAGGTCTGCTGGTGCTTTGTTATCCTACCACAGCCACGCCTCCACATGACTCCGACCAAAGCGGACCCCCGAGGACAAGGGGAATGGAAAGTATTTTTTAATTGGTCTTAAAGCAGCATGGATTGAAGCTACAGTAGGAGTAACCTTAACATTATGGCTTTAGAATAGCGCTAGCAGCTACATTTTTTAGACAAATTACCGGTGCAGAAGGTTGTGAACGCTTGTTGGAAGTCAGTACACAAGAGAACTGTGCTGACCGCGAGTGTGTTTGCTGTGTTAATGCTAATAAGTTTAATGACATTTCCACACAGGATATCATGCTTCAAAACTGCAAGCCTCCTGCTTTATGCTATAATGTATCAAGCTAATGGTGTGCAAGTGGTGTGTCTTTAACTAGTCGTGCTCATTGGTTAGTCTGATGAAAAAAGACACAATCACAGATGGTCTTCCTCAGGTCAAAGTGCAGAAGTGAACACATCTGCATTTAACATGCAATTAATGATGAAACTTCACCTCATTATCTCTTAAATGTGTCATCTGATGAGATTAATTCAGAAACAATAAGAGGCTCATTTGAGCACTTCTTTAATGACATTGATTAGACAGCTATACTAGTATGATCAAACTTTATGGAAACTGTGTTAAACATAAGACTGGGAATATTGGTATTTCCATCAGATGTACATGTGGCAAGTTGTCTTGAGCTGAAATCATGTAATTTCATCACAAATAAATATATGTGTATGTTCATTTCTTTAAACTTAGGAAGAACATCTGTGGTTCAAATATTCATTCATATTCAAAAATCTCACAAATCCGGTCACTGGTGAGATGTATAGCCGCATGTCATCATTCCACCGTTGGTTGTCGAGGTGGTGCCCAGCAAACAATGTGGGCTTCGTGGATAACTGGCGGACATTCTGGGGGAACCCTGGTCTGACCAGGAGAGACGGCATTCATCCCACTTCATCCCTCCTTTCTGCAAATTTGACCCATTTTATTTGTGGTGTAGTCTTACACCCTTCTCTGTACTTCCATTAGATCAGTTACCCACCCAAAACTCTATAGACTGTCTGCCCCACGGCCACTTAAATTAATTAAATTAAAAGTAACCAGAAGAGGAGTTTTACAAACTTCTGCGATGTCCTGAAACAGAGGATATCGTATGTGTACAGATTGTAAAGCCCTCTGAGGCAAATTTGTAATTTGGGGCTAAATAAAATACATTAAATTAAATTAAAATTCTGCATTTAGCAGTTTAATTTGTGTTGCTTTTAGTCTGGATTAAGAATGTACCTTCTTTGTATTTGTCTAATATTACCTAACGATCCACATCCCGAGCTCTGATTGGTCAGTAGGCGGTGCTTTTCTACGAGTTGCTCTCTTATCCAAAACATTACCTGTAAGCAGGTTAGGTGTGAACCGCCGTCGGAGCACCATAAACCCAAGGTTAACCCTGAAATGACCTTGCTAACCCCAAATACTGCTTCATAATTCAGGCCTATGATCTTGAATCCCACTTAGCATCTATTCTTCTACTCCAATTGGCCTCATCTTCTTTAGTCCTTCACTTCCTGGCTATTCTCTTGTCCAAGACTCCTCAGGGCTACTTCCCCTCCTGGCCTCTCTGTGCACCAGAGATTTCTGCTATCAACATAACTGGCAGAATCAGAGAAAAATTGACATCATTGCTGATGGCGGTTGTTGACTATTGTCAGATTCACTCCATTATTAATGAAGGCTATTCATGAATTACTGTTAGATTAAGATATGATATGTTATGTAGCAGAGAGGAAAGACCAGATGTCCAGGACAGAAGACAGAGAGAGAGGATGAGAGGAGAATGATGGGAGAGATGAACTTAGAAAAGAGTGATGAAGACTAGTTGAGTTGATTTAAGTAGTCTTTAAAGAAGACTCCTGGCAAGGGCTGGAGGGAGGGAGACTACAGATCAAGGCAGTATTTGTTAAATCAAAGGCAGTCTAAGGGTTGCTGATTTGATCATTATTAAACTCTTCAATATGATCCGAGTGTTTAACAGCAAAGGTATCAAATGTGTGTGCTTGAGAATAACGTTTCCTTCGTATCATGTCATACACCAACCAGATGCAATGTTGAAGCTGAATAATTATAAGGAACGTTGGATTATGTTCAATGACGGATGATAATGTTCTGAGGCAGAGATATCTACCAGCAGGAACCACTTGGCAAACGTCTCCGTTTATGGCCTCAAAGCTCAAGTCCTTCACAAAAGCGAGCTGTTTGGTACACTCCTCCAGAGCTCCAAGGCTCATTTGCATTGAGCAACTGAAGGGAAAATATCTTTTGGAGCAAAGCTGCACCTCAGCCGCAACACCACAAACAGCGAGACACTCGCTCCAAGAAAAGGTTCCCTCCAGCTGATGCTACTGCGACTCAACCACTGCCACAGTGACACCAGACACAGTGGCTGGGCCCCACCTGGAAACAGAAACACAACGGGCCACCCACTTTCATCTAGAAAGCTAGTCTGCTTATGCTCCCACTGAGCATGTTTTAGCCACTCCCACAACACACAAGTTTTCACGAATAACAAATCGTCTTTCAAAAAGGCCATTACTGACTTGGTTATATCCCAGCGCAATTCATATCTTATTATAGTTATATATACAATAGATATTTTAGATACACAGCTAGCAATTAAGAGACTTATGGAATGTACCCATGATTCACGGACATGGTGCACCTGCTGGTGGGGAAACCGTGGCAGCTCCAATGGCAGATGCACTGGTATGGCTGGACAGGGCTATCCTCCACTTCTCTGAGATAAGCTAGTCCGGTGGCCGTAGACCATATGCCCCCTGTAGTGGTACACACTATCCGGGGCACTACAGCCACTTCTTCACAGCGTTGTACGTGGGTAGAAGGTCTGGATTTCAGCTCTGGTGTGTATAGAGGCTTGCATCCAATGTCATGTCCTATACCTCTTGTTACGGTTGTCACCGTTGCCTGGGGGTCTCCCCCTGTGGTGAAGACAGATCTACCTGGGGACAGAAGACCTGCCCCTTCCTGGTTCCTGTGGAGCCCTGATTGGTGCATCGTGCTGCAGCGCCACCAATGACCCGCCGCCACCTCAGCCTGAGTTCCGGGTCTTAAGGAGCGGCCATCAGAGTGACGGGGCCGCGCGTCGTTGCCAGTCGACGTGCGTGCCTCGGTGGGACTTTGTGTTTACAGGCAATTGGTCTGTCCTCCTGTTTAGTCTTTTGTTTATCCATGTACGAGGAGATACCTTCACCTCTCCTCCTTTGTTTTGTTGTGTGTATATTGTGTGCACTTAGTGAAGGATTGTGTTAGCCCTTTTCTGTATTTGTGCTTCATGGTTTAAACCGGTTAAGTTAGTGATAGCCAGGTTCGTGGCCGGCTATTAGTTGTACTTATAGTTTCTGAATAGTGTTTGGTTTCTGTGTTTGACCAGCATGTGGCTGGGCAAAAGGAGGAGTGAGGGCAAGAGTCAAACCCTGATTAGCAACACGTAGTATTGCTCTGTTAGTTTTCATAGGTGTAGGTGGGTGCTGTGCTCTTTGTGTTTCCTTTGTGAGAACCTACCGTTAGTTAAATGTATAGGCGGGCATAGTCCTCCTTTTGGGGATCTCCTTTATTTAACTTTGGTTTGTTATTTTCACAGCACCCTCAGCCACCCTCCTTTTGTTCGTTTTGCTAACTACTCCTGTTCGCCAATAAATGTTCCCTTTTACCTACGACCATTCTCTGCCTCTATGTTTATGGCTCCCGCACCCCTAGCCCTAAAGGGGGGCCGTAACATATGGGGGCTCGTCCGGGATACTTTTCCCGTCACTTTGGCAGAGAGTGGCTGGGGGGAAGGGAAGGTGTGTGAAGCAGCGAGTGGCTACGGCTAAGGGTTGCTAACTAATTAGCCGACTAGGTGAGTGGCGTTCATTTAAACGTGCCTTATGGTTCCGTCTAGGACGACCGGCGTCTCCTGTGTTGGGGGCAAGAGGGCAGGCGGGTTGTCGCTCCCTGCGTGACGGGCGTCGGGTCTCGGCCGGTCGCAGCTGGCTGACATCGGCTAGCAGCAGCCTCCGTAGCCGGGGCACCGTGTGTGTACGTTGGCGGAGCGGCGCCCTCGTTGGTATAACCTACCGAAACACATCGCTGGTTGGGTGTGGACCCTTGTGTAGTGGTCGTTGTCAGGGAGTGAGACACGGCGTAATGTTTCTGAAACTGCAGCATGTCACATGTCAGGTGTATCATTGTGCGTGTGTGCAGGCCTGTCTCTCCCTGCACTGTCACCTCAACAGGTTGTGCTTGTGTCAGCAGTGTGAGTTTCGTGAGGGGTGTTTCACGTCACTTGTGAATGGATGTTGCATTTGTACTATTGTTAGTCTTCGGTGTTAGTTTTCTGTGTTAGGTATCCCCTCAGCCTTGGGCTGTGTGCCCTCGGCCTCGTGTTCCTCTCAGCCTTGGGGTGTGCCCTCGGCCTCGTGTTCCTCTCAGCCTTGGGCTGTGTGCCCTCGGCCTAGTGTTGTGTCCCCTCGGCCTCGTGACCCCGGCCACACCCCGTGTCCCCGCGGCCTTGTGTCGTATCCCCTCAGCCTTGGGCTGTGTGCCCTCAGCCTCGTGTTCCTCTCAGCCTTGGGCTGTGTGCCCTCGGCCTAGTGTTGTGTCCCCTCGGCCTCGTGACCCCGGCCACACCCCGTGTCCCCGCGGCCTTGTGTCGTATCCCCTCAGCCTTGGGCTGTGTGCCCTCGGCCTCGTGTTCCACTCAGCCTTGTGCGGTGTGCCCTCGGCTTCGTGTTGTGTCCCCTTGGCCTCTGTGTCCCCTCAGCGTCGTTTCCCCTCGGTCCCTGTGTCCCTTCAGCCTTTCGTGCCCTTGGCCTGTGTCCCTTCAGCCCTTCGTGCCCTCGGCTGTCCCTGTGTCCCCTCGGCCTTTCGTGCCCTTGGCCTGTGTCCCTTCAGCCCTTCGTGCCCTCGGCTGTCCCTGTGTCCCCTCGGCCTGTCGTGCCTTCGGAGTTAGTCCCCTGTGGGAGGCTTCGGAGTTAGTCCTCTGTGTGAGGCTGCGGTGGTAGTCCTCGGTGTTAGGCCTTTCGTGCCCTTGGCCTGTGTCCCCTCAGCCCTTCGTGCCCTCGGGTATCCCCATTTCCCCTCGGTCCCCTCGGTCCCCTCGGCCCTTCGTGCCCTCGGCCTCGGTCCCCCTCGGTCCTTGTGTCCCCTCGGCCCGTGTCCCTTCAGCTCTCCGTGCCCTTGGCTGCCTGCGTGTCCCCTCGGCCCTTCGTGCCCTCGGCCTCGTGTCCCCTCGCGGGATGATCAGCGTCTCCTGGGGAGGGGAGGTTGATGTTTGATGGGGGGGGGTGTTACGGTTGTCACCGTTGCCTGGGGGTCTCCCCCTGTGGTGAAGACAGATCTACCTGGGGACAGAAGACCTGCCCCTTCCTGGTTCCTGTGGAGCCCTGATTGGTGCATCGTGCTGCAGCGCCACCAATGACCCGCCGCCACCTCAGCCTGAGTTCCGGGTCTTAAGGAGCGGCCATCAGAGTGACGGGGCCGCGCGTCGTTGCCAGTCGACGTGCGTGCCTCGGTGGGACTTTGTGTTTACAGGCAATTGGTCTGTCCTCCTGTTTAGTCTTTTGTTTATCCATGTACGAGGAGATACCTTCACCTCTCCTCCTTTGTTTTGTTGTGTGTATATTGTGTGCACTTAGTGAAGGATTGTGTTAGCCCTTTTCTGTATTTGTGCTTCATGGTTTAAACCGGTTAAGTTAGTGATAGCCAGGTTTGTGGCCGGCTATTAGTTGTACTTATAGTTTCTGAATAGTGTTTGGTTTCTGTGTTTGACCAGCATGTGGCTGGGCAAAAGGAGGAGTGAGGGCAAGAGTCAAACCCTGATTAGCAACACGTAGTATTGCTCTGTTAGTTTTCATAGGTGTAGGTGGGTGCTGTGCTCTTTGTGTTTCCTTTGTGAGAACCTACCGTTAGTTAAATGTATAGGCGGGCATAGTCCTCCTTTTGGGGATCTCCTTTATTTAACTTTGGTTTGTTATTTTCACAGCACCCTCAGCCACCCTCCTTTTGTTCGTTTTGCTAACTACTCCTGTTCGCCAATAAATGTTCCCTTTTACCTACGACCATTCTCTGCCTCTATGTTTATGGCTCCCGCACCCCTAGCCCTAAAGGGGGGCCGTAACACTCTTCTGGTAACCTATCTTTAAACGTTGGTAGGTATCAATGTGGCCATGTCATAGGTAAAGTGTATGCTGCAGCCATTCTGTCCTGCCAAACAGACTATGGAGAGATCGTTTTGCTTTGTCTGCACATATTGTTCACATGGCTCTCCTCAGAGGGATGACAATAGCAGGCATCTACACAGCGGTATCCGGGGCTTCTCCCTGCCCTATCATATGTTTCTTACGAGATGTCTCTTAATCCTCCTCGACTCATTCAGTGTTGAATGTGCTAGACGGCAGATACAACGTTGCTGATCTGGGGCTTTGATGCATGTATCAAATTATGTGTCTCTAATCCAATCATCACAGTCAAGCTGGGCTGCATGGAGATCATTAGGTACAGATTGGATGTCCCCACTCTTCTGCAATAGCAGTTCTGTTTGAAGAAAGTGTAACATATTTTGCTCCACACAAGGCTGATGTGGTGTTACACATGGCACAGTCGGTGCCTCCCTGCCTTATTTACCCATGTATCAATGCTTTGTGGACTGGTGTTTATTGTTTGTATCAGAGCAAGCGTCCCCTCTTAGAGGGAAAAGCTGTTATACGTCACAAGTGAGTACATGCGAAAGACCTGTGAGAAAAACATCTGTAGTAGCTTGATGTTATAGTATTAAACCATGTGTGGCCACACCAAAAAGTGTCATAACAAAATCTCTGTAGACTTGCAAAATGAATGGTGCTAATACATTGACGTAGTGAAGCCAACTGAGAACTTGACAACTGTTTTGCGAACCACTAGTTTTTTTCAAGAAATGTATACATACCATCAACTCCTGTCTCATAACAGTATGTAGACCATCACTTTATCAACAAGTTTATAGTTCAGTGGATAAAGGTTATATAGAAGTGGATGGCCAGCTGATAGCTTCCTCTGTTTGAGATTCTCTGGTCCTCCAAATTCCCTCCAATCTCAACTGTTTGCAATTGGTCAAAGGTGGAAATCAGCATGTCAGGATCATGCAAAAAGATATATACATATGTTCTTGTCCTCTGCATGAGGATCTTGTGATTCCAATAAAACAAATACTTTTTTTATGATTTAAATAATGGTGTGTCTAAGCCTTCAGGTGAGTTTCAGGTTGAAAGGTTGGGCATGCAAGTTGGCTGATGGATACTTTTGGCTATATGATAGCTGTTCACATCCCTTAACGCTCAATGTTGGTTCCATGACTGGTATTGTAGAAAATCTTAACTATTGATGTGGCAGATCAGAACATTTTCATGTGAATTGTTTTTGGAAAAAGTTTTTGTAAGAACACTGTACATACATATTTGCTTCTTTCCGAAGAAAACAGTACAAAACGGAATCATCCAGATGTTAAACATTAACCCGTATGTACACAAAATAGTATAATGATGACAGGACAACATGTGAATATTTGTTAATTATTCATCTTGTGCAGGCCAATTACTGACTGAATATATTTTAAACAGGAGCCAGCTTCAGTGTAATGGTGCTGCAATGGGCCTATGGAGACCATCCGTTGTCTCTGTGCTCTCTAATGCAAAGCAGCCATTTACTTGTCTTCCTCTTGCATTCAGCAGCTCCTTGGAAGCTGTCCGCTGGTTGCGGTTTGGACTGGAAAACTCCAGTTTGGCCACACTCGCCTCTCTCTGTGGCCAGCGTTTACAAGCTTTGGTTAAGCAGAAAAGCAAAACAATGAATAAAAGGAGGAAATGAATGGATTTTAATTAATTGTCCATAGAAAGGGCAAAACCTCCATTGTGTTTTTTTTCCATTTCTCTTTTTCTCTCTGTGCAGCATCTCTTAAGGGAGGCCTGAAGTACTCAGTTGTTGGTCGACCAGCCAAGTCCTTTCAGGAACAAACAGCATATGCTGATCCCACAATCCACCCTGCTTAATAAGCTCTCTCTCTCTCTCTCTCTCTCTCTCAGCAGTGACATGGTGCTGGAATCTGCCACTCATTAAGGTGAGATGTGCCAAGGCCTGTGCTGCTTGCTGCCAAGGCTTTAGTGGCTGGGTGTGTGATGGGAAAATCAGTGAGTACATGTGTGTGAGCTGGTTCCAGGAGTTTCCATGGAGGGAGGTCATGGTGTGCATCCAGGAGAAGGAAGAGGAGCAGGAGGGTGTAGGCCCTTGGTTCACCTCATCATCCTTGGTCTCCTCAGTAGTGGCTCCAGTTGGGAGGGATAGATGGATGAGAAGGAGGGTGAGTTGGCTGCTATACATGCTACCAGGAGTCGCCTGAATTGGCAAAACAAAATCTCAATATCAATCACAAAAGCGTCTCCTTGTTATGTTGCTGAGAATCAAAGTTCACCAGAGCAGCAACCAAAACAAAACAATTCTGGGAGCATTGAAGTGAGTGACCGACGCGATTTATTAGGTCTGATTATTAGAGAGTGTTTGTGAGTTCATTTTATCCTTGAAATCACATTTGTCTTGCATTCATTTGGTTGACGCTTTTGCTCTAACAAAAGCGCTAGATGTCATCCAAATCTCTGAACAGTTACTAAGTATAGTGCTTGCCATCTTTTATTGATAGTGGAGGGTCTGATTATGTGCAGCACCCACATCTGGCCTTAAATTTGAATCTCCTGATTTATCACAAATATAAAGTTGACAGATATTAAGAGAAGGGAAAGCTGAAACATGTATAGTTGCATGCCTGTTGAGACTGATGAGTGTTCTAGTTAGGCCAATGGGAGTTTATGTGTATTTATATGATCCCTATTTAGGGGACTTGTCTCTCTTGATCTCTGGGACCTACTGAAGAAAAACATACAATTGGTACCCCATGTAAGGTTAATAACACTATATTCATTCAATAAAACTATATGATAAATAGATGCAGGCCACTTCAAATTCACTTTACCTGTATGGTGCATGATGGTGTGCAGCATCAACAGTGATACAGGCATTGTACTGGACCGCTGTGGTGACGAGGGAGCTGAGCCAGAGGGTAAAGCTCTTGATTCACCTGTCCATCCACTTTCCGAGCCTCACCTTTGGGCTTTGGCTTTTGAGCTTTGGGTAGTGACCAAAAGAATGTGGGCGAAATAAGCTTCCCTCACAGGGTCGCTCGGATCAGCCTTGGAGGTAGGGCAAAGGGCTCAGGCATCCGGAGGGAACTCGGAGTGGGCAAGGTGCTCCTTCGCCTTGGAAAGGACTAGCTGAGGTGCTCATTCATTGTTGGAAGGTGCATGTTGAGATGGTTCTGCACTTTTTTGTGCCGAACCATCTTTCCCATTTTTTTGTGAAGCAATGGCTGCTACTTTTGTACGCAACAGTGAGTTGATGCTGAGTGGGTTCACAGCATTACATGGCAATGAATGTTAATCTAGAAGTCTAAGTCTAAATCGTTGCCAGTGATCATGTCCCTGGGACATGATCACTGGCAACTTAGGCCATAGATTAACTGCACTTTACTCTGCTGCCCACCTTGCAGTGAGCGCAGATCTTGTTGTCTAAATCCGCCATGGTAATGTACATTAATGTCTGCAATGTCAAAGTTAAAAGGAGAGGATGTTCCTATGATCACGGGTTTATGTGTCTGCATTACTTCATTAGAATGTTGGAATATATTTGTGTACAGGGACCTCGCAGTGTGAGAGTGGTGGGAGGTATTGCATGACGAGGTTTAAGTGTGTCAGTGGGGTGCACGGCAGATAAAATAGTCCGACTTCATCATTACATACCAAATTCCCTTTTCGAAAGACACTGAGCCTCCACATGAATATTTCATTCTGTGATATCTGGGCCAATTAGGTGCTCATACACCCACACCTACAACCATATTTAGGGGACACACATACGTACGTACACACACACACACACACACACACACACATTGTTCCCAACATAACTGTCTGTTCTTTTATTCCAGTTGAAACCTTGTATGGTATAATGGTTACAAAGTATCTCTAAGAAAACAGACACATGATAACAACCCAACGTACTGTTGTGTAATGTATGGAAGTGTTTATCCGCTGTATGAACAGCAGGGACTCAAACAGCAGATCTGGGAAATTAATAGGCTGTAAAGAATTGTATTGAGTCAATATTTATAGTCAAATAATTTGACATAACTACAACTTGGAAAATTTCTATAAAAAACATTTCCTTTCAACAAGTGACAGTGAAATACATTAAAGTGAGTGCATTTATGAGACAGCACAAATAAGGGAAATAACTACAGATATCTTAAAGCCAGCATACAAATCTGGAAACAAAATAAAACGCACTACTACACATACCCACATTTACTCACAAAAGCATGCTGTTTTTTTTTTTATAAATGTAACACATACATTACCTTGATTTATAGTAATTATGCTTCTTTAGCCTTTGTCATTTTATCGTGCAGTTTTATCAACTAAAGTATCAATAGTGACACATCTTATTATAAAGTTTACCCAGTATTGCAGCCATATTCTACGACATGAAACAACACATTAATAGATCTATGGTTTTCTTCATGTTGATAGTCTTTAAGTGTTTTACCAAAAAGCAACAGAGGAGAGCGAGGCAGCAACTGCCTTGCAAAAAGTCATGTATCTTTTTAAAAAAGGGATTACAAGCAGTGCTAATTAATGGAGTGGGATTTTGTTTTCTTAATTAGCAGCATTGTTTTCTCCGAAAAAAAAGGAATTGTGAATTAAGTGCACATCTCTGTGTGTTCATGAATAAACAGTAGCCGAAACTAGATTCAAAGTACTCATATACTGAAGACATTTTGCATATGTTGTTTCTTTGTTTGAAGGAATGTATTATGCTAATGTTCTTTTAAACACTTCTCAATTTCACTCACACTGAAAATGATGCCGGAGAAATTAGCTGCATTGTGCAGATGTATAGGCATATTGTTGCAGTATTGCTTTTAGGAAGCAGCTTTGTTTGGAGACTTTGTTCATATTGTAGTTTCAAATACAAATGCACTGAGTTGAGATTGGTGTAATAATTTAGCATTGATAATTTAAACTTCAAGCTCTTTAGGAACATTAGACCTTTTACCTCTCGGAAAATACCAAGAATCAGTTGACAATTGGAAAAAGCAAAAGGAAAACATTCACATTTGATACTAGAAACCATATTTGAACAATGATTGGTTGGGATATTCACTCTACAGTACGTATTGCAGCCAATACTTACAAGATCTGAATATGGCGCCATGTCATCTACATTTAGCCCGAAAGATGACAGCATAGAATGTGTATTTAAATGCTCGAAATGGCGTTGATATTTTCTTGACTAGACTTTTCCTCCTCTCGCCACTTACAGTAGTCCTGTATTTCACTGTGCTGATACACTGTCATAGGAGAAGCCACTCCAGTCTGTTGTCTCTGGAGGGAAAGTCCAGACAGAACAATAGGTGTGAGGGGGATGGAAGTGTGCATGCTTGTGATTTGAGGAGTATTATCCATTGAGTCCAGTCGAGGGGTAAAGAACAAGAAAGTCCATGTAGAGTCGGTGTGAGGTCTGTTTGGGTCCAACAGACACTGGACTTTCACCCTAGAGGGACTTTTTTTTTGTGTCATTTGCGATTCAAAGAAATTACTTACTTACTTTACCGTAGTTTAGTTACGTAACCTCCTTACTATTTAACAAACAAAGTAACAACCCAGATAATCTTTTTTTAAACCTAATCAAGTAATTTTGTAACATCAATAAACCTAGAAATTTTTGAACCTGACACACAGACCTCGGATCTCCCTCTTCTCATCACCGTTCTGGTATCCAACAAGAAGAGGGACAATGTCCGGCTTTAAACCACTTTTTCACTAATGGCAGTGGATAATTTTGTCCAATGGGTGTCTGCAGTGGCGGCTGGCCAATAGAGGGCCATGGGACCCCCCTGGATCCCCCCCACCCCCCAAAAAAAAAAAATATATATACTGTATATATAATAATAATAATAATAATAATATTCATAAATTATACAAATTGTCAATATTTGTGTTTTTGCGATATGGAATATACCCAATAACATTAGTAAAAATAGGATATCTGCGCAAAATATATGCTTTTCCTGCACCTCCTCTCCGCCTGTGCACGTCTCAGCTTCGCGTGCCCGTCGTGGGCCAGATCGCTTTGGCCGCAAAAAAGGCGGGATTAAAAGCAGTTTAGCCAATTGTTGATTAAAGATATAAATGAGTGATATACAATTTATATATATATACAATTAAATAGCTTTATTGCAAATGTAAGCTGATTTATCTTTTACAGGTATGTGATACCATCCTGATCCAAGCACCTCATCAGCGCAACACTGTTGCATGGAGAGCTGTTCGCACAACACAGTGTGAGGTTCCCTGAGTCAGTGCTTGAAACAACAGTGGAGGCTTGCCCCATGTTGAACCAGACCAAGCTCAAAACAGAACTGTCCCTCATCTATGAGAACAGTGAGTTCAAGGCTTTAAGTGGTGCAGTGGCTATGTACCAGTTTTTCATGGAGAACAACCTTCAGAGCACCTTCACAGAGCCTGTCAGTCTTCTCAGGATCCTCATCACCACACCCATGACAACAGCTGAATCCGAGAGGTGTTTCTCTACTTCGAAGAGGATCAAGACCTTCCTGAGAAACACCATGACACATAATCGCCTTAATGCTCTGGCTATGCTCTCCATGGAGAAGAAACTTGTCAGGGACATGCCTGACTTCAATAAGAGGGTCATTGAGAGGTTTGCCACTCAGAAGGACAGAAGAGCAAAGTTTCTTTATAAATAATCGGTCAGAAAAACACGCAGGATTCCTCACCACACATGGCCCTACCAAAGAAATAATCCACCAGCCACTGGGTGTCTGTTTAGGTCCCCAAAGACAGGATTTATTCACTGGCTGGCACGTCATTTACGATGGAAAATGCGCTTATAGTCACTATTCACAATTTGTAAATGAATGATTTGCAGTTCAAATAATGAATACTGATGGACCTCAGTAAGCTTTCAAAATAAATTTTTTTTAGTTACAATTGCAAGTGTTACGGCCCCCCTTTTGGGCTAGGGGTGCGGGAGCCATAAACATAGAGGCAGAGAATGGTTCAGGGTACAGGGGTACATTTATTTCAAACAGAGGCGGTAAGCACATACACAAACACACGAGAGGAGGGTGGTTGAGGGTGCTGGGAAAATAACTCAAAGGTAACAAAAGGAGGTTCCCCAAACGGGGTACTAGACCTGCCTATGCAGGGAACTAAGGTCACCTCTTACGCCAAAACACAAGGAGCCCAGCACCCACTATACCTATGCAACTAACATCCAGTGCTACGTGTTGCCAATCAGTGCAGACTCTTGCCCTCACACCTCCAGTCAGCTGGTAAACAACAGGGAAACAAACACATACTAATCTAGGACTCCACCTAGTAGCCGGCCACCTGCCGGGCTACAACTAGCTCAACGGGAGTCACACTTTAAACACACAAGTCCCTACACAAGTTAGCTAGCCGGATCACCACACATACAGGCTAACAGGGACACAACACAAGTGAGCTAGCAGGTACACCACAGCAGTGAAGGGAGCTAGCGGGGACACTACACACAGGAGCTAGCGGGGACACTACACAAGGGAAGGGAGCTAGCGGGGACCCTACACAAGTGAGCTAGAGAGCTAACGGGTCCCCCACACCCGTTAGCTGGGAGCGGCACGCCAGTCAACGGGGAATGACCGGCGGCCCCGTTGCACCGGTGGCGTCTCCTTAAAACAGGAAGCTGACCTCCCACGCTGGCGTCTCAATGCTTGGGCGGGAGCCCGATGCGCCAATCAGAGCTCCGCAGGAACCAGGAAATGGGCAGGTCTTCCATCCACGGGTGGACCTGTTTTTTCCACCGGGAAAAACACACATGCAACTGCGACAGCCGTAACACAAGTGACAAAAATGTATTTATTTATTTTAGAGACCTCTTAAAATGTTGCTAGTGAGGCTTCCAGGGGGTTTTAAAGTATCAATCACAGTGATAGCTGGCTTTATTGGGTAAACACAGTTGTTTTCATTTAAGTTAAAACATAATCTATGCTTTAATCAAACACTTAAAAGGACTGTAAAAGCACCAAGATACTTGTATAAACATCAGACAACACATTATTTGGTCTCTGTATGTATATAATCAGTAGTACTTTGAAGTACTCATCAAAAAATGTAAACTCTCACGCTGAATAGTTCTATTACAACTTTCATGTAGAACCATAATTAAAAATGCCACTTATGTCGTGTTTGATTATATTAAAGTCAAAATGGTACATTAGTAAGATTACAACGTAGAAGAGAAGCCTTGGTCTCATCTCTAAAACTAGTTGTCACTTTCCACCTTCTGCCATTGCCAGGAACATTACAAGTTTTAACTCTTTTTTCTTTGGGGCATCAGCCATTTCTCTCAAGTGCTCTTTGTGATCTCTTTCATGAATAGATAATAGGCTCATGTCTCAGAAATAATATGGTGATCAACTGCTGATGTTAAAAAAAAGCCACACGGAGCGGCTTCATACAATATATGATGCAAAAATGTGTTTTGAAATACATACAATCAGATTTTTTGGCTTAAGTCTGTGCTGAAATTGTTTTTGCTGGCCTGTCGGATGTGCAGGTTTATGAGTCTACACCATAATGATGGAGACGATTGTCTTTCATTTTAGTCTACTTTATATGGAGTTCAAAACAGGTAGTCCTCAGATTGCAATACAAAGCCAAAAACCATTCAACTCCATATGCAGATTTCCCAGCAGGCCTTGTACGCTTCCACTTTTTCCAACCAAAATTACACCTTTATCCCCCCCCCACCCTTTCTCCTCCACCTCCCCCTGCATCCCCACTCCACCATTTCGGTCTTATCTGCTTGCCTCATATCTTCAAATCCCTTTTTATTGGGATTTATCGAGGCTTTTATCACTTTTCATATAAAAGGACGAGGAGTATTTCCCCTCCTTTTAGCAATGTTGCCCATTTACGGCAGAGAATTGGCGCAATTTCCGATCTCTCTACTTTTCTTTCCTGACAGTCACATTAGCATGTCATTACTGGGGCTTTCTCTGCCCTCCCAATGGATCTGAAGCTCCGAGGACCAAGCACTGGAGAGACAAAGGGCACCAGCTGCACCCACTTCTCCTCATCCATCTCTTTATCCCTACCTCTCTCTTCATCCCTCTTTTTCTCTTCATTCCATGCTTGGACTGACTTGGCGACATCCTGACATTATGGATAGGTTTTGACTTGGCCGTCAGGCGAGGCTCTGGCCATTGTGGCATCTTGTTTTTTTTCATCTACATCCAAGCCTTTAATTTAATTTTTTTTATATGAGACGATACGTCAACAATATATGTGATTAGGCTCATTCAGCTGTTAGAGCGAGTGGTATTTAATTGCTGATAATATGGGGTTTTAATTTGTAAGGCTCTGAATGGGCTAGCAGACCTCCCAAGCTCTGTAATCACTGGGTTTGTCTGCTTGAACAGGTTTATATGTCAAGGACCTTCAAATAGATATGTCAGGCCACACAGGAATGTTTGAGGCATGTCTCAGCGACACCATAGTGAATACCATTTCACTGAATCCCTAGAAGACACAGATTACCCTGGAACTACCCTCATGGCAGCCTGGTCTCATTCCCAGAGTGTCAAATCAAATCATTGTGACCCTCGGCGTATTGATACCAACGCACAACCCTTTACCGTCTGTATGCACCAGGCTTTCAACTACCTCCTATGTAAACCCATCTGCGCCATTATATGATGCAAGAAATCAGCTAAAGGCAGGAGGCAGGGGGGATAGATCAAACCAAACACAGTGCTGTTACTCTGGGGAACGGCATTTGTGTGAACAGAATGTCAGATATTTATCTCTAGAACCCTACCCAAGGACCTGCATAATTACATGTTCCTTGCATGTCCACCAGGAAGTCCAAAAACACTTTGAATACGTGTAGGGCCCTACTCCTAGAAAGCCTCCAGAGACCACTTTTGTGTATCTAATCCTGTAGGAGAACTCTCAAAGACCCTCTTCATTGGTAACTGGAATAATTTTAGAACCCCTGTAGGTCTTTGATCATACTTAAGAAATCTAGTAGGTATTGTTGAATTATCTTAACATCCACAAGTACCACACGGTGTCCTGAAACCGTTATAGGGATCACAGTACCGTTCTCCTAGGATCATTTTGACTGCCCTAAAAGACCTCTGCTGGCCTTAGAGATGCCAGTCAACTCTCAAAGATCCCTAAAACTCCCTGAAAAACCTTCAAACAATCATTGTGAGCCTATTCAAGGACCTCAAACTCTAGTAAGTTCCTCCCTGAACATGTTTGCATGATCATACCTATATGTCTTTGAAATCCTTATGAATCTGGCCAGCAGTACCTCTTCAAAAAACCTGGATTGCATCAAGGACCTCTTGAACAGCGAAGCCAATTTAAAAATTATTATTTCAAAAGATCTAAAGAAAAAAGGAAGTCAGAAGCAGGGGCGAGTGACAGCTTTACTCGTCGACACAGTCTGACAACTTGATCATCATTCATGTCATTCATCATTCTAGCATGAGTAAGCCCCGTAAACCCACCAGTCCACCGCTGGACCGGCTTAGGGATCAGAAAAAAAAATCCCTCCCTTCATAACCACTCTGACCAGTCACATCCACATGTATGAACATGTCACATTGCAAATCCTAGGAAGATGGGGCTTTAGAATCAACGTTTTAATCCCTAATCCCTAATGTGTCCAAACCTGTAACCTGGCTGACCTGTCATGTAAGAGAAGGTGGAAGAGATCAGTGTTAAAGTTAGATCTTCTTTAAGAATTTCACTGTCTTCTCTTTCGGGCTGAAGCTTCATTTGTGTGCTACATGAAAGTCCTCTGCTCATTAGAAGCTCTACTGGGTACTATATTACACTTACCTGTCATTTGATTTATATTTTTTTGTATTCATGACAACTGCTTGTTATTAGACATGCACTTAATGATTTTATTTTACTTCCCTGTTTGAAGTTTGACCCCACTAGTATGAAGATATAATAATTGGAAATTACAGAAAACAGATGCATTTCTATATCTGTTTTATTTTCTTCTGACCTCATAACCTAACATATTGAGACTTATTGAAGGAGTGACCAACCCTTCATGGTTAAGCTGATATACTTACAGAATGATCTGTAATGTTCATTTTATAGTGAGAAAAAAATGGTAATCTTAATTTTACAAAAGGTCATTGCTATTAGTAAATAACTATACATTTTTACAAGGGCCAGCTAACCCTTCTCTGCTGGCCTAAACAGAATCACAAAGTTATAGTTATTTTATAATTTAATTGTTTTTCACAAATACACAACATGTATTATAATTATTTTTCCCTATTAGCTTATTTTCTCATTGCACAGCTCCTGTCTTCCTCTGTTGCTCTGCTTGCAGTCACGCTGCTTCCAGTTTCTGTTAAGGAGAGCTCTCATCCAATCAGATTTCACCTCTATCTCTCTATGGAAGAAGACGGTATCGTTGATTGTGATAGACTTCAACAAATCAGATCTTTAGTTTGACATGCTGGGTGTTTTCTTTGACACGTCCAGGGCCGTCATTAATGGGGCCCATGGACGTGTGATTGGTCAGTGGACCAGCGTGACTTAATTAGCTGCTAGAAAGTTAGAGTAAGAACAGTTCAGGCTGAAACATAAGAGAAGTTATGGCATTTTTAATGTTTTACTTGGTGTAGTTTCTTTAACACTCTATGGCTGAAGGAGGAGTAACGGACTAGGTGGTGGATTTACTGACAACGCGGATATTTTCAGGCCCTGAAACACATGGAGACATGGGCTGTCACTGGCGTTCAAAGCCAAGAGAAGGATGTGGTACTGGCGCGTTTGTTAACAAAGAGGCGGATGGACTTTGTCTTTATCAAGTGAACAGCATCTGGTGAGTGAACTGCTGTTTGTGTTTTTACAACTGCAGTGTATTTAATCATAAACAAGTCATGACGGGTTATAAACCGCTGCTGCTGCTGCTGTTGCTGAGCTGATGTGCCGCTGTAGCCTCCTGCCAGTAGCCGCCGTGCCCGTACGTTTGTGTTTTTACATCTGCAGTGTATTTAGCCATAAACAAGCCATGGCGGGTCATAAGCCGCTGTTGCTGTTGCTGTTGCTCCTGCCCGCGTCGAGTCGGGGACTGGTCCGCTATATATATATATATATATATATATATATATATATATAGCTATATATATATATATATATAGTTTTATTGTTGTGACATTATTGTAATAGCTGGCATCACACACTCTTACTTGAGACAAAGAGACCAAGTGGCTGTGCTCCTAGCAGCCATGTTTGATTCAGCCATCTTTGTAGCCATCTTTGAAACCAGAAAGACATTCTTTGTCTCTCACACAAAAACACACATTGCATGCATTCCCTTTGGTTTGTTTTGTTTGTTTCGAATGATCTAGTTTAGTTTAGTTTATAATCTATAATGCTGGCCTGTTTCATGTTGTTCAGGCGTGAATTCGCCTTGATAAAAGCGTCAGATAAATGTAATGTAATGTAATACTGCCAACCCCACTATGTCAAAAAACATTTGAATCGTTTATTTATTAAACGGAGTTCCAAATTGATAGTTTAGTATAGGAGACACATTTATGATTCATAATTCATTAAAATCATTGTATTTCATTTTTATATTGTTAAGACATGGTGTTTAATGTAAATTAAACACCAAATTCCGAACTTCTTAGAGAACCAACTATGTGGCAGCCCCTTTGCGCTGGCATCTCTACACATCTACTACATGTCCAGGTGCTATGTGTGCTTTAGTATATTTCAGTCCTGTGTGTTTGTAATGAGTAATAACATAAAAAATGTATTTCCTTAATAAAAGGAAAAACATGTGACATTTAAACTATCATTATTATTATCACTTTAAACACAAATAAAGAGTTTTAGTTTCCATTAACATATACGAAACAATACAAACAAGTTGTCCTAGCCTATAATCTGACTGAATTGCCATTTTATTTCACTTCAGGTGGCATGCATTGGGATTCAAAAGGTTCAATAAGAAACATGTACATAAAAAAAAATCACCAAGGAACCTTAGAATAATTAAAGTTAGAACTGCAAAATGTGATGTCAACGCTCTATCCAGTTTAGAACAAATATTCCAGCTACTCTATTGAACCAAAAGCTAATTAATGAACAGTTATGATCAACTGCCACTGAAGGAATTCACTACTGCATCCCTACAGGGCTCTGTCATCTAGCAACAGCCATTATTGTCTGTGAGTCAGGCTGCAGAACTGTGGTCAGCAGTGACTTCACCCCTTGAGAAGCATCATTTCCAGGGACAAGGTTACAACATTAAGCTGAGAGACAGTATTTTAATGTCCAATGCTTTACAACATATTGTTTGACAGTAGCCACCAAGCCGTCCCGTGACCCCATTGTGCATTTGTTATACATGCAAACAAAACAAACATTTTATTTTGAATGCACTTATATATACACATATACATTATTTCAATTCAAAGTAACACATTTATCAAATGTCCATTTCCAGAGAAGTCGGATTGAAACCTTATGAGAGAGGCAAAGCCTCCACTGCCCAACTGGTGCATGATGGGAGGGATATCACTTTAGCTGATGAAAGCCATACCCCATCACAGGGCTTTAACTGGTTTATCTCTCTGTCATTGACGACAGAGAGAGGGAAAGTTTCAAGCTTGATTGCTCATTGTGGGCCGGTGAGATAGAGGCAGAGACACGGCAAAACAAAAGGCAGCCAGAGAAATTTGCATGGTGCTCAATTATACATTAGCGAACATCACTTGGCAATCTGTTCATATCAATTTAATTGGATTTTAATACTGCCTGTGATCTTGTTTCCTAATTAACAGCAGCGGCTGGCAATAAAGCAGAAGCATGCACCCAGCAACACCTTTGATCCGGGCCATATGGACTTGCTTGGAGCTCATTGGTAGGGGGAGAGAAAAATATCAGTCACCTAAATATGGGCCTATGACAAGCCAGTGGAAAGGGGACTTTGGTGTGTGTGTGTGTGTGTGTGTGTGTGTGTGTGTGTGTGTGTATGTGTGTGCATGATGTTGGTTCTCATCGTTGTTGAGCCCTGTGTGTGTCCATGCATGTGTGAGTGTGTCTTTCTCACTGCATGTATTTGCTGCTAACGTGTATGTGCGTGTGTATGTGTGTGTGTGGGTCTATCTTTGTTGGACCTTGGATGTGTTTGTGTACATGCCCGTGTGTGTGTGTGTGTGCCTGCCAGGGGTTGAGGGATCAGTGCGACCCCCAGATGGCGGATATCACTCCTACCTTGCGCCTTCATTGATTAATTTCTTGTCTGATTGGTTGTGATTACTGATAAATAAAACATGATCTGGGGATCAGATGCAAATCAGCTTGGGGGGGCTTGAGCATTGGGGGGGCTGTTGATTGCTTTTTCAAATGTGTTTATTTCTTGCCCCGCTGCCCTCGACTCTGCATTGGAGGGCAAAAAGATGGCAGAACTTGTTTCTGCTAACACGTGCTGCTAACTCAGGGTGGTCTAAACACATTTTCTGAAGACTTATTTATACTTTAAGGTTATCATAAAGGCATACATGGATTCCAGGAGACACAATGTACCATATCACAATACTACACAATAGCAAGACAGTGAGACATTACAAACAATGCACAAAATAGCTTAAGTTTGGTTGGTTCAACCAACGTCAAGTCCATTTTTAAGACTTGTGTTAATAAAGACTGACTTTGCAGTTAAGGCTTTGTAAAAAACTGTTGGTGCAACCCACTCCTGTGCTGTTTTGCATTTTTTTTCTGCCAGATAATGTTGATTATAGACACAATGATACCACACCTCAAGGGGATGACGGGACGGCACACGGGACGCTCCTGGCTCGGGGGTGTAATGTGTTTGATTATTTATTGTGTTTTTGAAATTTGGACAGAGCCAGGCGAGTTGTTTCCCGTATGTATAATAGCTAGTTTAACCCATTAACTGTATATAAAGGTGGACAGCTTGACAGCTACCCAAAAGAGTCAAAACATCCCCCCCCCCCCTCCCTGCTAGTGGATAGACATGGGCCAAGATACACCAAATATATTTTTCCCAAATATGGTTTCTATTATTTTAGGTAGTTCTTAGCATGCTGATGATGTACAAGTTTTCATATTTCTGCTAAGTTTAGCTTTAATTAGTTAGTTAGTTGTTTGATGCTTTCATTTGTGATTCATTCATTCATGATGAAAGAAGTCACTGAGCAAGAGGCCTGGAGATTGGACAAGAGAGGAGAAAGAATGTATTTTTTTATTTAATTAATTTGTACACAACACATAAAGAGAACAGCAAAAAGACGACAATAACAGTGCATACAAGCCAGTTAATAACATAGTCAGTGGATGGCAGAACAGGGATGTTGGTGTGTGTGTAAAATCATAACCAGTCTAAAAGAAGTTGATATATGTGGTTCTAGAGATATTATGGGGAGTTCAGCCAAACAGCCACCGTCATGCTAACCTAGTAGCTATGTAGCTCATGCTAACGAGCTGTGGTTGTGCTTGGATTGTGATTGGCTAGAGATCATGAATAGGATCATGATAGTTTAGTTTTTGCTTTGAGTTAAGGCTTTTACTAAACTGGTCAAAAGGTTCACAAAATGTATAATAATGAACATGACCCCTACTAAATACAACAATGATAACCAAGTCAGGCCAATGCCACATGACAACCAGCTTGTCAGGCTTCACCCAGCTCTCCAATGAACCTCCATAGTAGCTGATTGCAAGGGTTGAAAGTCACAAAGACACATATCCTTTCTTCCACCTCGTGGGTCAGCCAAAACAAAGCTCGGTCTCCTTCCCTTCAGGTGCAGTACTACCCTGGGCTGTGGAGATGTGGCAGGTATAGGAAGCCCCTATGTCTCTGCATGGGTACTTTGGAGACAGAGCATCAGCCAATACCAGCTGATTCAGCGTCCCCTGGAAGCCTGGGTCTTAATGTGGAAATGTGGGTCTTCTATGTGGAGAATGCTAATTTGTAATTAGGCAGATTAGCTAAATCTGGGGAATAGAGGAGGGGAAAAAAAGATTATTGACTTATATAACAAAGTAAACAATGCAGGTCCTCGGTTAAATAATCTTGGACGGAAATCAGCTTGTTGGGAATTAGACAAGCGGCGTGGGTTAGACAGCAGACTGTTGATGGGATCCAGGCAGGGAGGATGATCAATGCACTGCAGGGCTGCGGAGACAAACCTGCTGAAATCTAACTAGAAAGCAAGTCTGTCTGTAGGCCTGTGTGACTCACCATCCTACTTCTACTTCACACTTGGTGTGTGTGTTGCTGGGGCCCAAGGGAGTGCAGTGCTGCATTTGGTGCAATTTAGATGCATGCAACACTTAATATCAATGAACTTTGAACAAACAAGCAAACGATACATGGACACTGGAGAACGTGAGAACCAAAGAGTCAACGAGTGATAGCTTTCATAAGGACAACTCTAATTGGATACATTTTCCGACTAACACTGATAACAGGTAAAACAACTGTTACTGCATATTGCATACTCAATCAGTATTGTGAGGTTCAAAAATCTTTGGGCGATGGTGCGAAGAGAAGTCCCAGTATGCTGTACAGTATGTACATATAATGTTCACACTAAAGTACACGTGATGGACGGGCTGGAATCAAGACACTATGTTGCGGCTTTCTCAAAATGTTAGTTTCTCACATGAAAACATTATAATACATGATCAAATAATATATGAACCTCTTTTATTATTTAACAGTACCCAAAACCTGTTTACTGAAGTTAATTATTAGCTATTACTGTTGGAACTATTCATACCGCAATGCATTCCCTTTTTTGGAATAAAGCACTCAAGCTGTATTACATGGTAGTTTTCTTTCAAATGACTTTTAATGCAAACCAAAGACAAGCTCTGTTAGCGGTTCTATTGTTTAGGAATAGAGTATTGGGACACCTCAGACATGTAATCATCACCTTCTACCTTACATTTGGTCTTACCTTTCGTTCTGTGGCACTGTGACTAGTTGCACATGTCTGATTTAAAAAATAAATTCAATTGTCAACCTTTACTATGGGCAAACTATTATTAAGCACAGGCTAAATAATATGCACAGAGCCTGTGATGTCTCTCAATATATTTGAATAAAGTCTTTAACATTGGACCTGTGGCAAGAAGTGTTAACGTGAAACATCCAAGCCATCCATCTGATAATGTCATTCAAACCTATGTCAGTTTGCAGCTGGAAACTACACAATAATAACAGCCAGAGAAATTTGCATAACAGACAGACAGCAAGACGAACTGGAAATGTGGAATTTGAATCACGTGGGTGTAAACAGGGCGGGGACATCTAACGGAAAGATGCTATTGGTTGCACATTAGGAAACGTAGGATATAGCACTTTTGGGGGGACTTGTGATCATCATAGGAATTTTAATTCAGGATATATCTCTTTTTTTCATTATCTTGTCTCCTAACGTTATGGGAGTGTAATATTAAGTAATTGAAGCATTTCTTTAATATGTATTTCTTTGCAGACTTTTTTAAGACATAATTCATGCTCTATTTGAGTATTTATCCACCCTACAGCCACTTATTTGCACTATCCACACATAGGTTAGCCTGCAGATGATACAGTTTGCATTGTGTATCATGTACCTGTTTCCAATCTAAAACAAGCACTTGATTTCCCTATGCAAAGTTTAGAGGTTTAACTTTACATTATTATCCCAGTTTAGAAAGGCCTCTATAAGCAAAGTCAATTAAGTGAGAGTGGAACATTGCTCAAATTCACAGAGGGAGAGAAAACTGTGTTTGAGAGGAGAGTGGGGAGAGATTTCAAATACAAACAAGCCCTTTAACAAGTGCACCATTGCAACAAATTCATTTTAAAGACAATGCATAAATCTACATCTAAATCTGAAATCTCCCCCTCAAAATGTCATATGTCCAGCAGTTCATTCAGGGGTTCCCGTCCTAAGAAAATAGTGTATTTTACATGATAAATAGTATCATTTCACAGACGGCAGTGTCTCTATAGATGGATGTGTATCCAAAATGCACAAAGATAGGTGAAGATCTTTCCTGCTAGTCATACTAGCCAGGTGGATACAATTCCTATCATTTTGACTCACAAGCATGACAGTAGATTCATGAACACTGTTCAGACAATTATTTTGGTTTATTTGAATGTAATGTCAATCAATGATTAGGGTGGGGTGATTTACGAACACTGATTTAACTAAAATTAAAAATGTTGATTTACTGTTACATTGCTTGACAACAGGCTCACAGGTGTGGCTACAGCTCTACTTCTATTTTTTAATTTAGTTAATAAAGTAAATTAGAAAGAAAGACATTTTGATGTGTTGCGACTACTGCCGTAAGACGTCGCAATGTGTATATTACCGGTAGTGAGATGTGTTGTTGAGGTTATTGAGGAGTCATTTCTGTATTTGTGATAGACTTGAGAGCTGGACGAGATCTTAAGACTTGTATGTCTGTCTATGTATCTATAACAAGTATGTGTGTCTGTGTATGTCTGTCTATTTATCTATAGCAATTATGTGTGTCTGTCTATGTATCTATAGCAAGTGTATGTGTATGTCTGTCTATGTATCTATAACAAGTATGTGTGTATGTCTGTCTATGTATCTATAACAAGTATATGTATATGTCTCTTTATGTATCTATAACAAGTATGTGTGTATGTGTATGTCTGTCTATGTATCTATAACCAGTGTATGTGTATGTCTGTCTATGTATATATAACAAGTAGAGTACTGTGCAAAGGTTTTAGGCAGGTGTGAAAAAATGCTGTAAACTAAGAATGCTTTCAAAAATAGAAGTGCTAACAGTTTATTTTCATCAATTAACAAAATGCAAAGTGAGCGAACAAAAGAAAAATCATATTAATTGATGAAAATATATATATAACAAGTATGAGTGTATGTCTGTCTATGTATCTATATCAAGTATATGTGTATGTCTGTCTATGTATCTATAACAATTGTGTGTGTATGTGTATGTCTGTCTATATATCTATAACAAGTATGTGTGTATGTGTATGTCTCTCTATGTATCTATAACCAGTGTATGTCTGTCTATGTATCTATATCACGTATATGTGTATGTCTCTTTATGTATCTATAACAAGTATATGTGAATGTGTATGTCCCCACTTTAGCGATGATATAACGTGCTCTGAGCAGCGCCATACACACCCATTGAAAACTAAGGAACTGTCCGAAAATGTACCCATTTTAGAAGAATTTAGACTGAACAGTTTCCCAACACTGTTCTTAAGTTTGGACATGTCTGTTGTCACTAATAGGTTTTATTTCAAGCGGTGTTTTTCTTTGTTGTTCGACCTGGCAAAGTGTACGATGCTCGGTTCAGTGTCCTCAACCTGGCAACCCTTGTGAGCGGGGAGGAGGATATGGGGGAAACAACTAATGCACTCTATGTATATCTACTAATTCATTCTGACTGAAGATACATTTGAAATCCCGATGCCCAATGTGGGTCAGTGGTTAGCAGGTCTGACTTTCAATCAGAGGATCGGTGGTTCAAACCCCGGCTCAGCCAGTACGTGTTGTTGTGTCCTTGAGCAAGACACTTAACCCTCACTGTCTATGGTCTATTGTATATCATGTAAGTCGCTTTGGATGAAAGCATCAGTGTAATATAAGAAAGTATGTTTACAAGCAAACTATTTAATTTAAAAAATCTTCTGGGGTCACTTCAGTTGCCTACAAATGCAAAAGCACTCAATTCATACTTTTAGTAATATCTCAGTAATAGATATATGTAGCAACTTTGTTACAGCAATCCATCATTGATTCTTATAATTCATCCAGGGGCACCGCAATTCATCAAGGAAACATTGTGCTTTTTTTGGAAACTTGATCGGATCACATTGGATCAGGAAAAACTCCCCCAAAAATATTGAAATCCCTTTTACAGGGAAGAAAGGGAAGAAACCTGAGGGAGAGCAACAGAGGAGGATCCCTCTCCCCGGATGGACAGAAGCAATAGATGTCATGTGTACAGAATCAACGTAACAGAGTTACAGCACATTCAATGAATATCACAGAAATTATTCATGTAATGATTAGTAGGCATGGACCACGACCCAGACAACCCTGATCCACGCCAGCAGACGGAGGCAGAGACGAGAGGCATCAGCAGGGCTGCCATGGCAGGGAGCAGGACCGGCTCCAGACAGCCACGATCCATGGAAGCTTGAGGAGAGGAAGCACAAAGGCTCCCGAGAAGAGGTAGAGTTAGTAATTTACATTAAAGAGACATTAATTCATCCAGAAGGATAGAGAGGAGAAAATGAGAGAGAGAAGAGGAGAGAGGAGCTCAGTGTATCCTAAGATGTCCTCCAGCAGTCTAGGCCTATAGCAGCATATCTAGGGGACGAACCAGGGCCGACCTGAGCCAGCCCTAACTATAAGCACTATCAAAGAGAAAAGTCTTAAGTCTACTCTTAAATGAGGTGACTGTGATACTAAGATATGATGGTGCATCATCAGTTAAGGCTTTGTAGGTAAGAAGAAGGACCTTAAATATGATTCTCTGTGTTACAGGAAGCCAGTGGAGTGCAGCTAATACAGGAGTAATGTGATCTCTCCTCCTAGTCCTCAATAGTACACGAGCTGCAGCATTCTGGATCAACTGGAGAGACCTAAGAGACTTAGCAGAGCAACCTGATAATACAGAGTTACAGTAATCAAGTCTTGAAGTAACAAATGCATTGATCAATGTTTCTGCATCCCTTTGAGATAAGATGTGCCTGATCCTTGAAATGATGTGTAGGTGAAAGAAGGCAGTCCTTGAGATCTGCTTCACGTGGGAGCTGAAGGACAAGTCTTGATCAAAGACAACTCCTAGATTCTTTACGGTGGTGCTTGACGCCAGAGCAATGCCATCAAGAGAAACAATATCATTCGATAATTGATTTCTCAGATGCTCTGGGCCATACAAAATAACTTCACTCTTGTCCGAGTTAAACATCAGGAAGTTGCAGGTCATCCAGGTTTTTATGTCTTTAAGACACGCTTGAAGTTTAGCCACCTGGTTGGTTTCATCTGGTTTGATCGATATGTATAGCTGGGTATCATCGGCATAACAACGCTATGTAAAAAGTCACACAACTGATTTGCAACTACTTTCTCCAGAATCTTAGACATTAAGGGCAGGTTAGAGATAGGTCTGTAGTTAGACAACACCTCTGGATCGAGAGTTGGTTTCTTGAGTAGATATAAATTACAGCCACTTTGAACGACTGTGGCACATAACCTGTTAGTACCATTGATAATATCCAGCAGAGAGGTGCCAATCAAAGGCAACACCTCCTTGAGCAGCCTTGTTGGAATGGGGTCCAGGAGCCATTTTATGTTTTATGTAGTAATATTTCTCATGCCGACTATACAAACAACTCTGTAACTTTACTGTTTTGATGATTGAGATTGTTGGTGCATTGACTCTCCTCTCCAATCACAAGCTGTGTTATGATGTGGCGATGTGTGCACAAAGCACTGCACCCATGTTTGCAAAATGGCTCATCACCAATTTTCAAAAATAATTGAAGAGATCTATGCTGCGTCTTAGCATTAAGAAATCTACTGCAACACGGAATCGGCCTTCAGAGAGTAAATACAGTACATATATCAAGATAGTATGTGTATTGAGTTACGTAAATACATTTGGGGAAGTGATGCGGTGGGCCAAAGCCAAATAATGCTGGTTCCATTGTGATAAAAATTAAAATAAAATCTGTTTATCTGTATAATAGTCTTCATTTATTCATTTTTAGGGTTTTCACCTAAGGCCATGATATATTTCTCACAAAACGCCTTTCGGCAGGCGAAATACTCAAATAAGGATAACATGAAATAATACACAGAATTTCATCTAGTTACTTACTGTAAACAGCAGATTTACCAATTTCATGTTCTTTTGATGTACAACTGTAGTTTCCATCTGCATCAAGGTACTGAATTTATACATGTTTATATATCAGAATAGTCTAGGCCCCAGTAATAGGACAGAAATGGCTCATTCCCAAGATAGTTACTAGTTAATAGGAATATGGTGTTTCACATTAACTTTATTAGACTTTACTTTCAGCATATATATTATTATTACACATCATTTATCATCATATTTTCTTTTTTTTACCTACTGTTAACTTGTGACAGTGATCAGAAACATGGATAAAGCGTTATTTTTTTACCACATGTTCTTCAGCATATTTAGGGTTTATAAAACTGTAACAAGGGCTTATCAATGTCTCTAGAACCAAGTCATGATGTTTGCATGTGCAAACACATACCTGTGTGTATGGAAACACTGACTTAAGCTGGGTACCTATGTTATGATTATTTTAATGTAACCTTGACAAAAGGTTTAAAAGATGTACGTCACACTATGGATTTATTAAGGGTTAATTCATCTCTAATTTACCAATGCTTTCATTTGTAAGTTTTTAATAAGAAAACATACTTCATAGGGTTGCCAAATTGTGAAATATATTTGGCCGGTGTTTGTCCGCCTCAAGTTTCACAATAATAAATGGTCGTAGGACTCTCAGGGTAACGTCACTATTTAGCATTTATAAACAGTAGGCTGATACAAACAATTAATATATTGTTTAAAAGACATGGTGACATGGACAGTGATGATATTTTAGTATCTATAAATGCATTTAACACTTCCCAACCTGCTTTTGAATGGTTTGCACAAGTACTTAATACATGTTTGGTAATGGACTGTATAGAATGTGTTCATGTAGTTTGTATATATGTGACGTTATCAGGGATCTTTAAACACTTAGATGCTACTTTACTTTAAAATGCACACATCCTTTGAATCATGGCTGGGATGAGGTCAAAAGCCCTCTAGTGCCTTTAAGCTGTTATAGCAGTCAATGCTAAATACTTATTCTTCTTTCAACAGTTTGAGAGTACAGCAGATGGAGAAAATATGGCCGAACTAATGTTATTTTTACACTCTTACGTTCCTATGATATCTCTTTTTTGTGCATTTAGTTTGTTAAATGCACACAATCTTCTCAAAATAAACGTCATAGCTTAGTTAGGTTTACTACTTTCGGAAAAGATTTTTATTTGGGATAAAACAACTAACTGTCTGACTTCCTGTTTCATACGGGGAACAAACAGCAGTCCTCTTTTGTTTGACCCATCCACCACCTCTCCCACCCGGTCTGTGTGAGCTTAGGGGTTCTGGTTCATGATTACGTGGATTACATACGATTTGATGTCATGGGGTATCTACAAATTACAGCGCATTCTTTTTTGTGGGTATAGCAACAAACCCTGGCTGAAAACAGCTTCTATATGTACATAAATTAGTAGATCTTCGAGCAGAGACTGAGACACATCATGATTGAGTTTGAGACAGGCATCTGGAAGGCAGCGCTACTTTGTTCAGCTCATATTGAGTATGGGCCGGACTGATAAGGACAACTGGCTCTCTAGCTGTTTTACTGTGCTGAGAGCGAGCGAGTGAGACAGACAGCATGTGGAGATAGTAGTATAGGTTATATAGGGTTGTTTTGGGCTTTGGCTGATGGGATTTAAGGAAAACTGTTGGGTCTGGAGGTGTGTGCACATTTGTATGTGTGTTTGCCGGCTGGGGCTTGGCTTGGCTTTTGGGAGTGAGTGTTGGCTTCTTCTTTTTGACAGGGCCTGTCCGTTGACTAGGGATCCTTTTCTCATTAAGCCCCCTCTCCCTAATCCTCCCTCCCGTTTGAAACCCAGTCCACACCTCTCCTCCATCCAGGAAATAAAAAAAAGCTCTTTGTCAGAAGATGCACTCGCTCTCTTTGCCTTTGCGCTCCTGCTCTCCCTCCCTTCTCTCTCCTCCACCCTTCCATCTCCACCTTACCCTCTCCCTACCTCTCCCACTCTGTTCTCTTTATCAATGAATATACCACTCTTGACACTAAAGACTTAACATCAAATGAGCTTGGAAATCCATTTTCACACTTTTGCCTGCCCATTTCGCAGCTTTGTTTTCTTTTTTTTCTATTTCAGAGGAGGCGAAGGGAAGAGAGGCTCACAGACAGAGTTGCCTTTGTTCGTCTGCCCTCTGGCCCTCAGTGCCCGGGTGGCCGGTACCATCGGGAGATGGCTAGAGGAGATCAAACGGGTACGCCGGTACCTGGCCCCTGAAGATGCCCCCTGGCACTCGCAATTAAATCAGCCAGCTCGCAAAAAATGTCCTGGTACCGTCAATCAAAATAATTTACCCGGACTCGGTGGCTTTCTTAAAGGCGCACCGCTGCTTTTCTGACGGGGCCTGTCCACTTAATTTCAAAGCTCTTTATTCAAATCAGGGCCGAGGAAGAAGTGCCGGCAAGCACAGCAACCGGGATTCTTATCCTCTAGCCTGCAGTTGTCTTCAAAAATAATGTGAAGGAGTGTGTGTGTGGGGGGGGGGGGGGGGGGGGGGGAGAGTGGTGGTGGGTAAAGAGAGAAAAGAGGCACCCGGTGAGGCAGCGTGTCATTTGAATAAAACGCTGGACACTTTCAATCTCCCAGAACATAAGAGGGAAGGTTTTAATGCACTGGGTGGAAGGAAGCACACACAGTGCCCCTGGTCGCCTTGGCAGACAGCAGTTAAAAAGTCGTGCGTCGAAGTCAGATGGAGGTTAAACTCCAAAGTTGTGGTGACCAAAGAAGTGGGCTGAATTCCCAAAACACACCACCAGTCAGTCCTCTTTGTGTTTTGCGTGAGCGTGTGTTGACTCTGTGTCTTTTCAGCTTGTCTTATTCATCTAAAATCATGTCTTTTCCAATGTAAACACAATACAATCAGACAACTAATACCTTGTCTTTCTTTTTGCTACATGTAATAAAACGTGAATGAGCAAGGATCAGTATTACAGTATTATCACAGCAGTATCCCTGCAAAATACTTTTCTGTGAGGTGTTTGTGGCCCTTAATCAAGGCTGTGTTGATTTGCCGGTGATGACCAACAAACACCTCACAGGTATTGCACACATTTGGCCTCTCTCCATTCTTATTACCTGCAATAAGTGGCAGCATCTCACCACTCAGCCGCTCTCCTGCAGCCCTCTTTGTTCTATGGAAGGACTCCGGCCATTGTTCTATTATACTGTGTCCTCACAGCATAAATCATAAGATGTCATCCGCCCGTGCAGATGCTTTCTCTGAGAATCTTAGGAACAGCAGGGTGCATCTTAAAGGCTTTTGTGCCTGACAGACAGCAAGGCATTGTTACCTGATTTAGACAAAGGTGGGTTTTCATGTTTTCTGTGTATTGTGTTTATTTTTCTCTCTTCCTCTGACTGCTGGAGAACATGGAAGCTCATTGCATTTACTGAGTTGGGTGTGCAGGAGAGTAAGGAAACGCAGATCTTGTGTGTTATTCTGAAACGCCTGCCAAGTCAACATAAGCATGCCTTGTCGTCACATCACTCTGCATATAAACCCCTTGAAAGGAGTGTTCTATAATGCCCTTCAAGTCTGCAAGACAAGTTTTCCAGTGACCTCTCCTCGTGTCCTCACAGCCAGAGAGAAGGGAGTGGCGGTAATTGATGGGAACATTCCAGGCTTGTGGGCAAATACCCTGGGGGGAAAACTTGAAATAATGACCAAAATATTTTTTGACATGTTAATTAAATGTCAAACCACAATGGTGAATGTGCTGCGAATGGTATACTTTCAAAGCAAGGTAGAGTAATCAGATTCTTTTGAGTCTGCCTCTTTTCTTACCGCGAGTGTCTTCTCTATTTTTTTTTCCTTCAGAGGAAATAACAGTGCAGCCAAGTCTGCATTTTTCTTCTCCCTGCGAGTAACTATCAAAAAAGAGAGATTCATCACTGACACGGAAAACAATGAAATCTGTGGCTCAGAGACTATTTTTTATCTAAATAAACACTTAAATACATTTAACTGACCAGGAGGGGAGTATGCAGTGGCTTCCAATAAACCAAGATAAAGTACTGCAATGGTACTTTGATTTGTGCGTCTTGGAACTGAAAACAAAATGGACTCTTCTATAAATCATGATAACACTGTGACTGCAGGGAGAAAAAAGAAGGGGGCGGTTATGCGAATGCAATAAGAGATAAAAAGTAGGCCGTTTAAAAAAGTGAACTTCATTGTCATGGTATGGTGGGAAAAAAGCAAAACTATCAAGGCAACAGTGGTTTGCATACATTGGAAAGAGATAGGTACAGTTGTGTTCAAAATAATAGCAGTCCCACATCACTAGCAAGATAAATCACTGTTTTTGTTAGAATTTCAACTTCTACACTGCAAGTAAGTTTCTAGAAGGTTTAGTAAAGGTATAGAAAACCAACAGACCCAACAGGCATGACGTGCATGCTGCTGATTCTGTGAAACTGAATCATTTACTCAAAGGGGCTTATTCAAAAAAATAGCAGTGCCGAGTTCAATTAGTGAGGTCATGTGATTATGTGAACAAAATAGGTGTTAAACAGGTGGCCCTTATTTAAGGATCAAGGCAACTGACGCTGCATATGCTGGCTGTGCATTTGTCCTTGAAAAACAGAGTAAAATGGGTCGTTCAAGACACTGTTCAGAAGAAAAGCGTTCTTTGATTAAGAAATTAATAAAAGAGGGGAAACCCTATAAAGAAGTGCAGAAAATGATAGGCTGTTCAGCTAAAATGACATCAAACGCTTTAAAATGGCAGCCAAAACCAGAAAGGCGAGGAAGAAAAAGAAAAACGACTATTCGAATGGATCGGAGAATAACCAAAATGGCAAAGGCTCAGCCAATGATCAGCTCCAGGAGGATCAAAGAAGATCTAAGATTGCCTGTGAGTACTGTAACAATCAGATGACGTCTATTTGAAGCCAAGCTACCAGCAAGAAGCCCCCGCAAAGTCCCATTGTTAAAAAAAAGACATGTGCTGAAGCGGTTACAATATGCCAAAGAACACACTGACTGGCCTAAAAAGAAATGGCGTAATATTTTGTGGACTGATGAGAGTAAGATTGTTCTTTTTGGGTCTAAGGGCCACAGACAGTTTGTCAGACGTCCTGCAAACACTGAATTCAAGCCACAGTACACAGTGAAGACGGTGAAGCATGGTGGTGCAAGCATCATGATATGGGGATGTTTCTCGTACTATGGTGTTGGTCCTATTTATCGCATACCAGGGATCATGGATCAGTTTGAGTACATCAGAATACTGGAAGAAGTCATGTTGCCATATGCTGAAGAGGAAATGCCCTTGAAATGGGTGTTTCAACAAGACAATGACCCCAAACACACCAGCAAGCGAGCAAAATCATGGTTCCAGACAAACAGAATTCAAGTAATGGAGTGGCCAGCACAATTCCCGGACCTTAATCCCATAGAAAACTTGTGGGCTGACATAAGAAATGCTGTTCATGAGGCAAAACCAAGAAATGCAGAGGAATTGTGGAACGTAGTACAATTGTCCTGGGCTGCAATACCTGTTGACCGGTGCCAGAAGTTGGTCGACTCCATGTGCCACAGATGTGAAGCAGTTATCAGAAACCGTGGTTATGCAACTAAATATTATTTTATGATTCTCAGGAAAGTTGAATCTTCAAGCATTTCTTAGTTTATACAGTAAATGTTTTTGTTTGTAAAGAAAGATGTCAACACTGCTATTTTTTTTAACATTATATTTCTCCACTTTCTGTAAAATATTATCAAATTCAATTACTTTTTCCAATTTTCTTGCTTTGAAATAGAATGTGCAGTGTCCCCAATGTATTTGTGTTCATTAAAATACAATTTATTTGAAGAATTTTGAGGTTTACTCACCTTTTTAAACACACTGCTATTATTATGAACATAACTGTATGTCTTTGAGAGGGTGCCAACACCTTGTCAAAGCTGAATTATGAGCTGCAGAAAGGTGGAACTAGTGAAAACCGGCTTGGCCATAAGCGAGGGACCCTGGGGCACCCCTTGGCACAGACACCTGCTGGACAAGGTGGTGAGACAGAAAACCTGTCTGTGGTCAAATAAAAGCCATCAATGTCAACCTGGCCCCGCTGTTACAGCTGGGTTTAATTGAGTGTGGCGAGTAATTATAGATGTGGAGGCATTTCTCCAAGATGTGGCCTGCTTTTAAAAATGTCCACCATTGAAAGTACAAGGAACTGATCCGCGTTTGGACATGCATGACTTTTGCATCATTTTTGAAAAGTAAATCTGAACCTTAAATCAAGTCAGTGGGTTGAACAGGTGGTTGGAAATTGAGGCGACCACAGAATTAACAGGAGAACCTTTTGTTTTGTACATACATAAGAAACCCATACTTAGGTAACATAGTATACAGTACATTTTCCCCTGAGGGAGTGAAACTCAATAGTGGTGGTATTAACAATATAAATGAGGGCAGTGAAGAGCTTGTTGAATCATTACAACATGTGTACGAGCCTTGATCATGTCTTCATGTGTGAAAGGTTCTCTTATTTGAACGTAGGAGGTTTCCACTTGTATGCAACAAAAAGGTTCAAACTGAGCCCATGCTTGGGTCAATAAGATCAGTCATTTTAGCACATTAAAAGCCAAAGGGATAACTCCAACCCAACCTGCCCTGAGGATCCACTTCAGAATTAAACTATTTCCCCCTGGCCCATATTGTGTATCCACAGGTTGAAGTACGGACACAATTTGGCTCGTAGAAGGAATGAGTGAGGTCACAGGTGCTATAAATGAAAATCTTACAAACGGCTGCGATCACGCTGCGATTTATAAGGTGTTGTTCCCCTTTAAAACCCTCTCCTTGAAGCTGTGGACAGGGTATTTAAGATGTGACGGCGAGTCCGTATCTCTCTGTTCTACGATTGCTTTCAAAGGCCAGTGGGGGGCAGTGAGGTGTGCATGTGTGTGTATGGGGGACGGGGTAACGGGTGGGGGGGTTGCTTAGATCACGTCGGTCTGAGCCGAGGCCCACTGTGCCTTGATGCCTCAGAAAGGCCAGGGTTGCTGAAGCGTGTTACTAATTACAGGAGAGCCAAAACACTAGTGTGCAGCGCAGAAAGACATCAGGTGTGTCTGGATTTATTTCATTCATTCCTTCTTACGAGGGCTCAATCAAACACATTTAAGACACCTTGCTGAGCCAGTCACACTGCAATATATTGCGGCTGTGTGGATCTATAGCAGTAATAACATGTGGGGTGTAATCATGCATACACATATATTTTAGTCTCCCTTCAATCAGCGGGATGGAGTTGTAGCTGCTAATGTATTCACAGTCAGACCAACTGCCGTTTGCCACAAAGAGGGGAAAAAGCTGGACTTGCTTGAGTAACCATAATAATTGGAAAATGATTTTGATAGCCTGGAACAATCTAATATATTACAGAATTTTATTAAAATAATATCAAATCAAATTAACTGCTATTCCATAATGAATTAGGTAACAAGTTAGGCAGATATTAATCTCTATCCCTACCCTAAGGCCAGAGCAGACTGGGGGAGAGGATGAGAGGACAATGAGGGAGGGGTGGGAGGAAGGATGATGGAAAAGAGGGACTAAGGGATGGAAGGGAGGGAGAATAGGGGTTATTAACTTGGCTCTTGCGGTTTGTTAGAACTCAGTAAGGAAGGCACAAGTAAACTCCTCAAGAAGGTCTAGACTTTTTTGCCTCTTCTGGTTTCCACAGTTTCATTAGAGTTTTTGTAGAAGAGGGTGTAACTGCAAGAAAAGTATACAACCCTTGCTCACCTACATCCTCCTTGACAGGACTTGATTGGTTGGTTGAAACAAGCCCCTTTAAAGGGACCTGTAATTAGGCTGGCGTGCCATGACTTCATCCATGGCTGCTGTTGCTCACTGTGGCTCCCCTTACTGGCATCTCTGTGGATGCCTATGGGGGCCTTGCAGGGCTACGTGGTTTTTAATCAAGTCCAGGTCTGAGTCCTTTGAAATCATAATCAGATGCCTGGCTGGCTTGGCCGTGCCAGATATTTAATGCATCACGCCTGTGCCAGCTCTCCATTCAGCACGGCAAGTCTCCCCTTAATTCCATCACGCCAATCAATTACTGCACTCATGGACTCTGGGCCAGTGAAATAACCAGTTGCAGCACTTTGTGCGCAAGCTTAATGCCGTCTGCTCTAATATTATGGCTCCATGCAGTGTTTTCAAAGACCCAACCACATGACTATGAAGAAATTACCTAGAGACTTTAAAGGGTGCTAAAGGGTGAAATATGGCGAACTCTTTGCCCCTCTTGCGGTGCTGTGTCTGCGGGGATTAAAAGAGGAAGATAACCAAAAGGACGGCATTGCTGATGACGTTCTCAGCAGTGGCACAAGGCTGACGAATCCCAAGCTACTGTAGCACTAATAGATGAGGCTTAACCTAGTCCAGAGGATCCAAGGGTTTTGTCAATTTAGGATCACTTTACCAGGATTTCAGCAGTGTGGCAGCATGGATTATCATTTGCAGCCTGCGGCACGACGGGGGTATCTGCCCCCGAACCCGCGATAATGGGGTCTGCTCCTCCAAAGGAGATAAGACGAGCTACTTATCGAAGACATTGCAGGTGTTCGCAAAGTCAATTGGGGGTGAAAGGCGAACAACTAGTGGGGATTTCAGTGTCGTGTGAGACGCTCTCCCATTGAGTTCTTCGCTGACAAGATTAAACAAGCCCCCAATGAAGACTTGCGTTATCACACGTCACTAAGAAACATGTCATCAAACTTACAGAGGAGAGGAAAGCCCAGCAAGTTGTCAATGATGGATGGGAGGAGGTGTGGAAGCGGAAGTATTTGTTTAACCTGATATGTCCATGACAAAATCCTTCCTTTAACCACACTTCAAAAAAGATTCAGGGAATTGTGACGGATGCATCACCCCTGACACCTACAAATGCCAACCTCCACTCCAAGCCTGAGGAACGATGCCAAAGAAATACAAAACAACCCACTTTTTTTTATTTTTAATTACTAATTATTTCAGGGAGGCTTTAATGGCTTTATTTTAGCTGTCACAGTCATCAGAAAGAGAGAGAGAACGATGGAAAGAGAGGACGAGAGGGAGGCAGGATTAGGTTTCTCCTGGGGAAAGCAGGGAGGAGGGAGGACAGCTCGTTCCTGATCCAGGGGGTTTTCAGGCCAGGGGGGTGACAGCTGCACTGTCTTTAGCCTGGATTTGAATTTGAATTCTATCTAACGATGCAGCGCCGGCGAGGACTTGGCAGGGCAGTCTGCTAATCTCCCAGACACAAATGCCTGGGCTTTTCTTGTGTGCCCTCGCCGAGATTTGAGTAATTAAAGTTAAATTGAAGGGAATAAAAAATATCCTTCTTGTACCCGGGCTGTCTTGCTAATGCCAAGTGTGAATAGTCAGGTTTGTCCTCAGAACTATAATCCCCAACGCTATTTCTCGTCTCTCTTTCTTTTTCTCCCTTTCTCCTCTCTCTCTCTCTCTAAAAAGCTGAGGTGCTGCCAAGTTTTCGCAAGCTCTAAAGACAGTGATAAGGCGAGGGCGAGGGACGCAGCCTTTCATCTCGCAGGCATCTTTGAGGAAAAGGGGAAGAAAAGAAGTGACAGAGGGAGGGAAGCAGGGAGGGGATATGGGTGAAGTCTGCAAGGAAAAGTGGAAATTGCCAGCTGTTAGAGAGCGTCCATCATGTTGGAGGAATTGGCTGGAGAAGTCCGGACTTGTCGAAGTTTAGAGAGTTAAGCAGCAAGACAGGCCTCCCTAGCAGCTGGTTAACCCTTTTCCTCCTCCCGCACTACTTCCCAGAGTTGGGTATGTGGACTTCAAAGGGCCCTTAAAGAGTTCCAGGGGTCCTCTAGGGTGGCTCCACTGAGTCCCTGATGAAATTACATGTAGTTTAATTTGACTGTATAATAATCCTATGGAAATAATCCCCATCAGAGTATTAAATGCAGACAATTCTACAATTAAATACTAAATCAGCAACAATGCATGTTCCCAAATGGGACTAAATCGTATTAATGGCTTCTGGTCTGATATTGCTTTCTGTTGTAGTGTTTTCATGGAGAATAGAGAAACTTAGTCCATCGTGAACCTATCCACTATCCACGTCCTCTGTAATAACTGATTTACCTCACCAGTCATCGGATGCTGTTCCATTTACAACTCATAGATCTGACCACCAATAGAAGACGAAAGTGACACTCATCATTCTGAGACTTGTATTTGTATCTCTGCCCCTTAAATCCAACAGTGCTAACATGTTCCCATTCAGTGGTTGAGAAACAAATCTAAGGGCTTGAGAGATGGTTAAAGAGAAAAAAAAGAGAGTAAAATATTTAATTTGTATCATCTTAACGATATTCCCAAAGGTTTTTCTTTATTGTATAACACAGCTTTACATGTAAGCAGTATCTGTGCAGAGTTTTACTTTGATTGAGTGAAGTTAAGTATTTTTAATAATTATTTTAGTTCAGACATATCGAGAAACCGATTTTCTTGAAAGCACCATAACTTGTCAGAGCGTCCTCGAATGCGTCACTAAACACCACATCCGGTTTCCAGCAAGCCAGGCCGTTCGTTGGCTGTCAAGCACTACAAGGATATTCATATCACAGCCATAACCAAAAAGGACATTCTTGTGCTTATCTTTGCGAGGCTTTGTCTGAGAGTGGAATGGAACTCTGTAGGCTCTAATGGTGTGTTCACACCGAACGCAACGCAAATTTTTCGCGCGACCAGATTACATGTAAAGTCAATGCACAGACGCGTTTGGTTGCGACAGACGCGAAATTTCGCCGGGTTAGACGCGTTTGGCGCTGCGCGTTTGACGCGAAATTCCCGTGAGTTGAAATTTTCCAACTCGGGCGAAAAATCGCTTGGCGAAAGCCAATCAGCGTTGAGAAGCTCTGCGCGTCATCACCGCCGTCCTGCCGGTTTGAATCAAACTGCTGCTGGTCCACCTGAAGTAGCGCTGGCAGCGGCCGTCATTCAGACGCTGTTGTGCGGCTACGGATGATATTATGAACCCGGACACGGGGGCGTTTGATGGTCCGACATTAGAGGGACTTCCACAAGACGTTTACAGCAGAACTAGTGGTTAGTTTAATGGTGGATGGGGGAAACGGTACTGTTTTTACGGAGATAAGCCACGGAGATAAGCCCCGCCCCCTTTCAGACGCGTTAAAGCGAATTTGCGTTGACGGGAATTAACCACATCAAGTCGAGCGAGTAAACTCACGCGAGTAACGCGGCGCGAAATTTCGCGTCGCGTTCGGTGTGAACACAGCATAAGGATGCCACAACCGTTGAGTTTAGCGTTCTAGCATGTAGCATCCGTTTTTATTCTGCATTTTTTCAAAACTCTGGGTGCATTTTTAACCACGTTTGGGGTCACTTTTAGTCACTTTTAGTCCTGTGTATGGTTCGTGTTAATGCTTATGGTAGAATTGTGTTTCTTTATTCACATATTATATGCTTTTGATTATGAAGTTCAGGGTCTGCTAGAAAGATTCACTAACACTAAAGTTTGACACTTGACTGCAACTCCCAAACACATCCAGACCTGAGTGCCAAGGTAGCTGATTGGCTGATCCAACTCCTGCTGTTAGGTGGCTTTAGGAGTATTCTAATTTGTATTTTGGGTTAAATGTCTTGTCCAAGGACACATTCACATTGACTGGCGGAGCTGGTGATCAAACCGTCAATCTTTTGATTATAGGAATGACACAGTGAAAAAGCAAAATATGTTTTCAGAAAAGATTTTATTCTTCAATATATATGCTGGTTTAGACAGAAGGTTCACACAAACATATAGATACATGCAAAATATGTATATATATATATATATATATATATATATATATATATATATATATATATATATATATATATATACTCTAGATTTGTTCTAGAGTATTTAAGATTTACCTACTCCCTTTCTCTCTCTCTCATAAAGTGTGAACCTCTCTCATCCTGAGCCTCCAGTCGGTTTGGTGATGGATCAGTCATTACAGCAGGGACTGGCGACGCAAACTGAGTCAACAGAGGAAGAATTAAGTTCTCCCATGGCCATCTGTGTGATGATGATGATGATGAGGAGGAGGAGCTGCACCAAATTAACCTGGGGACTATATGGACAACTGCTTCAGTATGTGTATGAGTGTGTGTGTGTGTGTTACAGCAGTGTTTACAGATCAGTGTATGCTTTATGGTATGTGGGTGTTGCGTAGTGTTGGTGTTTGTGTGTGTGTGTGTGTGTGTGTGTGTGTGTGTCAAGTGACAGTGTTTTCTTGGCCCTTTGTTTGCTTTCCTGACTCACAGGCCTTGCTGCCTGAAGCTAATACCTCTGGAATGCTGCTCCCTCCTCTTTACTTTTTCTCTCTGTCTGTCTCTCTCTCCCCCTCTTTTGTTGTCCTGCTAATTGGAGAAATGGGAACAAAACTCCAGACTGTAAACCAATTCTTCCATTTGCCATCTTCCCCTCTCCTCCACCTCCCATTTAGCTCTCAGAGCTTCAGTTTGTTTCTCGTTCCTCAAACTACTTTCTTCCTGTTCTCCTGTTGATTCTCTACCTCTTTTAAACCATTGTTGGCATCATTCTCAATCTTGGCCCATTCAGGGTTAGTGTGATCACTGGTACGAAATACATGAACATAAACCTCTAAGGGCCATAGTATTCATGATGGGTGCAAAGGAGGAAGTCAGGTGATGTAACACAATAGGCAACAAATTCAGCTAGGGGTGGAGGTTGGTGGTGATCAAACAAACACAAGACTTTCACCCAGGAGACCGCTGTGTGTGTCTTGTATCAATCCAATTGAATGTACTTCATTACATAGGTTATGTAACAAGCATTCTTATTTTAGCCCAAACCATGATCATTTCCTCAACATAGCAAAGAAATGTTGCTGCCTTTAACCTGATCATGTTGAGTTTCACTTTCACGATATGGGACTTGCAGTTTGGCCCGTCTGATGCAATGGTTGTGATAACCCCGGTTAACGCCCTGTCAATAACATACAAATAGGTGGCTATAGTCAGTATTTGTGTCAGACTGTGTATGTGAAGTTGAATTGATCAAGAGAAACTACAGCATGTGTGTTCATGGCAATGCAGGAACATGTCTGTTTTTATTGTTTTTTGGACAAAAGAAGATACACACAGAAATCCATTTTTGGTTTTAATAGTTTTGTGGGATTTGGTGACAAGCCTTGATAATCTTGATTACCTTCTAAACGCATGTCTCTCCACTAACATATGACAAAACACATTGTAAAGCCCTCTGAGGCAACTTTGTGATTTGTGATTCAGGAAACTCACCGATGATACATCTTAGCAAGGCGAGACTTACTAGCTTCTAGTTTCCTCCTGTTTAAATAAGATATCCATAGATGTACAGGGCAGCTGTGGCTCAGGAGGTATAGCTGGTTGTCCACTAACCAAAGGGTGGGTGTTTTGATCCTTAGCTACTTCAGTCTATGAGCATGTGCATGTGAATGGCTGAATGTTACTATTTAGTTGACGGCACTTTGAGTGTTTGGAAGACTAAAAAGGTGCTGTATGAATTAATATAATTTAACATATATCATAAGTAACAGCTGTCTTGTTCACACACTGACATTAAACACACAATAGAACAACATAAACAGAAGAGGAAAGCCAATAGAAGTACATTCAAATGATTCCTCAGTTGTTTAGTCAAATGGCACCTAAGCTAATTATATTAGTTTTAGTTTGTATGAATGATGCATGGTCACCTATGCGCAATTCTACAATACCTTTTGTCAGTTTTCCATCATTAGCATGTAACTTGAAAGCAATGTGTGATGTTCTGCAGCCCTCTGTAACTGTTGGATTATTTTTCTCCCTTTAACCTTAACACATTAGCTGTAAACCAGTTGACGACCAGATGATAAAAGCTCCAGGCATCCACATCCAACTTTACAGCAGATAAACGCATACTCTGTGCCTACGTCGTCTGTTGCTTTATATCCACCTCTCTTCCGTTTCTGTGCCTATTTTGGAATAGCTCTCCCTAACGGTCTGTAAAATCACACACAGAGTCAATGGGTGCTTATTCGCCATGTGCACCCTGGATTACAGTTTGATATTACAGCCCAGCCTGCAGTTGTGCTGTATTGATAGGCTCATACATCAAACCTCCTCCAGACAATCGCAGATGGCTAATTGGGACTTTTTACGGCCTCCCAGTTTATGCAGGGATTTTGAAATAAATTAACCACACAAGGCAGCGTCCCCTTTCATGAAGGTTTACTTGGACAGGGCCTCATCTGATGAATACCTCCTTTTATTGGCGCAAAGACCTCTAAGGCTTTGGTGAGATGGAATATTGTTTTTAATACGTACCTGTCTGTGGTAATTAATTGCGGTTTGCTGGACTGCCTCCAGTCAAACTTGGAAGAAAAATGTGTGTCGTCATTCTCTACTTGTCTCTTTTTTCTTCCCCTCTTGTTTTTTCTCTCTACCGTTTTCCCATCCTATGGTTGATAGTATCTGGCCATCAACAGATGCAGGACAGTTTAAAGGGTTAACAGGCTGCAGAGTTTGACAGTATTTTATAATGTGCAGATATAAATGACATAACTCTGATGAAAACCATTATCAGACAAGCAGCCTTGTTTGTTGACGTTGGAGACGTTTGGATACTATCCAACAGGTTCTGTAAGGGTTATATGAGCTAGAGAGGTTGCAGCTATTTCTCAAACTACAACTATGCAATGCTCTCAAAATTAAAATATATGGTTTACATGAGAGAATTGATTTTAAATACACAGGCAAATCAGTCCGCTCTCACCAATTGGCATATGTACTGTAATATAGGCCCATCCACATGCATGTGATGTAGTAAGAAAAGTGAGGAGGGGACCACTTATGTCTGGCATGGATGGGTCAAACAAATAATATTGTCACATTGCTGACATTGTTGCGTGCTTTCCTGTCACGTTGTTTCTGGATATATTTTAATTATGTAATTTTGTTTACTTTTACATACTTATTTTGAAGCTGTTCCTGAAGTTTTTATTGCCTAAACATACCCTGAAAGGTTTGACAGTAGCAACATGACCCTTGAAAAGCTTTACAATTGTAATAAAGACACATATATGTTGAAAATGTGGTGCTATGCATAAGCCTCCAGGTAATGATCTCCAGGATCACATCATTGTATGTGTTCTACCGGGTTAAGGTTACGCTTTATTGCCTCCGTCAAGAAGATTATGTTTTCAGTTTGTTTGGTCTGTTTGTTAGCAGAATATTAGAAAAAACTACTGACCAGATTTTCATGATGCTTTGTGGAGTGGAATAGGCCAAATATTATTTCTATATATACCTAACGTGGATACATAGAGATGAGGTTGAAAATCTGCAAACAGATTAATAATTCATTATTTAACAACAAACCAACCAACACAAAATGGGGCCTTCAAAGCCACATTGTGGTCTAGTTTTTCCCTTGGTGAACCGGGCAGATCTCTAATTCAGACATTGTGAGTTTTATATTGAAGAACAAAACATTAAAATCTCTTTAGCTTGTGTTCACCACAGAAGTTAATTCAGGCATCTAACCAAAGACCCATTCAAAAAGCCCATTGACTTCGAGACCGAACCGGAAGTGCAAACAAGAAGACTCAAATCCAGGTTTTAGGATTCCAGCACCCTTTAACAAAAATCCCCTCCTGCCTACTCTGCTTTCACATTCCAGCTGCCAGAAAATACTTGCGCACGCACGCACACACACACACACACACACACACACACACACACACACACACACTAGGCTCGCTGGTAAAAAAATAAATAGAGAATAAGACATCTCAACACAGAAACGTAGCAGTAGGACAATGTCTGGTCAGAATAGGATGTAACCTGTAAACAGGTCAGCTGAAGGTGTTGGAAGTTGTATTTTGTCACTTTTGACAACTTCCTCCTGCTTTCAGCCCTGAGCTTAGCTGTCAGTCCTTTGTCGGTATGGGGCACACATATGGAACATTTATGTTTAGGTCTGGTGTAAGACAAGAACCACAAATACTTTAAATAGTAGTTAAAACAACTGAAGTAACACATTTGCAGTGATATGTATGACTATCAAAGTGAGATTATTTTGCAAACGACCTAAGAGAAGATATTTATTTATCACATGTATATGTACCTGCATACTGCTGATGCACTTTGAATGTTTTAATGAGAAGGAAGTGGTGTAATGAAAAACATGAACGGCAACTAGTATTTATTTGTTTTTGATAATTGACTATTTTTTTCAGTATTTTTTAAGCAAATCATTTACTGGTATAATCGTCTTAAATTAAAACATTTGTAGAGCAAACAGTCTAAATATTGAATCTAATATTTGGGAAATACAAGCAAATCACAGTACTTAAGAAGTACAGTCAAGTGAATTTACTTAGTGTCTTCCCACCTGGCTGTAAGACAGGAGGAGAGCAGTGAGCAGAACACAGGAGAGATTCTGCATGTTTAGTACATAATGGTTGGCTAAGTGTCAGTATTTAAATTGAGTTTAACTGACACTGTGCCGTGCTTCCTTAGTGCCAATGTGGGTCACAAGCCTGCGAGAGATACTTTGCATGATGGGATGCAAAGTGCCGGAGTGTCCATGCCAACGTTTTATTGATGATCCTGCAACAATTTAAATCTTAATGAGATCTTTTTATGTGTTTCCCAATCTCTAACAGGATTACAAGTCATGCTGCAACACGATGACTTGCCACTCAACATGCAATAGATGTCCTGTTTGTAAATCATTATTGAAAAAAATATTAATCTCACACCAGACTCGTATTATTTGGAACAGAATAATTGAAAATATTCATATGTACAAGTGTAATTTTCATCCGCATAATCGGCTGTGTTGATTACTGTGATCCCAGTCATATGGAAGGATAAGGCTACTTTTAACTGTAAAGGGATTTACATGTTGGATTAACACTAAGGCAAGGATCTATGGCAAATTACAAAACATTTCCTAATATTTCCTCATTTGTGAAAATTTGAACCGCGGGCCTTTTCACAGTAATGCGACAAGCATGTGATGGAAAGTTTGGGGGCTTTAGTCGGTCAAGGCAAAAACAAACAAGTGTGTGTGACAGCGTATGTTTAATTGATTTAATCCATGATTTTATTTCACTATTCATTATTCAAATTGGATTTCCACAGAAGAAAAAAAAGGGACATATTACAAATCTTTTTGGGTGTATTATTAGTTATCTACAATTGTGGATAAAGCTGGAAATCCTGCTTCATAATGTATTAATTTGCATACAGATGTAAATACATGCATACGTTGGTAGCATTATGAGCATTGGTAGCATTTATTATGAGCATTTAACAGTGTTTTATTTTTTACTTCTCAGAAGTAAAACTACAGCAGTGCTTGTCTGCAAAAGGAGCAGCTTCAAGTTTATATCTTTTCTTTAAATTAAGTAAACTTGGTCCACCTGGGTCCATAAATCCAGAATGGAGACCTGGAGCGGAGTGCCTTTCCTTCCCCTCTGGTCAGTGGATTTACCGCGGGAGTAATAACTGTCAGGCCAAATGCCTGGTAAAGTGGCGGACAGGAGCGAGTGGAGGGGGAGTATTTATCACGGTATTGACTTTGTGACTGCCGTGTCGTGAACTCTTTTGTCATAAACTGGAGCAGCGCTGCAGATCGATCCGAGGAAAACTGCTGTCAGCTCGACTCCCAGCGAGCATTGCTTTTCCTACAGCCACTTAAAGGGCTGATAAATGCCCCCACCTCTCCTGCTGCCTGCCTGCTGCAGCAGCGAGAGCATGACACTGTTACACACACACACACTTTCAGGCCATCCTCCTGCATCTGTGCACAAGTCTACATACACACTTGTGAGGATATCAAAAACACAATGGCCCTTTTCACACACTTCAAAACTGCAAAAGGAATAAACAAAAAAACAACAATTGGAATTAGAACTTTGTCATTTTGAGTCAGGAAACAGTTCAGGCAGTTCAATATACAGATCTGAGTTCTGTGTAGGCTGTAAAAGAGGACAAACTGAGCCAATGTATTTTAAAATGGTCTGAAATCTTTTCAGTGCTTTAGCCAGTGCCTGATACTGACAGCGATTCAGATGAATATGTCAGCCGATGTAAATACAGAGTTAACTGATGCTTTCACACTGTGGTGTTATGTGGCTGGGGCGCAGTGTTACGATTCTAGCCTGAGGAGTTTGATGTACCACCTGGTTAAACACATTCTTTACTTTCTATACTAAGTAACATAACAACTGACAAAATAAATATTATTTTAAGATCATTAATAACCTGGAGTATATGAACCTGTTTTATATGTGTTTTGATGGAAACAAATATTCAGAAATATGATCCATGATAAAGTACCTGACAGGCTATACAGTGGCGGAATTACTTTTTTATTCCCTGATTGTAGCCATATTCAAATACTTTCTCTTATCTGGCTCATCGTGCTCCCTCATCAAAATAAAGTAAACTATGCTGCTGTAGCTTAAACAAATATCCAACTATAGAGCAAGCAATCTGTCTGCATGTGTATGTGTGTAACAGTCCATCCAATCTACTTCATTTTATTGCTGGTGGGAGGAAACCTTGTGTCGCCCTATATATATATATATATATATATATATATATATATATATATATATATATATATACTGTATATCCCACATCATCAAAGATCACCTCTTGGTCAGTGGTCCTTTGAATTGGAGATTAGGTTCCCCTCTATTTTCATATTTATAATTTATGTCATATTCATTGAATGTGCTGTAACTCTGTTATGTTGATTCTGTACACATGACATTTATTGCTTCTGTCCATCCGGGGAGAGGGATCCTCCTCTGTTGCTCTCTTGAAGGTTTCTTCCTTTTTTATAAATAATAAACTGAATTGAATAGTGTAGTTTTCAACATGTTTTATTTGAAATTAAACTTCTGTCCTATATAGAACAATGTATCTAAGAGGTAAATACAGTAGGTACCACAGATAAAGCCTGGTTTTAATTCAACTGGTAATCGCCAGCACAATGCATGGCAGCTGAACTTCTCTTCAGCTGTTGTCATAGACTTTACATGAAACGGATGAAGCAATAATTATAATAGACATACATGAGACATACATAAACATATTAAATCTCAGATTTTTTAAACTGTTGCCAAGCATCTGTTAAGGTAAGGAACACTCAGGCCCAATCCCAATGTCCCCACTAAGCCCTCAAACCCTGAACCCTCAGGGACTTACTGAGGTCAGCTGGTAACTGGTTGAGTGTGAGAGGATGTGAGGGCTTCAACTGGTGTAAATATGAATGGAACAGCACTTTGCTGCAACATACCACATGAACATGACTACATAAAAGATAGTCTAATTGTGGGTATTTATTTTATAATTTGTATTCCCTTCAGGCTCTTTCCTCACGAGATGAGCTTCAATAACAAAACAATTAGGGCTGTGGGCCCTGATGTGTGTTTGGATGGCTTTTTCCCCATAAGCCTGGACCAATTGTCTTCAACTGTTTCTGCTTCTAAATCTTCTACCTGTCTTCTGGACCCCATTCCAACAAGGCTGCTCAAGGAGGTTTTGCTTTTGAATGGTACCTCTCTGCTGGATATTACCAATGGTTCCTTACTAACAGGTTATGTGCCACAGTCTTTCAAAGTGGCTGTAATTAAACCTCTTCTCAAGAGGTTTGTATATGTAAACGATGAAGCCTCGATGAACACCGGCGTTGGAGTTCCACGAGGTTCTGTGCTTGGACAAATTGTATTCACCTTATATGCTTCCTTTAGACAATATTATCAGGAAACACTAGATAAGCTTTCATTGTTATGCCGATGATACTCAGCTATGTATATCGATCAAGCCAGAGGAAACCAACCAGGTGGCTAAACTTCAAGCGTGTCTTCAAGACATAAAAACCTGGATGACCTGCAACTTCCTGATAGGCTACTTGTGGTTCCTAGAGTCTTAAAACGTAGGATGGGGGCCAGAGCCTTCAGTTATCAAGCTCCTTTTCTGTGGAACCAGCTTCCACTTTCAGTCCGGGGGGCAGACACAGTCACCTTATTTAAGAATAGATAGAATAGAATAGTTTTTTTCTTTTTGATAGTGCTTATAGTTAGGGCTGGCTCAGGTCAGCCCTGGTCCAGCCCCTAGATATGCTGCAATAGGCCTAGACTGCTGAGGGGCATCTTAGGATACAATGAGCTCCTCTCTCCTCTTCTTCTCTTCTCTCTTTCCTCTTCTCTCTCTGGTGTTTGTGGTTGGGGCTTTCTGTCAGAAAGACCCCCCCCCCCCCCCCCCCCCCCCCTCACCCCCTCCCTCCTCCTTGAACCTTTTCAAAAGTGCTCCTATAGGCTCAGACTGCTGGGGAACATCTTAGGATACACTGAGCTTCTCTCTCCTCTTCTTCTCTTCTCTCTTTCCTCTTCTCTCTCTGGTGTTTGTGGTTGGGGCTTTCTGTCAGAAAGACCCCCCCCCCCCCCCCCCCCTCCTCCTTGAACCTTTTCAAAAGTGCTCCTATAGGCTTAGACTGCTGGGGAACATCTTAGGATACACTGAGCTTCTCTCTCCTCTTCTGGATGAATTCATGTCTCTTCAATGCACATTACTAACTCTACTACTTCGAAATTATGCTGAATCTAATATACTGAGGGAGTCTTGGCATGTGAAATAATTGTTCCCTACGTAATTATTCCGGTTACTTCAATATGGCGTTTGATTGTTCTCAAAACCTGTGCACATAAAAACCAGGCGCAGGATCATAGTACTACTAACACACAGAACATTATTCACTGGCAGAAAACCATCCTCTAACTAATTTCTGCTCCACTGCGAGGTGTTATTATTTATAAAGAGAAGTGGAGTCAATCCTATGAAGGTTGCTGAGTGGTGCCATAAGCTAAAGTGGTTTTATAACTGGCAGTTGCTTAAAACTAGATTTTAAAAAAAATGCAAGCGCACTAGGGTTTCCTTTAACTCCACCTTCCAGCTGCCCGGTCTCGGGCTCATTCACATGAAGGAAAATAATTCTGGATTATTAATCCATTTGACATTGTTAAGGTCCTAATTATAAAAAGGACTATTTTGGGAAGTTGATTTTTCTAAAAAGAAAAAGAAATCCGGTGATTCATAGACATTTCTTTCCCAATGCAAGTCTACCGTTAAAAGTGTTTTTGAGCCCAGTGATGGATCCAGAAGATGTAATGCCATAGTCTGGCTAGTGAGTAACATTTTCCTAAAAATACTAAAATAATACGAGGCTGTGAGCAGGAGCATCACGCTCCCCTCCATTTGCAATTGGGACCAATCAAAAGAGCGGAGACATCAGCCAGTATCTCTGCTTTCAAAGTTTCAAAGTCAACTTGATATCTTCTGGTCTTGAATTATGTCAAGCATTCTAGTTGATCAAAATGTCCTCAAGATCAAAGTAATAAAGTCCTCTAGAAGAGTTACCATGCGTTAAAAGGCACAATGTTTGAAATTATTACAGTCGGCTGTATTAATTACATTTTCAAATTTTTTGTGCTAAATTTATAGTTTAAAATAATTACCCAGAAAATGTGCTCATCGTGTTTTACATTATGTGTTGATTCTTACATTATAAGCTTTTCTGACGTTTCAATTATTACATTTTGCACCGTTGCACATTGAGAGTTACAACACCCTCCCCTTATTTTGACTCTTTTCTTGTTTCTTTCTGTTGTTGATCTCTATTCCCCTTCTTTCTTTTAATTTTCTATGACTTATTTTTCCTTCCTCCCTTTATTTCAGTTTTTTGTATTCAATTAAATTAATTTCTTTGTATGTCTACCTATAAACCTGAGCCAGCCCTAAGTATATACCTGAGCCAGCCCTAACTATAAACCTTAGATTTTCTTTTCTCTGTCCATTTCTTCTCTGTCCTGTCATCCCTGAACCTGCTCCTCTCCTTCTTTAGTAACATCACTTCCCCTCCTCCTTTTCTTTCTTGTAAATTGTTCTATTTTTTCCTTGTTTGTTCCATCCTCCTCTTTCTTTATTTCTTCTCTTCTTTTTGTTTCTTGTGCCCTCCTGGTTTTTCTATAATTTTCCAACGTACCCTCCCCAACTTTCAAATGTTTTCTCCTCTCTTCATTTTCCCCGTTGTATGTCTTCCCCCTTCCATTCCTTTAGTTTGTTTTCTATTCCTTTACTTCCCCACATCACTCTTTCCTCTGGGTCTTTGGTCCAGATGAATGGGAAATCAATAGTGTTTGTGTTCACATGCAGAAGCAGCCTGAGTCTTGAACACACCCATGTGATGGATGACAGCCTGTGTGTGTGTGTTCCTGACACTGAGCAGACAGTCCTTGACCGTGACCCTCCTGCCGCTCTGTCTTCTTTCCCTGCGTCCTGGGTGGAGCGGTCAGAGGTCAGGGGTCAAACTGAGGTTGCTCCCCCTGGGAGTCTGTGGCTCTTGGGAATGTCCTATGGTGATCTTAACCTGTGACCCCACCCTTGGGTGGGTCAGAGAGGCGGAGGAATGCGGTGATTAATGGAGCGGCGTGGAGCAAAGAGGAGGTGAAGACAGCAAGTCTGTTTAGTTGATTTACACCTCAGCTTCTACCTGCACATGGAAACTGACCGAAACACAACACGGAACGCAACTCCTTGTCGGGAGAGATTTTAAAAGGAAATGTTGTAGGTGTCCAGTCATTTGTGGCACCCCAACCTCCCTCATCTGTTGCGGTAGAACTTTATAATAACTACACTCTATTTAGCATTAGTAAAGCATGAATAAACACTTAATTCATCTTTAATAAAGCATTGTTCTAACATGAATACTCATTAGTAACTCATTAGTATGCAATTCATAAACACAGTTATACAGATTTCATTATTTATTAATTAAACGGGCTATTATGCGTTTTGTGATTGGGTTTTCACTTACTTAACTAATACTTAACTAAAGAGTAGTAACTCTCAGGGCCATGCAGGAGGCAGGAGGCAGGAGGCAGGAGGCAGGAGGCTGGAGGCAGGAGGCAGGAGGCAGGAGGCAGACAAAACCCCAATCCAATAGCATGTGATCAGTGCACTGAATTAAAACAAGGAGTCTTCTCGAACTTCCCAGTGACAGCACATTCCTGCTGTGCCGGTTGCAAGTATGTAACTGTCTTAACATAAATAACTGTAAACAGTTATTTGTTTACATGCTGTGTTGGCTGGATCAGAGCACTGGAATTTTTTGTTATTACTATTTGTATTCCAAATCACTGTTCATGGTCTAATAAAGCTGTTTCTATGACAGGTTGATGTATAAGACCATTAGACTATATTACAGACAATCAGACAAACGTTTGAGATCCATCCATTCGTCCCTAACAGTAACAAATATGCATATACTGTATTACATTTAACCCTGCTGCTTTCTCTGACAGAGATGTCATAGAGGCCTTTCAAATTGTCATGTTAAAACAGAGAAATAGCCATTTATACAGACAGCAGCTGTGTGAGTGGAGCTGTGTGCTCGGCTCTTTGTCAGTGGCCTCTGACAGTTTTCAGATGTGTTAATGTCAAGACGTCTACTGTGGTGTGCAGAAATAATTAATTTCATTATCAGAACAATGCGTTTCAGATTTCTCAAAAACTAATCCAACCACCAGAAAGAATATTGCAGAGATTCCACATTAGGTTGGATCACTGTCATTCACTGATATGCTCTAGTGTCAACATTTAGAGAAAAAAAGTAGTCAGGTTTTCAAATTAGAAGCTAACATTTACTTTTAAAAGGCCTTTATATGATAACTTATTACATTACATTTCATTTATCCAAAGCGACTTCCATGCTATACAGAAGACCGTAGACACAGCAGCGGTGAGCCACAGTCACCTTTATTCATTATAAAACAGCTCTTTGATAGTGTTATGTTCAGCAGTTCTAATATAATAGTACAACTGTCCTGACAACAGTATCCCTCAGCCCTTTCTAGAGTAAAACTGTGTTTGAAAGGCAGGGCAGGAAACTCACTGTGGGAAAGTGAAGGACACTAAATACACTACTATGTGAGTGTATGTATTACAGGAAACAATCCTGCCTGTACCTCGTTATGCATTTACAGTGATCTGAACTGACAAGAACTGAGTACACTTTAATATGTTTATTATTGCAAGTGATATAGCCATCACCATATTCCACACACACATTATGTCTGATGTTTTCCTCACACTGTGCAGCCCTAGTTGACACAAAGAAAAAGAAAAACAGTATTAACACCATCAACATGTAATGCAATCTAGATCCAATAGCCCTAAAGTGAAGCCCATGATGCTCACTTTTTGGTGAGGCTGTTCCAATCACAATGGCAGTTAGTGTTCTCACAGCTGGGTTACAGGAGATTTTATTTGGGCGGATGGGAGGAGCTACCATGCAAGTTGGCACCTACCCATTAGGACTAACTAACATTCATACACTGATGGGAGGAGCTACCATGCAAGGTGGTACCCGTCCATCAGGACTAACTAACATTCATACTCATTCACACACCATAGGCACAGCCAACAGGAGCAATGTGGGGTTAAGTGTCTGACACATGGACTGAACCACTACAGGCCTTTAGAACTGTGTCAAGTCTGAGAAAATAACCATCGGCCGGGGAATTTTTTTTTTTTATTAATTGACAAACTGGTACAGAGTTATATCTGACATGATGAACAATGGAAATAAAACCGGTCATTTGCTTGAAGTTAGAGATTCAAAAAAAAAGTTTAAAGAGGAGAGAAAGCTGGAGAGAGGTGGGAGGAGTAGAGGAATCCAAAGGAAGAAGAAGAAAGGAAAATGATAGCTGGTGGGTGGGGGATGTTATTTATTGCGACACAACATTTAAACCAATTGAACGGCAAATAGGAATGTAGGGGTTAATGATCATCAATTTGTCAAAAATTATGGCCCCTGACCTCGAAGCTCTTTCATAAAACTTTGTCTGACAGGCTGGGACCATACTACATCCGAGGAGTCACATTCCAGAATGAGATGATCAACATCTTCTCCTGCAGAAAGACAAAATGAAACAATTGTTGGTGTGTGGTGGAAAAAAGAAAAAACAATGGTGGCTCTGAATTTATTTGATCTGCTTTAAAATAAGCATAGTTATACATTTTACTAGTTTAGAGGTCACATGTTATGCAAAGAGTTAGGGTTTGACATAAATTAATGTGTCCCCGATGTGTTTACAGACCCCCAAAGCGTCAGAAAAGAGCACCCTCTCTCTTTTTCCTGCTGCATCAAACTGAAAACTCGTGTAAAAACGAGCTGATCAAAACAGGGCTCAACAGCGCTCCATGTTCTGTTATTGGCAGCCAACAGAAAAGTCCTCACGTAGCCTACCGCCATCATCTGAGGACGTGAACATATTTCAGTTTTAGGGACATTTTTAAGGAAATGTCTTCTTAAACCATCTGGGACTTTAATTAAACTTGAAAGCTGTGAGTTTTGCTATTTTCTGTTTCTGTTCATGTAGCAAACTGTTTGCCAAGTACTGCTAACATGTTGTGCTGCTGATGCATCTGGCTTCCATTGTAGGTCCACACACACAGACACACATCCACACACATAGGTGGATACCAATTGTGAAACAGTACTTACATAGAGGTATAATACCAGTACAATGGTAGAGTCATAGTCATAGTAATGAGCTAAGGAGCTCAAGAGTTCAGAGTCTTTTGGCCTGTAGTATAGTCTGATGATGAAAAGTCTTAAAGACTAACCATAGCATCCAATTAGTTTAAAATTCTGAAAAACTGAGTTATAGTAAACTTCCATCATAAATCAATTATGTTGACATAACAATGATTTCACAATCCAGCTTCACCCAGGCTTGAGCAGTTGGACCCTAATAGTAAGAAGGAGATCTCATGAATGTGTTATGTGCGGGCAAAGGCAGAAGTCTCGATGCTAAGCTGGCCACCATCCAGTTGTCACCATAAAGTCAATATGTGTAAGCTATAAATACATTGATGTGAGCGGCTGCTGAAAAGGTTGCCGTCATGGAAACACTGGAGGCGGGGCTTCTAAGATGCCGGATGCAGGTTCATCGTTACATTACATTTCATTTAGCTGACACTTTTATGCAAAGCGACTTACATGCTATACAGTAGACCGGGGATCGTACCTCCGACCCTCTGATTAAAGGACGGACCTGCTAACCACTGAGCCACAGTCAACAAACATGTAAACACACAAGGGGGATGCATAGGCTTCATTTTTATTTTTGTGTGTTTTCTGTAAACACACAAAAATGCATTTTTACAAACTCATATGAATATCCTTATTGATTATCTTAATGTTCTCCCTCTTGCTCATATATCAGCGGATATCAGAGGATTGTGGGTCAGAATTGCCAGAGCATACTGTCTCACATACTGCAAAATGGGGCCGAATGCAACAGGACATGTACAGTGGGCATAAATGCAATTGAAAAACAATTGTAGCATATCTGACACATAAATACATTGATGAATACATAAATAAATGTCTAAGTTGTCCAAAGGCTAAGACCCCACTAAACTGATCCATAGGCACTCTGACCACAATGATAACCCAAGAAGTCCAAATCGCTTGGCCCAGCATATGCAGCAGGTAGCTGCTGGCCACCATCTTTGTTTTAATAGGAATAGGAGTCACAACTGGGAAGTGGGAAAACCTTTTGTATGCAGATTTGTCATTTTCACCGAGATAGTTTGAAGAATCTTTGAGGATCCTGGAAATACCTTCAGAGCAGTGGTTTTGTGAAACAAACTTCTGGATCTTTTATCTTTCATAGAAATTTATCGTAAAATTGACTCAAATGTTGACTCTTAGCTCCGTGTCCGGAACCAATTCAATTCAACTCAGGTTATTCTGTCTGGCCCAAAATGACAAATACAGATTTGCCTCTGAGGGCTTTATAATCTGTACACATATGACATCCCTGTCCCGGGACCTCACATCGGATCAGGAAAAACTCCCTAAAAAATAGTAAAAACCCTTTCACAGGGAAAAAAGGGAATAAACCTTCAGAGAGCAACGGAGGAGGATCCCTCTCCCCGGATGGACAGAAGCAATAGATGTCATGTGTACAGAATGAACGTAACAGAGTTACAGCACATTCAATGAATATCACAGAAGTTATTTGTGAAGTGAGTAGTCGGCATGGACCACGATCCAGATAACCACGATCCATGTCAGCAGACGGAGGTAGAGAGGAGAGGCATTAGCAAGAAGTAGAGTTAGTAATTTGCATAAGTGTCCTTATGCACAAATCATTGGGTAACTACCAATAGTGATAATGACGGCATGGCATAACTATGTGGCTAGGTAATCAGACATATTGTTGTGTTGGTTACATACAGTGGGTATAATGCACTTTGGAGACACTTGGGGGACCAAAACCTGGCAATGTTAAATATGAACCTCAAGCTGAGCGATAGGTTGATGTTAATTGTGAATGGGACCAGGCACCTTGTATGGTAGCTCCTCCCATCAGTGTATGAATGGGTGTGAATGGGTGAATGATGTGTAGTGTTAATGCACTTTGAGTGGTCAGAAGACTAGAAAAGTGTTATAAGTATAGGTCCATCTACCACACTTTAAAAAAAAAAAAAAAACTTAGATCATAGTATAGTTTTGAAGATAACTTGCACAACAACATAACTGCCATTATTTTAGTATGTAACATTGAGTTTTGGTACATAAGTATGGGTTTTAATTGGAAATAGTTGAAAGCCCAGCGCTGAAGGGTTCCTCGTCCATCGGTATCAGAGGCCAATGGGCAGTGACCAAACTAAAGTAGCTGATGAGTTGGGAATGAGAACTGATTGAATTCATGTGAGGAAACAGGTTAAAAATGTACCTAATATACTGTTTTAAACAACAGGTGAAGATGGTTGTTCTAAACTCTTGATGGGTAATTACAGAAGCTGTGTACCTATGCTAGTGTGGATGTTCAGTACTACAATACTGAACATCAAACTTAAATCTGAAAGAGCATGGTGGGCACACTATTTGACTGCCAGGTTATCTCTTAGAATGCCCACAAAATGAAGAACTGGTGAATGTTCACTTTAAAGCTGAACTGATTCATGCTGTAAGTGGTGTTCCAACATGATTTAACAGAGGAGAGAGAGAGGACATCTCCTCTTATGTCTCCCCCGAAACAACCAAGTCTCCAACATAGAATTATAGAGATATCACCAGGCCTGGCATAAAAGATGACAACTCTCCCTTTCCGCACTTTATCAATGGAGCTGACCTTTGCAGACAGCCCCTTGCTGAGTGATTAAAGCCAAACCTCAATACAGATTGTTGGGAGCACAGAAATAAAGGTGCCCAGATGTGGAGAGAGAGGAGATGACCTCCTGCAAGCATTGAGGTAACCATTCCTCATCTGAAATAGTGAATAAATTATCTTTTATACTGGACTGGTGTTGTCTGCAGCAATGTTACTCAAGGTTTGGCCATTCTTTATGTGTAAAACATAAACTTGCAGAGAGTATGTATTCCTCAAGCATCGTTAAAAGTGAAATTACATATCGACTGATGGCCGGTATTAGTTGTTTTCTGCTAGTCTCCTATCCAGTGCATGGCCATACAAATATATTTTATCACCATATAAATACCATATGTATTTAATATGTATGTTAATATTGATGTCCCTTGACAATATCTAAAACATGTAAGACATATGTACATATACTATAACAACAAAATATCACATATATGTTGATATGTATATATATATATATATTCTAAGTCAGTGACATTACATTAAAACGCATGATAACATATGAATATGTATAGGCCTAATATAGATTATATAAATACCGTAATTATATAATTAATGGTAGATTTGGTAATTTTCATCAAAAACATTTTCAATGAAATTCTTACATCCTGACAGCAATCAATAAATCAAATGCTTCCCACAAAAAAGAAAAGGAACAATTCCAGTATCTGTGGCTGTCACAAGACTGTGATAACAACTTTATTATTATTATTATTATTATTATTATTTAATGATTAGACAGAATACCTGCCTTTGCAAATGCTGCCCCTGCACTCATTGCTCATCGCTTTGCACAAGCTGCTAGCTCAACAGCTGTGAGGATTAATTGCCATATTGTTAATTGATTTTGGGGGAGTGGCTTTGGAGAAAGCCCTGATTTGATGGGCTGTGTTGCCGACTTTGCTACTTTCTTGCTAGATTTTGAAAAGCTAGTGCTGCAAGCTACTCTTATTGGAAAGTAGTTGGTAAAACTGAGGTGGGTTTTTCATTCATATCATTTTTATTTCTAGCATAATCCTTGATAGGGCTGGAAATAGCATATTTTCAGGTTAAGCTTAAAAAGGCCAGGTGCTCAAAAAGTGTTAATTTCTTTCTCTTGGTTGACTCCTGAAGCACTAACTGTCTGGCTTTGAGGCCTTTCTGGTGGTGGTTTGAATCTATTCTCATTTGCCATTTTCATGTTAGCTGAGAAATTCTGAAACAGAAAACAAAGGGACACAGGCGCAGATTCGCTAAGGTCGGCAGAGGTGCCGAAGCCTCCCCGTTATAATTTACCCTTCATTCCTGTTAAACCTCCTGATAATCCCAGAGTGCCTTTTCTTGGCCCCGGTCCAAGCCCTTTGTAACAAAACAGACAAAATAAAAAATGGTGGATGGATACCAGCAGCGGAGTGTCACTGGGGTGAGAGATTTATAATGTGAGCGAACGTTACAAACTCCCTCGTAAATCAGCGCAAAAGGCTTTCAGGTAGGGGAGCTGGCATTTATGCAAGACGAGAGAGAGAGAGAGAGAGAGAGAGAGAGAGAGAGAGAGAGGTGGAAATACGGCAGAAAGATAGATTTGAATGAGATAAAGTGTTTTGTAGATCTAGTCCTAATCAACGAACAGCCAAAAAAGAGCACAGTAAAGGTGATGTTTTTTTTCCCAACCAAGAACCAGGATGACACTTCCAGTTATTCCTGCAGGATTTAGTGAGGGATTTCAAGGATTTCACCTATAACATTGCAAAATTCAGGAACATCTTGTCTCAAAGCAGATTTTCCACGCATTTGCTACTTCTTGACTGGATTACTGTAACTCCTTATTATCAGGCTGCTCTAATAAATCTCCCCAGTTGATCCAGAATGCTGCAGCTCGTGTACTAACACAAACTAAGAAAAGAGATCACATTACTCCTGTATTAGCTGCTCTCCACTGTATCAGATGTATGGACTTCTTTGGTTATCATATCAGAGGGATCTCATATTACCCCACTCACTGAATGCAGGGCTACTTGTGGTTCCTAGAGTCTTAAAAAGTAGGATGGGGGCCAGAGCCTTCAGTTATCAAGCTCTTCTTCCGCTCTCAGTCCGGGGGGCGGACACAGTCACCTCATTTAAGAGTAGACTTAAAACTTGTCTCTTTGATAGTGCTTATAGTTAGGGCTGGGTTAGGGTTAGGGTTAGGGCTGGTTCAGGTTTATAGTTAGTGCTGACTCAGGTTTATAGTTAGGGCTGGTTTTGGTTTATAGTTAGGGTTGGCTCAGGTTTATAGTTAGGGCTGGCTCAGGTTTATAGTTAGGGCTGGCTCAGGTTTATAGTTAGAGCTGACTCAGGTTTATTGTTAGGGCCGGCTCAGGTTTATAGTTAGGGCTGGCTCAGGTTTATAGTTAGGGCTGGCTCAGGTTTAAAGTTAGGGCTGGCTCAGGTTTAAAGTTAGGGCTGGCTCAGGTCTATAGTTAGGGCTGGCTCAGATTTATAGTTAGGGCTGGCTCAGGTTTATAGTTAGGGCTGGCTAAGGTTTATTGTTAGGGCTGGCTCAGGTTTATAGTTAGGGCTGGCTAAGGTTTATTGTTAGGGCTGGCTCAGGTCTATAGTTAGGGCTGGCTAAGGTTTATAGTTAGGGCTGGCTCAGATTTATAATTAGGGCTGGCTCAGGTCTATAGTTAGGGCTGGCTCAGGTCTATAGTTAGGGCTGGCTAAGGTTTATTGTTAGGGCTGGCTCAGGTTTATAGTTAGGGCTGGCTAAGGTTTATTGTTAGGGCTGGCTCAGGTTTATAGTTAGAGCTGGCTAAGGTTTATTGTTAGGGCTGGCTCAGGTCTATAGTTAGGGCTGGATCAGGTTTATAGTTAGGGCTGGCTCAGGTTTATAGTTAGGGCTGGCTAAGGTTTATAGTTAGGGCTGGCTAAGGTTTATAGTTAGTGCCTAGATATGCTGCAATAGGCTTAGACTGCTGGAAGACAGCCAAGGATACACTGAGCTCCTCTCTCCTCTTATCTACCTCCTTCTGTATGAATTAATGTCCCATGAATGCACATTACTAACTTTGCTTCTTCCCCGGGGTCTTTGTGCTTTCTCTCCTTGCAGGTTTCTATGGACCGTGGTTATATCTGGATATTGGTTCTTCTTGACACCTGCTGTTGCTTATGTATCATATTAGGCATTGACGATATTGTCATTCTATTATGTTACTCATCTGTACATGATATTTATTGCGCTTCTGTTCATGAGAGAGATCCCTCTGTTGTGCTCACTAATGTTTCTTCCTCTTTAAAGAAGAGGTTTTCCTTTTCTAATGTCAGAGTCCTGGGACAGGATGTCTTTAGCTTTACATATTGTAGATCCCTATGAATGACATTATTAATATGTGATTTTGGCCTAGAAAAATAATTTGAAAATAATTGTATCTTGGACACAATGGGGGTCCAGGCGCATTCACCCAATGGAAGAAAAGGTTGATTTTACAGTTAAATGCATCGATCTGGTACAATATGAGAGCAACATTAAGAACCTAGCTCATTTTACATGTGTGCCATGGTTTTAGTTGTGGAGGAATGTAACTAAGAGCATTTACACAAGTATGGTATTTGTAGCCTACTTTACTTGATAATTTACATTTAATGCAACTTCATACTTATATACACTTAATCTGAAATACATTTTACCTTACATGCATTATATTTGTTATTTTTAGTTGAGCTACTATGAAGACTGAGTTACTGTAATACAAATCTAAATCATCAAATAACACCAAACTGTATTTATAAAAAGTAAACAGCTTATCTAAAATGAGCTCCAACCTGCCGCATTAGGAAGGAGATAACTGAAGAGTGCATATAGTTCAGTGAATGACAAACATCAGTTATGAACCAGAGACATGGAGTAGGCAGCTGGTGTCTTGTTCCACATGTCTAGGAAGAAATAAATCATTGGCTTTCCTTTGGTGTACATTAGATTATTACACCCTAAAGTGAATAAATCAAATACACAGAATTTGAGTCATTCTTATATTTAAGAAATGTAGATGATGACTTGTCGCAAAAGCCTTTAAGTGTTAATCTATGTATATATATATATACATATCAACATATATGTAATATTTTGTTGTTATGTTATATGTACATATGTCTTACATGTTTTAGATATTGTCAAGGGACATCAATATTAACATACATATTAAATAAATATATATATATATATATATGGACATACAGACCTAAGACCCTGACACAGACCTAATACAAGACAGGCTGAAGGTTTTCTGTAAGGAAAGCAAAAATAATAAAATATGCAGTTACGGGAAGTCATATAATATGAAGGCAGACTTTCAAAATAATGTATTTCAAATGAAAGTATATATTCTGTACCTGCACCATATATTTACAGTTGACATTTGGCAAAACAAATATCGTAAGGTTTAGGCAACAAAACCACCAAAGCTTGTTTTTTAAAATATATCTTGGTGTGGCTTAACATAAGTACGTAGTGGCCATGTTTGATGAAACATTGTTATCTACATGGAACAGTGGTGACCTTTAAGTTAGGGACTACAGGAGGAAAAAAACAATGTTCATTTATTTAGTTATTTCTCTTATTTTGCACCGCCATACATGTATGGGCTTCGTGGTGCTTGACATGGTATATACTCTCATGTCCCCAATGTGTAATACAAGTGTGGCTCAAGTTGGGTTCAGATTTTTTTATTTGTATTCTGTAAATCTCTGAAGCTGGAAAATACCTTGAACATAAGCATGTGAAGTTCTATATGAATACAATGATGATTATTATTACTACACTAATAGGCAACTTATCCTTTTCTTATGTTCAATGAAACAATAAGTAGTAAAACAATGGCTTACAGGACTACTTAACTGCAGGGACTTTGGTGAAAAGGAACCGTGTGTTTGTATAATAGAAGCCTGTCAGGACACCGTCCCCCATCCTGGGATACGGTCCCGTCTGCGCCGAGTGCAGCAGCACATCCAGACCAGAAGACTGAGTGGGTGGTGCTGCTGCGCCTGGGCCTGCAAGAAGATAACGTTAGCAACTGCTCAACTGAAAAAAAAAGACAAACCAAAAATTGGAAAAGCAATTTCAATAATGGTTTTTGTCAAGAGAGAAAAATAATTGTATGGATGATGAGTATAAACATGATATTTGGTAATGGTTTATTTCAACCAATTCCTCTTTTTTTATATTATGCCTCCTCTGACATGGAGTTGAGTCCCTGTTCACCGTGTGACGTGAACACACAAATGATCAATCATCAGCAGATTAACGTGAGGCAAAAATGTGGTTGCCGTTTAACGTGAACACGCCATGAAGGCAGAGTAAATTGGCTGTGATCACTCCTCCCTCACTCATTCCTTCCACATTACATCTATTTGATGCTTTGCTATAAGGTCACACACATAAAGAGCTTTTCGCCGTTGCAGGCCAGCTGTAAATACTTGAATAAACACACAGACTTTGTTGTGGTCTGCTCTGATGCTGGTTGGGAGTGCCTTTCTCCAGCATACTCATTAAACTGGAGTGTGCTCCCTGAAAGCTGCTCCTTGGACCTGCTAAGTGATGCAGGTGGCTTGCTTTAAAATGTTGACTTTTTTCTTTTCCTCCTGTAAATCTTTTTTTCACACCTGCTAAATATTACAAGTGTTTTATCTTAACATTTGCCTGCCTCATTCCTGTGCTGCTGAAAAAGTGATCTTAGGTTTTAGGGTACTTTTCAAAAGAAACACTGCCCTTAAAGTCAGATGCTGATTTGTCCATTCCTTTATGCTCCACAGTAAGACACCTCGACCATATCTGTACATCTTCAATGCATGCTTCCTATTACCACAACATACCAAAGCTGTGTACTTCAGATTGGGAATAATCTTTGTATGATGACTGTGTATCTTCTGACTTGTTGAACACAATCGTGCATTGGTTTTACAAAGAACAAATTATGTTTTTATGTCATTAAAGTTGTTATATGGCAGCCAAACATTGAGATTATATTACAGGTCATCATGATAGATTAGACCAAGTCTGTTTAATCAGGGCAAGGCAAGTTTATTTGCATAGCACATTCCAACAACAAGGCAATTCAAAATGCTTCACATAAAACTATTAAAAACAGTCATTTAAACATTAAATCAGTCGGTGAAACATTAAAAAGCTAAAAATAGAATACAAGTTGCAGTTTAAGAAATACAAAGCAGTAGTGAGATGCAGAAATTGAACCTGGTTCAATTAAAGGCAACAGCAAACAGAAAGGTCTTCAGTCTGGATTTAAAGGAGCTGAGGGTCCCTGTGGATCTCTAAGGGTCTCTGAGCGTCTCTGAGGGTCTCAGCAGACCTGCAGCTTTCAGGGACCTTGTTCCAGATGTGTGGAGCAGAAAAGCTGAACGCTGCCTCTCCGTGTTTAGTTCTGACTCTTGGAACAGGAAGTAGACCCGTCCCAGACGACCTAAAAGGTCGGGATGGTTCATAAGGCAGCAGCAGATCACTATTGAATTCAGGCCCTAAACCATTCAGTGCTTTATTAACCAGCAGCAGGATTTTAAAGTCAATTATTTGTCAGTCAATAAAGCTAAGTGATGCCTTTTGATCACTTTAATAAGGTTTCAAACATCTTTCTTGGCCTGAGTAGGTGTCATGTCCAAATAAGCATCCAACTAAGTGAAGAATCTCTCTCTGTCTGTCTGTCTGTGTGTGTGTGTGTGTGTGTGTGTGTGTGTGTTCTTTGCATATCTATAGAACTGTTATGACTGGGTAACTTTCTCAGTAGATCTTGCAACGTTTGGAGCAAATGCTGCTCGCTACTTTCCTTGGGAAAGAGTTGACAACACATTGAACCGCATTACATTACATTTCATTTAGCTGACGCTTTTATCCAAAGCGACTTACATGCTATACAGTAGACCGTAGACACAGCAACGGTGAGCAATTAGGGTTAAATGTCTTGCTCAAGGACACAACGACATGGACTGGCTGAGCCGGGGTTTGAACCACCGACTCTCTGATTGAAAGACTGACTTGCTAACCACTGAGCCACAGTAGCTTCCCTTACACCAACTACCTGGTTGTACCCCAGTTGTTCTGTTCTGAATGTCATGTTAATATTGTGGAAATCAGAAACATTTCAACCAACTACATGGTAGGTAACTGGTAGTTACACAGGTCATGAGAGAAACACATACTCTTTGTGACATACTGAGTTTCATAGGGCCATTTTCATTAAGCCCTCTTCTCTTTCTCTCTCTCTCTCTATATATATATATATATATATATATATATATATATATATATATATATATATCATAACAAGCTTCTCTTCCTTTCAAATTGAGGAGGAGTAGCATGTGCTTCTAGCTAGCGGGGGAGAAAAAGGACCCCGACCCATGACCTTCTTTTTGGGCTGCTGGTTATGTAAAAATCAAAGCCCAGCTCTGACCACAAGAACAAACTTATTAGTAGGAAAAGTCTGCTTTTGAGCAGATGCCAGAGAAAGCCAAGAGGGATGAATGTGAAAGAAGGGTGAAACGGAGTGGAGGATATCTCTTAGCCAGTGAGAGAGGGAGCAGTGAGAGGCTAACACTAATCCACTTATTAAGGCAACAACTGCAAGCCCGGAACCTGCGCCAGATATTAATACCTAATCATGAGTTAATTAAAGGAGGGTTAGTTAGCGCCTAATCCACTGTGATGGGGGGTGATAGTGGCGGGGAGCTACAGTGTCCTGAGGGGGTGGGGGCGTCTATAGCGCTAACGCTAGGTGCTAACACAAGAGCTGTTGGACTGGAGATATAATTAACATCAAGGTGCCAATGTTGCATTAAGGTTTTTTTCAGACTATTTGAGAGGGAATACATTATCACATTAGGAATTTTCCAGGTGGGAGAGATGATTAATGTACCATAAGGACAGGATGTTATCGTCCAAGTTGAACTACATGATCACACTCATTACAATCCAGCCTTAGAGTGCACTATTTTGGGTGACTTTCATTTAAAATATTTTTCATAAATGATAGTGAAATATGCAAAGAGTGTAGTGTTTCAGTCGGTAGATTGTCCCTAATGGCCACTGGACATTAAGTATGACTTTTGCAATGAGGAGTTTACGTAGGTCTAAACTTAAACTGCACCTGAGCCATAAAGATCCGATCTAGCAGAACCCAACTGTCACTGCCATACTTAAGACCCGAACCCACATCTGAGCCCAACAGACCCATTCTAACTGAATCCAACTGTTACTGCCAAAATGACGTCCATAACCCGACCAGCACCCTACAGATGGGATCGAACTGAACCTAACTGTTACGGACAACATCAGGGCCCTTTCATTAGAGGTTTCAGCTACATATTGGCCCAAAATCAAACTAATCCCTGATGTTATGGTAAAACAGGACAGGCGGCTCAACTAGCAGAACTGCATTGTGGGTATACACAGGATGGGGGACCTATATAGGGTCACCAGCATAACATTGTGCCTAATTAAATTTAATAAATGAAATAGGCCACACCAATTTTACATGTCAAAGTCAACTCACTCATCATTCGACATGCCGTGGCTGCTTTAACTTTGACCACAAGCACTTACAAAGTCCAACTCTATGGAAGTAAAACACTAAATCATTTGAACATCAAAACATCTACATATTTAAGGTAATAGAGCTCTTTGATACAATTGTGTTTTATTTTTTAAGTACTGAGTATTGTAGAGAGAGAGGGGGTATATGGATTGCATCAAAAATCCCTGTCAGAGTGGAATATGGATTGTTGTGGTTATGCGGCATGAGCTGCTTATCCACAAAGCCACCGGACTCCACAAGTTACTCTGTTAATTATTAGTATTAATCTATGTATATTTTAGGGCTATAGAGAGGGTATGCAATCTATAGGCTACTGTATACCAAATACATATATATATGCATTGTGTGTACCAACTCCAACTAAAAAAAGGCCAACCACTGATCATTTTTATGATTGTATGCTGTTTGTTTTGAGTCTTTCTATGCTTTTGGCAATACTGGACACTTACACATTACACACCTTAATTTTTCACAGTTTATAAGCATAGTAAGTTTTCTAATATTTTCCCAGAGGTTGAATACAATGTTAATGTATGGACACAGATAGGGTTTTTATATTTCTCTACCCACAATTGGCTAACTAATTAAATCAGCCAACCCGATTGTTTTTTAAAGATTTCCAATCAAAGTTGAACATTACAGTCTGGCGTCTGCAGCGTTCTCCCTCAATACCGGACCAATTGAAAAAGTTGGGGAACATGGGGAAGCAGGGTTCAGGTGGAAATGTATTTTTGCAAAGGCTCAGCCTCACTTCTACAGGTCTCTGGGATGTTTGTGTGTCTGCACCCTCAGTCTTCTTCCAACATGTCCTTTTGCCTCCCACCACCTTCTTCTCCTATTTATGTGTCTCTTCTCTTCTCGTCATCCTTCATATCATTCTGTCTCTCTCTGTCCACTCTTTATCCACCTCTGCACTGTTCTCTTTTGTCTTTTCCACCGTCCTGGTTCACTTTTTCTTCCTTCTTCCCTGTCTCACCCTCTTCCTCTGCAGCTTCGTCATCCTCCACTTCCTTTTCCCACTTCCACTTCATCTTCCCCCTTTTTCCTCATCCTCTTGGATCTGTGTTCTGGAGTCAAATCATCACTTCTCAACTCCCTCTTGTGGCGCTGCTCTCATCATGACACACACACACACACACACACACACACACACACACACACACACACACACACACACACACACACACAGGTAGACTTGCATAGACACAAGGGGTTATACACATACTCCTCTCCATTCTAATGGGGATGAACAATAAAAGAGGAGTTTCAGACGCAAATGCAGGAGTGTGAACATTTGCATTTAAAAGGAGCTGAATTAGCCATCGTGCTACAATCTCCAGCAAATGAGTTTGGATGTCGGGCTAACATGGCTTTTATCGACGGACAGATTCACCGCAGAGGAAAAAGAGGAAGGTAGAAAGAGAGGCAAAGGCTTCAGAGTCCAAACACTATTCAAATGCAGCTGCTGCTAGAAAAGACATGGCAGATTTTCCTTCACAACAATCCCCAGTGGGCCTGGATGTGGCATTATGTTTAATTTAAGACATGTTGCCAGCAAAAGAAGTTCCCTGAACCATGTCTACTCACTCGTTAGCTCCCACAAATAAAAAGAGAATCAAGGAGGGAGATTCTAATCCCGGTGAGAGGAGAAGAATGGAGATATTGCGGTAGTTCGGGGGTGATACAAGGTGAGACTGAGGGGTCAGCGAACCTCGGCTACCCAGAAGTGACAGACACGTCACAGAGAGAGTAAACAGATGTAAATTGGATGATGGCAGCCGTCTAAAGGCCAATGTTCTTCCTCTCTCTCGTCTTCATTTCCCCTCACTCTCCCTTAAGGGTGAGATTTATTTGCTGTTATCTCTTTAATCAAAATTTGCCATATTAATTACATGCATACTCATGCTGAATGGTTTGTACAATGTCAAATGCACAGTGCAAACATCTGAGCATGCTCAGTGTGTAAATGAACAGAGGGGTCGTGACAAACAAAAAGCCAACGATATTAGGAATGTGAATGTTTTATGCTGCACTTGCTGGTTTACAGTTTCCATTCCATAGCTCATACTTGGCAGGAGACAGAGGCCAAATACTGCTGGACCTCAGGATCACACTGTATACGTAGAGGTGAAGTAACACCACTTAAGCCCCAATGGGGAAATTATGGAAATATTACACTGCCATAATTATAACATGAAGTACTCCAGGGTCCTGATGAACTCACTATGGCATATTAATTAATCTCAATAACTATTTGTATTATGCATACCTAACTATCTATACATCCTATGGAGTTATATTTGCAGCATATGTCCAGATGTTTTACTTCTGACTCGTCACTAGAACCTGAGGTTCTAATCAATCAGTGTGATGATCGACTAGATATGAATCAGCAACAATTTGGATTATTAAATTATCATTTAAATCATTGCATTATAGTCAAAATGCTAACAGGGTTCATATAGTCATGGAAGCCTGGAAAAGTCATGGAATTTTAAAATGGTTATCTCCAGAACTGGAAAAGTCATTGAAAAAAAAGGTTTTGGAAAAGTTATGGAAAAGTCATGGAAATCCATTGGTCATAATATATGAATGAACTCTGTGCTAACTATTTACTGACCACAGATGATGACACATATTCCCTGATCAGATTCAGGCATTAATACCTCATCCTTTACTTTGGATTTAACTGGCATTAAAATGTAATAAAACTAAATATAAATACATCTATAATTCAAGATTAAAAAAATCATTAGGCTATATTTTGTGAGTAGCTTGCCTATATTTCCTGGCTGTAAATAACTCAAAGACATCATACAGAAATTGCCAGACACAACATGAAAACACAACCTCCGTAAAACATTCATCTTAAATGTAAAAAAAAGAAAAATTATCATTGTCACAGAGGCCATTCCCCAAAACAAAAACAGAATATCTTAAATGTTATATGATCTACTATACTGGCACTCACTGTTCAGTACCATAGAAACGGAGCAGGGGCCTATAGAATGATGTACTGATTTGTGCTCACTGTTGGTCCCTCCATCCGTCCATCCTCACATCACATGAAGCAGGACGAAGGCAGCCCGAGGCTGATGGAGGAGGAGGAGGAGCTGCAGGTCATTAGCTGTAGCAGGATTAGCCTGAGCGGAGCGGCTAGCTGCAGCTCGGATGAGGCTAATTATATCTGTCTATCTGAACACATCCATCTTCTGCTCATCCCTCCTCCCTCGCTTCTCCCTCTCCAAATAAATTGCTCTTTATTACTCTATCATTCAGGTTATTGCCTATGAAATAATGAGACACTCCTGGTCAGGGCAGCATAATTGATTTTTTTTTTCTTCTTTTGGTTCATGTGTGTGTGCATGTGTGTGTGTTCAAGGTATTGTTATTAGCTGGCCAGGGATTACTGGGGAAATTAGCTGGTGGGAATGATATATGCAGACACAAAAGCAAAACCAAGATTGCAAATTCTCCGACAACTCTCGCAAAAATCTAAATCTATCTATATTTATAAATATATATAAACATATATAGGTTTTTCAGGATGACATGGATGTGTACAGTAGAGATTCTTATTTGAAATACGTTAAGGCGTAGACAAAGGGTGTCACCTTAGCTGAAATATGAACTTCTCAAATATCAATATCCCTTTATTGATCCTTCTACTCACACACACGCACACACACACGCACGCACACACACACACACACACACACAGCCACTGAGATCACAGACGATACAAGAGGGCTGGGGAAGAAGGAGGGGCCGCAGTATAAATGTTTCATTCCTCCTGAATGGCAGGTTAAGTGAGGATACGATAATACAGCCGACAGTAATGGCAACTTTAATTTCCTTTTCCTATTGTGGAGATTTATGTGGAGAAATTAAATTCCAGCAGCTCGCAGGCCTCAATAATCATTATACAGTGCAGAGAGTGAAGAGAAAAGGGAAACTGTTTTCATGGTCACAATATATAAAAGAAGCAGGTTAAGCACCAGGGGAAAGAGAAGGTAATCTGTGAGGGCTTAATAAACACAAAAGACACTATACAGATGTTTCAAAAAAGACTCATAGCACTGAGCAACATGGGTTCATGAAAGAGCTGAACGATATCATGAAGGCAGCCGCGATGTCTTTCTGCTGTCGCCACCGAATTAAACTCTCGGTTAGCTTTAAAGTGAACAGTTGCCGCATGACACCACAGTGATCACTATTACATGAATTTTGTAATATCCTGATTAGAATAAATAAATAAAGTAATGCATGTTTGAACTGTTTGTCTTTGTTATTATATGCAAATTAAAGTGGAACCAGTCGTGTTGAAGCATATCTATCTGCATATTCTTTACATGTAACTCATAAATGACTTTGTTCTACTCTGGAAATGAGAATGGATAACATTAATGCATTTTTGTATTTATCGATCAGCCAATGTTTTGTTGAAGCAGGGGTAGGGGTGGCAGATCAGATCACTCAAAGAAATATACAGATTTAAGTCAACATAAAACATATTAAAGTGGGCGTAGCCACTGGGACGTCACCCATTGGTTTAAGAGCTAAATGAGACTTTTTGTGCTTCTATACAACCAGAGGAGTCGCCCCTGGTGGTCAGGAGAGAGAATGCAGCTTTAACACATGGAGCATAGACCTCTGTACAACCAGAGGAAAGTAACAACAAAATTAATCATATCAATTATTAATTGAATGGAATCACCACAATAAAGGCATTTACAAAGCCAAGTGGATTTCCATAGTAAAAATACATTTCAGTGAACTTGCAGGTCTATGACCGACTGCAAACTTGACATAACAGACAGGTTGACTGTGCAACTATGCTCTCAAGATACAAAATAAACATCAATAAAACATTTCTTATGTATATTTTGGCATGAAAAATAATAGACACAACCAGCTGGATCCACTGCACAATCTGCATGTGTTCATCTATGCATATTTCCTGAGGATGTGCAAATTAATTTGTTTTGACACCCTGCGTATGACCGTCGTCCATCGTTGAGGAGAGAAGATTTCAATATCTTAAAGCTGCAAAGTAAGTAATTAATCAACAGTATAGATCAATAGCCAACTCCAGCAATTATTTTTGTTTTTTTCTCCTTTTTGTTGGGGAATACTCTTGGGAATAAACCACCATCTATAATCACGATACTGTACCCCCAGGTCTCTAAAAATGTGCCAAAGTTTAAGGCAATTCATGTTTTACTTCAACAGGACAAATTAGTTACGTATATGCTGCCTTTGGGCATCCGGACTAGCATTTTCTGTTTGACCACCACCAGCAGGCAAATCCGAGTCACGGAGCTCTGAACTGCTGTAACTAATGATCAATGTGAGGCTAGTGCTGTTTCTGACCACGGATGCTGTGTGGGTGATGAAGGAGATGTCGGGCTGACGCCATGCTGTGCTGTGCATACAGGGGGTTAAACTGCCGCATTCAGCTTGGCTGCCCATCCCTCATTTATTAAAACCAAACCTTATCAGATGACAAGCGTCATTGAAGTTTGACATTGATAGAATAATCTGCACTCACAGCAGCTGCCTCACAGAGTGTGTGTGTGTGTGTGTGTGTGCGTGTGCGTGTGCGTGTGTGTGTGTGTGTGTGTGCGTGTGTGTGTGAGTGTAACAACTCTGAGGCCAGTAATATTTACAAAAGAAAGCATCTGACGAGAGTTGCATTCAAAATGGTTCCTACTACTTCAAGAACTACAACTACTACTGTATTTTCTATGTAAATGAAAGAACAAAGGACTCTTGCAAGAAAAAGGGAGGAGGTGGGTTCTTGTGGAAGAGCATGGTTGTCCTCCAATCAGAGGATCGGTGGTTTGATCCCCGGCTGCGCTAGTCCAAATATCATGGGGATCCATTTAGTTGTTCATAGATTAAGTGTGTGGAAATGTGGCGGTCCAACCAATATTACCATGTCTAGATGGAGGAAACAAAAGCCACCAACAATGGTCTGTTTTCCTCTTTTAGCAGCCACACAGCTGTACGCTTACAATACTTTGATGCAAAACTCAAACAGCTGGCTTGATCCTTTCCCTCATCCTCTTCTGTAATTGTCTTGCACAGCACATTCGTCATTTCATCTGTTTATCTCAGCCAGGTCAACACGGTGCAATGATGCAAGCTCGACGCAAGCTGATGAACGCACAATTAAATTAGAGGCAGAGAGACCAAGAGCAGTGGAGAGAGGAGAGTTTAAAACAATAAAGGGAATAAATAAAAGGGGCCTCACCCTCAGGAAAATGTCCCTCTTAATATTCATTAACAGAGAACGGCGGGGTGTCTGTGAGACTTGCCTCCCCGACATGAACACAGGGATTGAAATATTTAAGAGATGATGTAGCGCACTCTCCAGGGAAACACTTCAGACAGATCTGTCTCTGTATCCAAACTTTTGTCATAATTTGACTTTGTTACAGACACTTGTGTTTTGTCACCGCTTGGTGTCTTTCTTTGTGTACGTGACTCGTGTACGCGTGTGGTCTGAGGGTTGCCTGTTACCCCAAACTGAAACCAAAAGTTGGAGCCATTCCTCTTCACAGTCTGCTCTATTAAAAGCATTTGATTGCTGGACGTCTCTTGCTGACTGTTCAGATTTGAGAGTCAGAAGACAAAAGTGTTAGAATAAAAGGATATTCGGGCATAATTCATTCTAAAAAATGTTCCACTCAACTGATGACAGCTTGGATGAATGGCCTTACTGAGAGGAATGTTTGGGGACTGGAGAGTGCGGCGGAGACTGCAGGCTACATCAAGTGAAATGATTGAAAGGAAAGCCTGAGTCTGTATGTGACAGATATATGACCATGATGTCAGAATCCCTGCTCATGCTCATTCATGTTCCCTACACTCCCAACACAAAAGAGGTGGCTGGAACAAACAAATGATTTTACCACTGTTAAGGGCAATTTAAACTCCCAGCTTTTCTCCATGTGTTTCTGAAACATTGTAAATGCCCTACTCACTGGAAAGTTATGCTTCTGTTTCTACAATTCTACTATTTTGGACATATTGATCATATATTAGGACCTTTGAATAGCTAGAAACTGTGACTAAACTGTTTTTGTGGGAAGCAAAAGGTCATGCGCCACGTATTCATCTAGAGTTGTTTGAAATTCACACCCTGCATTCTGCTACATATATAACGGTGAGCGATGCCGCCATAGCCAACAGGATTATGTAGACAACTGAATGAAACTTGTATCTTTCCAGAGTGGTATTGGCAGCCTTTCACATGAGCCGCTCTCAAAAGCCATTCACACCTGCCGTCTACGAGATGCTTTTCGGTGCGCCGCCTTTGTTGCTTGTTCAAAGTGTCGGAATATCGCGATTGCATGGCCTTGCCCTTGAGTGTGAAGAGCTGTTTGCGTGATTACTCCAGACGTCATCCATTCAATGGCTCGAGCTGTTGTTTTCACTTGGAACTTTGCAGCATCCGGGCTCATGGTCATGTTTGCTGTGGTTCGTTACTGAGAAAAGAGGAACTCATCAAAACGCATTCTTTCTTCCATTCTTTTTCAGCCAAGGTTTCTCGGATGAGCCCTGTGTTATCGGCTCTCGCAAAAGGTGCGATCCACAAAAACACACAACAGTCATGTCGTCAGGGCTGAGCCCGGCACGCTCCAACTTTGTGGCAGTGTGTGTGTGCTATTGTCACCACTGCGTGGTGGGATGAGTCAAAGGGGAAGAGGCCCGCACAGATGTCTCATTAGCACCAGGCCCGGCTCTAGACAACACGGGGCCAAAGGCAAGACTATCTTTGGAGGCCCTTCATACTCCGTATGTGTGTTAGTGGGAAAGAGAAACAGACTTTAGCCAAGCAAATAAAATGACAATCAGGTAAGCCTTGTTGATGTATTATCTCTGTTTTCCTCCATTTTGCTCCCTCACATTGTGCTGCTCATTTCCTTTCAGCTTATTGAACTTCCACTTTCATTGGTTCATTGTTTGTGTCTCCCAGCAACTTCCTATTTATCAAATATATAAATAAAAGGATTTGCAGGGTACTCTGCAATTGCGTATTCAGCGTATAGGCCGAGCTGGCACTGAGGTTCAACCGGTTAGAGAAAGTGTCCTGCAGTAGGTGGTGGAGAGGCTGGTCCGGGTTAAATGTTCCGGATGGTCCTGTTTGCAGCCAATGATAGAGCCGGCCTTCTTCAGCAGTCTAACATCTCCAACATCTTGCTGCACACATTGAAGGATCGAAGCATCCTCAGGACAAAGAGTCGACTCTGTCAGGTTACGTGACGGGACCCAGAAGCAGACGGCAAGTGAGGCAGGGAAGTTGGTGCAGAAGTCGTGGTTTATTTACAACATAAGTATGGAGTGACAGGTGGTGGTGGCAATCCTCAAGGTGGAGCGTAGCGTAGCTCAGGAGTCCAGACAGACGCTCGGCGTAGTAGCGTAGCTCAGGAGTCAGGTCCGTAGTGAAACAGCGTAACGACGAGACGAGGCAGAAGCTTGGCGTAGCACGGGATGTGCCCGGACATGAAGGGCAAGGCAATGCATGCACAGGAATCACCCGACGCTGGCCCTCCGGGAGGAGAGCGCCTTTAACTGTGCCCTGACGACATAATGCGCTACAGCTGCGGGCGTCCCCCTCCCGGTTGGCCAGCTTCCGTCTGCTTGTACGGGGAGAGAGAGAGACATTTTTAGTTGCGGCCAGGATTCCCATAGCACCCCCTGGTGGTGGTGCCCTGTACCACCACAGTACCCCCCCCCTCAACGGACGCCTCCAGGCGTCCATGGAACTGCCAGGCCAGGGTGGGTGGCGGGGGAACGGCCGGAGGGGCCGACGTCTCTGGCGGGAACTGGCCTGAGGGGAGGAACCTGGAACACAGGGAACAGCGACAGAGGGGTACGGGCCGGAGAACGGCCCCCGTGCAGGGACTCTGGGGGACGGGCCGGGGGACGGCCACCAGGCGGGGACTCAGGGGGACGGGCCGGGGGACGGCCACCAGGCGGGGACTCAGGGGGACGGGCCCGGACTGGACTGGGCTCGGGACGGGACCTGACTGGACTGGGCTCGGGACGGGACCTGACTGGACTGGGCTCGGGACGGGACCTGACTGGACTGGGCTCGGGACGGGACCTGACTGGACGGGGCTCGGGACGGGACCTGAACGGACGGGGCTCGGGACGGGACCTGAACGGACGGGGCTCGGGACGGGACTTAACGGGACTGGGGGGACATGTGTCGGCCGGACCGCCGACGGGACTAGAGGGACATGTGTCGGCCGGACCGCCGACGGGACTAGAGGGACATGTGTCGGCCGGACCGCCGACGGGACTCGAGGGAACAGGGGCCGGGGCTAACCGCGGCACGGGTGAGGAGGCTCGGACAGGGGCTGACAGCGGCACAGTCGGGGGACTCGGGACCGGGGCTGACAGCGGCACAGTCGGGGGACTCGGGACCGGGGCTGACAGCGGCACAGTCGGGGGACTCGGGACCGGGGCTGACAGCGGCACAGTCGGGGGACTCGGGACCGGGGCTGACAGCGGCACAGTCGGGGGACTCGGGACAGGGGCTGACAGCGGCACAGTCGGGGGACTCGGGACAGGGGCTGACAGCGGCACAGTCGGGGGACTCGGGACAGGGGCTGACAGCGGCACAGTCGGGGGACTCGGGACAGGGGCTGACAGCGGCACAGTCGGGGGACTCGGGACAGGGGCTGACAGCGGCACAGTCGGGGGACTCGGGACAGGGGCTGACAGCGGCACAGTCGGGGGACTCGGGACAGGGGCTGACAGGACCGGGGAGCTGAAGTCGGCCGGGACGCCGACCGGACTGGTGGACCGTACCCCCCCCTCCACGGACGCCTCCGGGCGTCCACGGGCCGGCCAGACAAGGGTGGGTGGAGGGGGAACGGCCGGAGGGCTGAGCTCGCTCCCGCCGGTCGGCCAGACAAGGGTGGATGGAGGGGCAACGGCCGGAGGGCTGAGCTCCCTCCCGCCGGTCGGCCAGACAAGGGTGGGTGGAGGGGAGACGGCCGGAGGGCTGAGCTCCCTCCCGCTGGTCGGCCAGACAAGGGTGGGTGGAGGGGAGACGGCCGGAGGGTTGAGTTCCCTCCCGCCTGTCGGCCACAGGAAGGAGACGGGAGATGTAGGAAAAAACCCACTCGCCGCCGGGATGCTGGGCGGCGCTGTTGTTGCTGCGGCCCGCTGGTCCATCCGCCGGTCCAGCCCATCCAATTTTTCGAGGATCCGTGCCAAGAGGTGCTCGTTCCTCTCGACGCGAGCCACACGCGCGCTGAGGGCCGCCTGGACGGAAGCCGGGTCTGCTGGGTCCATACTGTTGGTCGGGTGATTCTGTCAGGTTACGTGACGGGACCCAGAAGCAGACGGCAAGTGAGGCAGGGAAGTTGGTGCAGAAGTTGTGGTTTATTTACAACATAAGTATGGAGTGACAGGTGGTGGTGGCAATCCTCAAGGTGGAGCGTAGCGTAGCTCAGGAGTCCAGACAGACGCTCGGCGTAGTAGCGTAGCTCAGGAGTCAGGTCCGTAGTGAAACAGCGTAACGACGAGACGAGGCAGAAGCTTGGCGTAGCACGGGATGTGCCCGGACATGAAGGGCAAGGCAAGGCATGCACAGGAATCACCCGACGCTGGCCCTCCGGGAGGAGAGCGCCTTAAACTGTGCCCTGACGACATAATGCGCTACAGCTGCGGGCGTCCCCCTCCCGGTTGGCCAGCTTCCGTCTGCTTGTACGGGGAGAGAGACATTTTTAGTTGCGGCCAGGATTCCCATAGCACCCCCTGGTGGTGGTGCCCTGTACCACCACAGACTCATCCCCTTCTTGTACACAGCGTTGATGTTGGCCAGTTCAGTCGGCTGTCGATAAAGACACCCAGGTACCTGTACTCCTCCACCATGTCCACATCCTCTCCAAGAAAAAATGAGAGGTCGTGGAGCCATCTTCTTCCTCCTGAAGTCAACCACCATCTCTCTGGTCTTGGCCACGTTCAGAAGCAGGTGATTTCTACCAGCCCACTCCACAAAGACAACCACTACTGTCCTGTACTCCTCATCAGTGATCCAGGAAATGGTGGACGTGATGGGTGCAACTGAGCTCAATGCAGCAGGTAGATGATGGCTACCACACAAAGCTGCTATGCAATGAATTAGGACTTTTCCACAACACATTAGTGCATAACAATTTACAAAAATGAAGTAAATTGTTTGCTGCTCAAAATTTTCGGGAGGACCATACAAATAGGATAACTTTGGTCTTGCGATTAAATCCAAACAGAACTCTGTATTCTTAATTTTAGAGATGATTATTTTTGGTGGTGTGAAAAAAAGGTATTGATTTGGAGAATTTGGCTTTAATACAATCAATTCAATTCAATTCAATTCAGTTTATTTTGTATAGCCAAAAATCACAAATACAAATTTGCCTCTGAGGGCTTTACAATCTGTACACATATGACATCCCTGTCCCGGGACCTCACATCGGATCAGGAAAAACTCCCCCTAAAAAATCAAACAAGTCAAGTGTAGAAGAGTAGACTTAAGACTTTTCTCTTTGATAGTGCTTATAGTTAGGGCTGGCTCAGGTCGGCCCTGGTCCAGCCCCTAGATATGCTGCCATAGGCCTAGACTGCTGGAGGACATCTTAGGATACACTGAGCTCCTCTCTCCTCATCTCTCTGGTTTGTGGTTGGGGCTTTCCGTCAGGAGAGGAAGAGTCAGACAACTCTAAGTTAGCAGTTCCTGGCTCACAGTTTCCAGCTCAACAACAAGTTGAGTTTCCAAACGTACGGCCTGAGGAGCTGTTGAAATCAATCTGAACACCTTTTACTGCTCACATCCTGTGTCATCAGCGTGTGACCTTAAACAGGTCACTGACTAATAGTGTTCTATATACTCTTCCACTGTAACGTCTGTGGTGTGAGCCACTTCAGATTTTGACACCTTTTCTCTCTGCACTGCTCTTCTCTATCTGACTCCTCTCTTGCACCCTGGTTTTTATCTCAACTGACGTTTTGTCGCCAGCTCGATTTCGCCGCAATCATCAGATTTGCTTTCGCACCTTGGGGCCCACTTAGTAACCACCCACTTAGCAACATAAACCCTAATCAGCCCCTAACCCCTCCCAGCAGTCTCACACACCGACACACACTAGCACATGCACACACACACAGTCATTTTCTCACCTGCTAATACCACAAAGAGGACGTTAGCCAACAGCAGCACTGATACTCATCAAGTCTGCGGCCCCACTAACCACACATGCACACACACACACGCGCACGCACACACACACACACACGCACACACGCACACACACACACCAATACAATATACACACACTCACAAGGGCATGCATGCACAAACACACATTCCATCACCCACACAGATGCACAGATACACTCTTTTCTTCTTGCTTGCCACATATTACATACATCAGCTACATCTCTCCATACAGGTATGATGCAACACGGTGACTGCAGTTGACCAATTGCGGGGGTTCTTTTTTTATTTTTAGGCAAATCCACTTCCTAGTGTGAATACTTAAACAGCCCGTAAGGTTGTACACTTTGTAAATAGTGATACTAATATGAATAGCTAATGGGCATGCAGAAGATTGCCATACAATCCAGGTTATTGCATCTCTTTTGTACTTGGAAGTCAAACGTTTTTGCTTCATTGCTGCTGAGCTTCAGATAAATGAACATTCATGCTGTGTGTTGTAAAAAATCATTTTACTATTTTATTAAAAAAAAGAAAGGACCACAGAGACCTGATGAAGAACCGTTGCAGGTTGTATGGTGACATTAGGTCTTCTAAGCATTTGTTTTGCAGATCTTTTGCAACAGTGCCATCCATGAAAGGTTTTAGTGGAAACAACACGTTTGACTGATGGATACTGGGTGACATGGCACGTTTTTAAAGGACAACTACTAGTGATCAATACTTTAAAAAAGAGGCCCCTCTGAGGTTGCTGTTGAGGCTTTAAGGTGGTCTAAAGTGTCAATCAAAAGGTATCTGACCCCCCCAAGACCCACAAGACACCACACATGTTGTGTACTGACTTAAAACCTGCCTAATATAACCAAAGTATGTGGGTGTGTTTTTATTTGAGGTCCACGTGTGCTGAAGACGAGGGCAGTGTCAGAATGAGTGACATGGAGACAGAAACCCAACAGTCTGGCGCTAAAGTGAGCTCTGGTTTAAAGTGCAGCGCTTTAAAAATGCATCGGTAGCTTGAGGACACATTGCCAGGGCCTGCTCTTAAGCGACACCACGGGGAGGCTTTCTGTCGGACGTTGTGAAGCTTCAGCCTGTAGCTGGACCCCTGGATTAAAGGCACTGTGGCTACAGCTGGAGGGGACGGATGCCCCTCTGACCAGGGGGACTGTCATTCCTCACCTCCTGCCCTGGCTGCCTTCTTCTTAAACAATCTTATAGTTCTTGAAATCAAATGATCAAGACATCGTCGACTTCTTTCAACTCTACTGCTCTTGTAATCTTCCGACTGGCTGCCAGGCGTAATGCACCTTCAATCCAGGCTGTCCTGACCCTCCTCGTGCCACATGTCTTCTAAGTAGGCATGTTCAGTGTGTATGAAAGCGGTGTTAAGGATGATGTCCATGACCTCTGCAGAGTTCAGCCGCATGCTCGGCTGCTTTGCTGCCTCATGTATATGATATGTGATGCCCATTTAAATATTTACAGGATGGTCAACTTCTGCTCTAATTGGCAAACCAGTTTGTTTCTGTACACACACACACACACAAACGGAGTGTATCGTGGGGTTGGTTTCACAGTGCAATTGTCTAGAGACTTCCTCAGCCATGAATGTTTGATTGATATATATTTTCAAAGGAAAAGTGTTTCCCTCCATAATTCAGCGGCAGGCCTGAGGATGTGAGGAGTGGTGACTGGGAGGAGAGAACAGCATCCATTTGCAAATTTCTATCATTTATGGACCTCCATACTCAAATGCCAAGTTTTGTTTCTCAAAACGCTCCGTATGTATGTATGTGTGTGCAGAGTTTTTCAGCTCAGATAGTCTCCACATGACATGATGCTAGCTGAGTGTGTGGACTGTAAAAAGCTGGCACACAGCAACTATTGTTAAATCTCTTACCGCTGCTTGTGCTCAGCTGATGTCTTGTGAGCCGAGACTCGCCGGGCTGAGAGCGGGCCATTTAAAGGGTTATTATTATTTCAGGTAGAGAACCACGGACATTATGTTTTCAGAAGGACAAGTGTCTTGAAAAGTAAGGCTGCTAAGAAAACATGCAGACACTTGGCTCTGCATGAAATGATTAAAAAAAAGTTATGCTAGATATGATATATATATATTATATATAAAATATGTTTTTTCTTTTTTTTGCATTTTTGCTGAATATTAATATTTTTCACTTTTGATGCTGAAATATGTCAACAAATGTCGGTGTGGGCTGTATCCTGATGTTAAACAAAAGAATTAAAAACCTCCTTCGATGTGCCTGGTTGATGGTGCGGCTGGTCGTTGCAGCTGACTTAATTAATGTTTACCTCTGCTATAATGAAATACGCTATAACAATGATCTGTTAGTATGCCTGTGTGTCTCCTGCTTTAGACCAGGCTGCGACACAAAAGACATGACATGTTTATTCCAATCAAAACTAGGACTGTGCAGTAAATCACTGTAATCATATTCTAATGTCACTCATATCAGCCTTGTCTTGGTTTGCCTCATCAGAACTCCTCCCTACGACTGGCGAGTTGGCCTGAGCCTTTAACTTAGCAACGGATGATTTTTGGTATTGAACATTTGAGGTGAAGATGTGGTCTGTGATGGAAAGAGGCGTATCAGAGAGCTGGTAAAGCAGTTCCTGCTGAATATCAGGTATTTGATTTTCAGATGTGTCAGTATGGGGGAAGGGAGAGAGAGAGTCACAGAGAATTATAAGCGAGGCCTTCTTCAGGCAGATTGTCTGACTCCTCAAATCATTCCCAGAGAGGCCTTGGTGGGCAGCAGAACTGCTGTTTTACACACATGTTGAGTAGTGCTGCTTAAAGAATGCCAGAGGAAATCAATCAATGAAAAGGGTTCATGCATAAGGTGCACTGAATGTTGCGTGGCGATCTGCAGTACACTTTATTGATCTGGTACAAGGGAGATGTTGTTGGTGGGGTTCAGGATGTTGGTCTGGAGCAAAGTGACAGATAACATAACTGCAGGAGAACATTACAACTTATGAGATACATTTGTTTAGTAAAAGGGTTTTTGTTCTTGCCAAAATGTGTAATACAAATTATGCAAAATAGAACATACCTCATCAAAAATGCTCGACACAACTACACTGATATGATTTATAACTGTAAAGTACAGACCCTGTGGTTGATTAGAGCCTGGCCTGCTGTCCACCACTATGGAGCCTGTAGGGTACAGTCCAGCAGGCAGCCCGCACATCACACAGGGCCCTGAACATGCTGCAGACACTGTGAAATCACATGTAACTGAGGTCCCGGGCCGGATTTGACCTCAATGTTGTCACAGTTACCCAGCATGCACCTCAGCCATCTGCGGCAAATGGACAGCCCAGACACATCAATCTATATCAGAGGGATTTTTAATGAGCTGCCTCATCCTCTTGATGTGGATGGTTGTGGCGCAGGCCGCTGCTCCAGGCCAGCCGGCTGTCCCCAGGGCCTGGCCGTCCAGTCAGCTCATTGTTAGGTTTCATATTCCTGCATCTACACACACACACACACACACACACACACTCTCACACCTCCACAGACATGACAAGGATCCCGATAGCTCACGCAGCCTGTATGGAGCATGGGATATAGAAAACAGATATGGGGATGGAGCGCTATAACAGCGTGCGCACGCGCGGGCGAGGGCGCGCATGTATGTGTGTGTGTGTGTGTGTGTGTGTGTGTGTGTGTGTGTGTGTGTGTGTGTGTGTGTGTGTCTGTCTGTCTGTCTGTCTGATGCTGGCAGGTCCATGGATGCATATGCATGGATGAATGGGGATCCTTCTGATGACCTGAATTCCCCCTTTACTCGTGCAGACATTGATTTCCCACCTTTCTTGTCTCAAACCATAGAGAGGTGAAGTGTTGTTCTACGGTCAGTTATTTTAAAATATGTTGAAGTCTGTTTGTCTATTTGTACTGTTCATTTTGACACTGCAGAGGGAACCAGGCCTTTGTTTGACACAAGCTTACTTTAGAGACAGGGATGTTTAATCATATTTTAGTAAGATGTCTTTTGTTCTCACCTGTTTGCTGTTGATGCTCTTTCCTCTTCATGTCCTTATGTTTACCTGTCATCTTGATGGATTTTCACAGCACAAATGATGCATAATTACATCGAGTCATGTCAAACCACTCTGCTGCTCTGAGGTTCATCTGCTCTACTGATTTTCCATTTGTTTTCTGTCAACAAAACTCAAGAACTTCACATGATAACTCTTCCCGTGGAGGAAATGTCACAACCCTAGTCGGCTTTTAATGTGAAATGTCTGCAGGATGTCTTTAGTTTCGTTGGTGCTAGCTTAACAATGATCGAAGATTATCATATTTCATATTGTTAATATTGAGCGAATGAAAAAAGTATTTTTTTAAATTAATCAATTCTATGAAAAGGTGCATGTGCTGATTTTAGAGAGTGTGTTTTTGTAATTGGTCTTCATTTGGGACTAGCTTTAAATTGTTTGTGCTGGAAATAAACTGCTATAATTAACCCCATTGCTATTATTTATTATTCGCCTCAGTCTTTATTTGAGTATTTATGTCATTTCAGTCATAAGGCATTTCATCTTTTTGAACCTATATGTTTCATTATGTTGTTTGGAAGCTGGAGCACGGCCATCCTGTATGACCTCACTTTCTCTGCCAGTCTCAAATACACTTTCACTAGTGTGAAAAATACAGAATACACATTATTATTATTATTATTATTATGACAAATAAACCTCAAATAAGATTGAGGTTTCGGGTGGTGGTGGCCAAGCTGGAAATCCGAAGACCAAGGATGTTCTCTGACCGTGTTCAGAGGTTTTCATTTTCTACAAAAACTGAAGCAACAAATGGGGTAGAGAAAACGAGAGGGAAGACTCCCCATTCCCTTCCCTGATGAATGTGAGCAGAGCGTCAGGAGCGAAGGAGAACCACAGAGTGACCAAACAGAAAAAAACGGCTACTACTACTGAAAGCAAGGCAGAGTGCTGTGACAGTGATTGATGTCTGAGCGCTCTCCCTGATTCGCTGATTAAACCCATCAATCTATATGCAGAAGAGGTGTCCGATGCAAATGGGCCCAATCAGGCAGGACAAAATGGTTTTGTCAGGAAGTTATGGAAATAACTATAGGTAAGGCCGAGAGAACGCGGCGAGCAGGCGGGGATCTGACGCCGTGATGCTCCAAATTAGGAGATTACATGCTCGCCGCTCCCCGTCGTTTGGTCCTGCTCCGACGCCCAAATTGTTCTGCCATTCTTTCTTTTCTTTGCTTAGCGGTCAAAGCCCAGTGGCGGCATACGCTACGCTACACAATGCAATTGCCTGGACCACTTCAGCTGCAGCAGCAGTAAAGTGGGAAACGGGGATATTAAATAAAAAATAAAAAATAGAAGGTGGTCTCCTGCTGCCAGACATTACAGGGTCTACCCCTGGAATTAGGCAGCAACAGTTATTGTTTGACAGATAGTTGAATTATGAAACACGTTTGACCTTTAGCGTTCAGTCACATAAAGCACGAGGCCTTGTGTTTGTCTCCTGGAGCAGCTTCTCCAGCGGGGAGAGCTCCACAGCACCTGAGCAGCCGGACCTGCAGGCAGCTCATTTGAATAGAAGGAGAATAGGAAGAAAAGCACATTTGTTGTCAGGGAAAATGCATTTCTCTTAAGAGCCGAGAGAGAGAAAAAAATGAATCACCTCTGAAGGCGTCAAGCCGTTAATTCCAGATGGGTCCTGTTTTTTTGGGGGATTTTCTTTTTCCACCGTTCTTTTGTTGAACCTCGTCTGCAAAGCCTGACCATTTCAATATCTCAGCCTATCTAATAACAGTCATTCCTCTGTGGACTCTCTCTGTCTCATCTCACTTCCTTGGCCCAGTGTGTGTGTGTGTGTGTCATGGCCTCCCTCTCTCGTACTCTCTCTCTCTCTCTCTACATGTCCCTGTCCCTCCCCCCCCCCCCCCCCCCCCCCCCCCGGCCAATTGCGATCCGAATCTGTTTAATTAAGTAACAAATTCTGTTGGCATAGTAACAGCCCAGCTAATTTATCATGGGAAATAGTCTGTTAGACACACAGGTTGCTTGGCAACAGCCAATGGTGGCGTGAGATACAACCGTGACAAATTGCACGAGATACAGATGCGTGTGATGGCGGGCTGCTGCGTTTGAGTGGCGTCGGGAAGAGGAGGGGTGACTAAGTGCGTGTGAGGAGGTGCTGAGATGTGGAGACATTCCATTTACTTTTTTTTGTATCATTATTCATAAGCAGCATTCATTCCATAACTTTAACTTTAAACATCTGCCCTGACCCAGTGATTACCAGGCTAGAAGGCTCACACGTTGATAGAAAAGAATGCAAAAAGAAATCTTCTTTTACCCAATTTTATTTTTATTTTATTTTATTGTAAAATATTGGCTTCACCTCTAACAGTTATTCCAATTAAAAATCTAACTTTTGTGCTTTTGACAAAGTGTGATGCCGCTTCACTCTGTGGGGTCACCGCACCGGTGTTTGAGGGCCGCCCTAAAACATCTCCATCATAACCCAGCCATAAACCTGAACCCAATCTGATTTACAAAATGCCTTTCTTCTTTTCATCCAAATAAACAGCAAGTATTTAACATTAAACACATCACTGCTTCACATGCACTTGAGGATTTTTTTTTCTCTTTTTTTTTTTTCCCAGGAGACTTTGCAGTTTACACCAGCAGAAGTAAAAGCTTTCATGAACTGGCTATAGGTTGACTTCCTGCTGTGTTAGAGCAATCAGTGACAGAAAAGCAGCAACACTGACATTTATTCATGAAAATGTCACTGATTATTACTTTAAACGTTGCTGGAAATGCAGCCACATAACAACTCACAGAGAACGCTGAGCATGTAGGTGCCGCCGTGGAACGACAGTAGCCTTCAATAACACCATGAAGGATTTGTAGACCACTTTTCTCTGAATTTCTGAAACTTGGAGGTTGCAGCCAGTGCATTGGAATTACTCATTTTATTATGCACTTTAGTTGCTCTGTTCTGGCGCGCTTGTGTTCAACAATTTATCAGCCAAACTCAAGGAAACACCTGCCTCTGTCAAATGTATGTCCTTAGATGGGATTTAAAGTGGTGCAACTCACAGGAGATCCACTTTTCTCATGGTCACAATGTAATATATGATTTAATGTTAATAACCAGAACTCACCAGTATGTTGTTGTTCTGTTCAGCTGTGCACTTCTTACTCAGTTCTTTAGCCAATGTGGGCTCCTGGCTTGGCCATTGTATGTCCGTATGTCTTCAGTCCGGTTTCCTGCTTAACAAGTTGTGTGCAGCTGTTGGTCTGCTTCAGTCAGAGCCTCTGATATAAATGATCTGTACAGTTTGGAAGTCATCAGCGGTGAATATATTTCCAATCAGCTCGGCTCACGGCTAATGGTGCTAGCAGCGCTTCAGTGCTATCAGAGCAAACGTGTTTTACCTGCACGGAAACCACAGCTATGGTCAGGACTGTAACACTGTATGAGCGCCGGCGTTCAGCACCAGCCTTCACTGACAGGCCAGAGAAGCTAGGACACCGGCACATACACAGGTCTATGGTTCTATGTTCTATGTCTTTACATAACAAGAAGTTTGAACAGAGAACCCAACACTGCAACACTCATGATGGACCATTTAAGAAAAAGAAAAAACTCAATCAGTGCAGCAAAAGCACAATAGCAGAAATGAGCAGCGGGATACAGATGCTTTGTTAAACTCTCAAGATATTCAACTTTTGATTAAAGTCACTGAAGGTTTTTATTTCTCAAACTTTTCCAACTTTATTTAGTCAATAATCAATGGAGAAATATATCAGATTTGTAACCAAGTTGTTAGGGCCTGTAAATGTTGTCACTTTAAGCATACACATAACGTGTCAAATATTTACCACCAAACATAAAGGTGTGGCACGTTAATGTGCATTATTGCTATGCAGATTAGCTCGTTATTATGGAGATGTAACAGTTCCGGGTTCGTAGTACCGGTAAGGAGGGACACCACACCGTCAGGATATGCTCAACTCTTTTATTTTCTTGTTTTTCTCCGCCGTCTCACTCTTCCGTGTGTAGCCCGGAAGTCCCAACCCCGGCCGTCGTCACTGCCGGGTTTAAGTATCCGTCCCCCACGCACACGCACACACGCCCACACACACACACACACACACACACACACACACTGATTTAGTCCAGGTGCCGCTCATTCCCCGCAATTCCCCGCAATTCCCTGCACCTGTTCCCCGAGCCGCTGTCTCTCCTCCTCCCCCGCAGCCGCGCTAACCCCGCCCCTGCCCCACATACCCCCACCGCCCGCTTCAGGCCGGGGAGCCACCGGCCTAGCCAACTCCCCCCCCCGCCCCCAGAGGCCGGGACAGGAAGTCAGCCACGGCCATCTGCGACCCCGGCCTGTGGACCACCGTGAAGTTAAAGGGCTGCATAGCCAGATACCACCGGGTGATCCGGGCGTTGGTATCTTTCATGCGGTGGAGCCACTGGAGCGGGGCGTGGTCCGAACAGAGGGTGAAGTGGCGGCCCAGGAGGTAGTAGCGCAGGGAGTCGACCGCCCATCGGATCGCCAGGCACTCCTTCTCGACCGTACTGTACCGGCTCTCCCGCTCGGACAGTTTGCGGCTGATGTAGACGATGGGTCGGTCGACCCCTCCACCTCCTGGGACAAAACTGCCCCCAGCCCCCTGTCCGACGCGTCGGTCTGCAAGACAAAAGGAAGAGAGAAGTTAGGTGTGTGGAGCAGCGGCTCCCCACAGAGGGCCTGTTTCACCGCCTCAAACGCCCACTGGCACTGCTCCGTCCACTGGACCGGATCCGAGGCACCTTTTCGGGTCAGGTCGGTCAAGGGGCTGGTAAGCTCCGCGAAGGCGGGGATAAACCGCCGGTAGTAGCCCGCCAGCCCCAAGAACTGCCTCACCTCCTTTTTGGACTTGGGCGGTGGGCAGGCGGCAATGGCCGCCGTCTTGTCCACCTGGGGACGCACCTGCCCTCCGCCCAAGTGGTACCCCAGATACCGTACCTCCCTCCGTCCAATCGCACACTTCCCCGGGTTGGCGGTGAGTCCGGCCTCCCTCAAGGACCCGAGCACCGCGCCCACCCGCCGCACATGCTCCGCCCACGTGTCACTGTGGATGATGACGTCATCCAGGTAGGCGGCCGCATATGCAGCGTGCGGACGCAGCACCCGGTCCATGAGACGCTGGAAGGTGGCCGGAGCCCCGAACAACCCGAAGGGAAGCATGTTAAACTGGTACAACCCGCACGGAGTGGAGAACGCCGTTTTTTCCTTGGCCCCTGGCGACAGGGGAATCTGCCAGTAACCCTTGGTTAAATCCAGCGTGGAAAAGAATTGCGCAGTGCCCAGTCGGTCCAGGAGCTCGTCGACCCGGGGCATTGGGTACGCGTCAAACTGTGATACCTCGTTCACCTTGCGGTAGTCCACGCAGAACCGTATAGACCCATCCTTCTTGATCACCAGAACGATGGGGCTACACCAGGCGCTGTGGGACTCTTCTATTACCCCCATTTCCAGCATGGCGGCTATTTCCCGCTGGACCACCTTTTTCTTGTGCTCCGGGAGCCTGTAGGGCCGTGACCGAATAGTCACCCCCGGGGTTGTCTCAATCTGGTGCTCTATGAGGTTGGTGCGGCCCGGCCGGTGCGAGAACACATCGGCAAAATCCGCCTGCAGCTGGGCAATGTCCGCTCGCTGGGCCGCAGAGAGGAGGGCGTCACAATGGAGCGAGGCTGGAACGGCCGATTTTGGAGCCTCTGGCCCCAGCTCCTCCCTCTCCGGGACCGCGGACACCAGTGAAACCGACTCCGCCTCTCTCCATGCTTTCAGGAGGTTGAGGTGGTAGATCTGTGTACTCCCGCCCCGGTCGGACCGCGCCACCTCATAGTCGACCTCCCCCACCCGCCGTGTGACCACAAAGGGTCCTTGCCACTTGGCGAGGAGCTTGGAGCTGGACGTAGGGAGTAATACAAGTACCTTCTCTCCCGGTGCGAATTGTCTCAGCTGGGCCCCCCGGTCGTACAGGCGCTTCTGACGTTCCTGGGCCTGGCGCAAATTCTCTCGTGAGAGCCGACCCAAGGCGTGCAGTTTTGCGCGCAGGTCCAGGACGTACTGAACCTCGTTCTTGCTGGTGCTCGGCCCCTCCTCCCAGCTTTCTTTAATGAGGTCGAGCACCCCCCGCGGCTTCCTGCCGAACAGCAGCTCAAAGGGAGAAAATCCCGTGGAGGCCTGGGGTACCTCCCGCACTGCAAACAGAAGAGGGTCAAGCCATTTATCCCAATTGCGTTCATCGTCGCTAACGAATTTACGGATCATGTTTTTCAAAGTCTTATTGAACCGCTCCACCAACCCGTCAGTCTGCGGGTGGTATACGCTGGTCCTAATCGACTTGATGCCCAGTAACCCGTAAAGCCCTCTCAGTGTGCGCGACATGAACGACGTGCCCTGGTCCGTCAGGATCTCTTTCGGGACCCCGACGCGGGAGATGACCTGAAACAGCGCCTGCGCCACACTCTTTGCCGAGATGTTGCGCAGCGGCACCGCCTCCGGATATCGCGTTGCGTAATCCACCAGGACTAGCACAAAGCGATATCCGCGTGAGCTCCGGTAAAATGGCCCGATGAGGTCCATGCCTATTCTTTCGAACGGGACCTCCATCAATGGTAGGGGGCGCAATGGCGCCCTCGGCACGGCCGGGGAATTTACCAACTGACATTCCGGGCAGGCTGCGCACCATCGGTGGACATCCTCCCGGATGCCCGGCCAATAAAATCGGGTCATTATCCGGTGCAGCGTTTTGTCCCCTCCCATGTGCCCGGCCATGGGGCTATAATGAGCCGCCTGGAAAAGCATTTCCCGGCGGCTCTTCGGCACCAGCAATTGGGTGTCTACCTGCCCGGTCTGGGTGTCACGACTCACCCGGTACAACCGGTCTCTGATTATTGAAAAGTGGGGATATGTCTGCGCTGCGTCGGGGCGTACCAGCTGACCATCAACCTTGATCACTTGGTCCCAGGCCGCGCGCAGGGTCTCGTCCTGCGACTGCGCCAGCGGAAAATCTTCCAGGGCGTGAAACTCGGGAACCGGCGGAGTCTCCACCGGAGGCTCAGCCGGTTCCCCCTCCCCGGCCGCAGTGCCGGACGGACCCGCGTCGCCGCTCAGCACCGCACACATATCCCATGGCCCTACCTGTCGCGACCGCACCCCCGCGGCCTCCCCCATTAGTCTGTCAAACCCCGGCCAATCAGTTCCCAGGATTAGGGGGTGCGTAAGGCGGGAGCTAACCGCGACCTTCACCCTATGCTTTTTCCCCCCGTAACGAATCTCCACCGGCACTAAGGGGTACTCGTGAATATCCCCATGCACACACCTCACCATCACCCGTGCTGCCTCCACCAAAGCCCCGGGTCGAACCAGGTTCTGGTGGATCATGGTCTGCGAACAGCCCGAATCCACCATCGCCTGGCGCATACCCCCCTGGATTCTTACCGGAACGCGGTACGTCGCTCCCAGGCCGGGGGAGGGTGCTGGAGTGCCGGCAACCCGGATCGTCTGCCCCACCTCCATGAGCGGGCACTCCCTCCGGAAGTGCCCGGGCTGCCCACACTTCCAGCAGCCCTGCCCTGGCGGTTGAGGGGCCCCCAGTGGGTTGGGAAGGGTGCGGGGGCTGGTCGGGGCCGGGTCCGCGGCCGGCGCTCGTGGCTCTGGTGGTGTCGGCTGGGCCGGCGGGCCCGGTGTCTTGGGCCCTCTCCGCGGCCCGGGTGTCGGGACCGCCGGTGGCCCGCCGCCCCCTTTCGCCGGCGGGTAGACCTCCAGGTGGGCTTCCGCCAAGGCGACGGCGTCCTCCAGGGTCGCAGGGCGGTGACAGCGCACCCAGGATGCGGTCCGGGTTGGCAGTCCCTCGGCGAACTGCTCCAGCACGACCCGTTCGACGACGGCGTCCACTCCTCCGACCCCCCCCGGACGCAGCCACCGCCCCGCGGCGTCCCGCAGCTGCTGGGCGTATGCGAACGGCCGATCCTCCGGCCCCAGCCTGGCCGCGCGGAACCTCCGACGCTGGTCCTCCGGGGCCAGGCCCAGGCGGTCCACCACTGCCCGCCGCATGGCCCCGTAGTTTCCCCGGTCCGCTGGCGGGAGCCCCAGCGCCGCCGTCTGCGCCTCCCCCGTCAGCAGGGGAAGGAGCCGCACCGCCCACTCGGCCCCCGGCCAGGCACACGCCTCCGCCGTCGCTTCGAAGGCGTCCAGGAAGGACTGTGCGTCATCCTCCGGGGACATCCGGTGGAGCGCCACCCTCTCCGGAGCGGGAGCCGGCGCGCGCCGCGCCGGCGCCGCCGTCATGCCCGCGACGAGGCGGTCCAACGCGTCCGCCTGCCGATCCGCGCGGTCTTGGAGCGCCTGCAAGCAGGCGCGATTCGCCGCCGCCTGCTCTTGTTGGATGGCAGCGATGCCCGCCACCATCTGCCCCAGCGCTACGAGCGGCTGGGCTGGGACGTCCCCGTGATCCATACCGGAACCCCTGGTCGGGCGCCACTGTAACAGTTCCGGGTTCGTAGTACCGGTAAGGAGGGACACCACACCGTCAGGATATGCTCAACTCTTTTATTTTCTTGTTTTTCTCCGCCGTCTCACTCTTCCGTGTGTAGCCCGGAAGTCCCAACCCCGGCCGTCGTCACTGCCGGGTTTAAGTATCCGTCCCCCACGCACACGCACACACGCCCACACACACACACACACACACACACACACTGATTTAGTCCAGGTGCCGCTCATTCCCCGCAATTCCCCGCAATTCCCTGCACCTGTTCCCCGAGCCGCTGTCTCTCCTCCTCCCCCGCAGCCGCGCTAACCCCGCCCCTGCCCCACAGGAGATAATAGATTTATATATCTTTTTTTTATGCAGGACTGAATACATTTCTATATATTTGACCTTTGATCTCCGTGTCCGCTTACATCTGGTTGCGTGCATGAATAATTCTCATGATGGTTCAACTGTACACTCATCTGTTCCTCAATCACTATCCCTCATGTTCACCCCACAGCACAGTTAAAGAGCCTGCATCTCATTCCCATTTACTGTAATGTTCAGACACAAATTGAAAAGAGAAAAGTACAGCTCTGACAGGACTCTAATTCCTAACAGCTCCACTTTTTCATGACAATTGTCGCCCAGAGTGTGTGGTCCCATTTCCATTTGCGACAAAGATGTTTGGTGTAATGCATATCGTTGATATGTTGTCTCTCTCCAGTGCACAGTCCTATCAGAAACCCCAGCGGCCCTAACGAATGGCGCACTCACCGGACTATGTGGTTACATGATGAAAGTTATTCATCACATTTGAATTATTCTAATCAATTTGCTGTCAGGCTAACTGCTGTGGCCGTCACAGTGACGCCGCCGTCAAGCACCGTTTGGTTGCAGCTCGGCGCTGCCCGTGAAATTTATACTTTCCATAAGTACTCGTAAAACCTTCAAAGCATGACTGAGCGGGGAGAGCCACCCCACCCCGACACCACCCCGCCCAGACATCCTAGTCAAGACGACAGCTGCAGACAACAAAGTCATTCACAGACAAATAGGCGAAATGATGTACAGAGCCGTGCAGTAGCAGGGAAACAGCTTGCAAACACAATAAAGAGCAGTGGGCATCATTTCTCCTGTTACAGCACACACATAAAGATGCTTGAGAACGAGATCTCGATTGGCAATTACATTGTGACATGAGGTTGTTCCTCATGCAGGCCCTGCTCATAACCGCTGAAAGCATTGGATACCCTGAGATACTCCTGTGTTGAGTATAAAGCTGCTTAACCCAAAACAACGAGCCAGTCAAACCGCCATGGACGCTGAACTCACACAGTGAAGATGGAAAAACTTCCACGGAGGAATACATGTCTCTTTTCAATGCAATGTGGCGTTTACCCCCTGATCATGCAGTAGGTAAGAGGTCCAGAGCTCCCTCATGACATTCACTATCAAATGTGGGTGACACATTTGCATATTTTATCGTTTCATGTTTGTCACTTTTCAAAATAAAGCCACTTTCAAACCCGTTGAAGCTGACCGGGAGACCCTGTACGTCTGAGTCCAGCGCTGCTCACACACAACATGGAGCCTTCACGCTATAGTGAGAGGAAGAGGAAGAAAGAGGATGAAGAAGATGAGCACAAAGACATTGCTCGTGATGTGTTGGAGGTGATGTGGTCAGACCCAGACAGGGGTCTTCTCCATTGTCCTGTAATTTTACTGTATTCATTTTTCTATAGTGGGTTTACAGTTACAAATTGTCTTGTATCATTGTATCATCATTTTGCTTTGTTTTTTTTGTTTTACGAAGCATTTAAATTTTTGTGAGGAGATGTACTGTACTAGAACAATCTTAAAAAAGTAAGGGAATGAATTAACTAGATGGTATATAAGCAGTATGAACAGTATTAACAGTGTGTAATATATAACAGTGTGCATATATTAAGATATGTACAGTATGGATAGTACAACTAAAGTGTAAATGCTAATATTTGACATTATACAGAAAAAAGCTGGAGTTATAATTATAGTGTATATATATATATATATATATATATATATATATATATATATATATATACATTATGTGCAAACATAATGACAGAAAGCTTGTATTAATCAGTTTGATGAACATCTTGCTCCTTGTACCCCTTCCTACAAACTCTAATACATTTAAATGCTCATCCCGTATCTACAAAGACATTAACATCAGTGTGACAAACCGCAAAAGAGGTGGAGAGGAGTCTTCTCATTGGTTACAGAGCTCCTGTGGTTAGCGAGCAGAGGTTCAGCGTGTTTCCACGTCATCGACCCCCCTTCCTAACAACCCATGCATGTTGCTGGTTGTCCATCTGCGTTGCTTTCAGCTCGTCCTCAGTCTCCATCTGAAGTGGACATGGTCTGGACACAGTCCAGGGCCGAAGAGAGAACATGTAAAGAGACGGAGAGTGAGCCCTGTCCGGATCACAGCTGGGCGGTTTGGGATCAGAGTGAACTCAAAAGTAGCTCACTCATCAAATCCCACCATATCTCATCTTCATAATCATCCAACATGAGAGGTGCAATTGTGGTCAGAAAGGACAGACGGCAGGATGGGCTGATCTGCTTTCATCTAAAGTGTAGGATGTAACCTCCCGCCCATCCAGCCCCCCCCTCTCCTCCCCAAAGGTGAAATAAGATTGTCACTCTGATGCGTCTGCTCACTCTTGATGAGCTCGGGAATAAATATGCAAAAAAGGGGGCTTCCTGGTGGAGAAAGAAGGGAGAGAAAAAACGAGGCAATCAAGGATAGCTGCCGTCCCCGGCTGGACTATAAATCTCTGTCTGTTTCAATCGCCGCTGTGGCCGAAACGGTGTAAAATTCGAGCGGGGATGTCATCAATTTCTGTTAGCTTCTCTGTCCCTTTCTGTGCCGGTCGGGGGGCAGCCATGATGGATTGATTTTGTCACTTGTGCTCAGTTCACAGTATGTTAACATGGAAGGGCAGAGTTGGGTTATGGAGAGAGGGTTATTAGTGTCTCGGCTGTGACTGGACTTCTCTCTCTCTCTCGTCTCTGTTATAAGGTCTCTCACTCCGTCTCCCATCCCTGTCACTCTACCTTACACTCAATATACTTGCTCTCCCATTTATCACACCTCATTCCCTTCCATATCTGCATCCATTTTATCCCTGCATACCTCCACCTATCCCCTCTCATCTCATGCATTACTCTGCAAATCCCAACCAACTGTCTGCACCTAAGACCTTTTCTCTCTCATCACCTCCATGTGTCGACCCATTCACATCATATCTACTTCGTTTACATATACTACTACGTCCAGTGACCTGCACTACTACAGGATCGCTCAGCCCATCTCCCTTATTCTATGTACATGTAGCCATGTTGAAGAAAAGCTGTGTCAAAAGTGTCAGTACAGTCCGCTGCCTTTGGGTTGGGTTGGATATGCTTGATTGAAAGGTTTGACAGCCTATCACAGACAGCGTTGCTACTTTATCATCTTCGGTTGTCCTCTCTTAAAATAAAAGCTTTCACCCAGACCAGACATTTAAACACATGGGGGATGTCAAATACACAACATTATTTTACAGTATTATTTTTAACTTGTATTTTACTCTGTAATATCACTACTTAATACTACTAGTAGATACTTAGAGTATTTATTTATTCTCTGTCAGGTACAATTAGTTCATTGAATACTGGTTTAATTTCACTTACACTAAATATTTACACTTCATGTGTTGTAGTGGGAGCACTGTTCTCTCAATCATTTGTCTGTCTGTCTGTTTCTGTCTGTTTTGTTGTCTCCATTGTGACTTCGAGCAATCACCACATGTAACGTAGTAATGTTGTGCCACATGCGGTATTTCTATGACAACTGGACCTCTTGTCCTCGACTCTTACTGCTGTGAGTCTCCCTATGATTGAGTGCCATAATACTAAAGCAGCCTACCTGTTGTATTACCGTCTGTATGTAGTCAACACCTGCCTGTCATTAAAAATAAATACATTTCAATTGAATAAAATATGTATTGTCCATTTTCAAATTTAACTGGATACATTAAAATAATTAATACTCTAATAATAAATAAATCTTCTTCTTGCATTTCAATAACAACAAGGGCTCGATTTCAAAATGAACAAAAATGACATTGAAAAATGTTTACTCAAAATAAAATACTTTATTGTTTTTGCAGCTTTGAATCCAGTTCATTCAGGTATGAAAAAAAAACAACATAATATTATATTTTATTCATCTTCTCAAAATGTGTGTGCCGGGACTTTATCTGTGGTTCTTAAACCACTGGTTTCTATTCTCTAGAACCACTGGTCTATATGTCCATCCACCCTCACCACTATTATTTACCAACTGTATGTTCAGCTGTGCACCCACAGTTAACCGTATGGTACGTCCAACCAGAGCTGTTCTGACGCAAACAGTTCAGCATTTTAGCAAACCGACTGATTAGCTTTGTTTCTTCGAGAAAACGAGATGAGAAGATAACGAGGAAATTAAACTGAAAATGTGTGGTTTAGGTTGCTGGAACTATTTCTTGGCAAACAGCTGGGAGTGATGACTCTGCCCAGCACCTGGAAACCTCACGACCTGTCACAATGAGCTTTACAGGTCTGGTGCCGCCCTGACTGTACAGAGATACTTAAACCTGTGTACCTGGCACCCTGCGCCAGCAGTGCCCAGAAGGGCTCAATATATTGGGGACTGCCAAGAAATATTTCCGGCTTGTAACCGTCATTTAAACCCCTTTAGACTGGAGTTTCTGTCTGGATTAGAATATATACTGCATTAGGGCTGTCAACGAATATTCTATATTTGAATATATATTCGAATAGTTGTTAAAAACAGAATTTCAAATGTGAAAATGAATATTTGTATGTAAAAAACAACAAAAAACACAACAGCGGCAGCAGCGGCGCGACTGTCTGCTTTGCGGGTGTTTCAATCACTGAATGAAGCCATATTTGGGACAAGAATCGCGACCTTAAATTGCTTACACTAAACTCTTGATCAGCACTCAGCATTTGTTTATTGTTGTCGTTCATTTAAACCGCTATGAGCAGAGAGCGCGACTGTAGCAGTGGAGGGAAGCACACACGCATACAACACTTCTCGTACGGGTTCCATCGGTTCTTTATTGCAGGCTTTGGACACAACACTCATGTTACTCCCCTGTCTCACCAATCTCCCCCCCGACTGACTACCCAGCCGGGCTTAAATTGCCTGGTCCACTCATTGGAATCAGCTGTGGCGTATTAGCCACAGCTGATTCGAGTGTTTTCTCCCCTCCCTCTCTCGTGCCGCCGGCGCGCTAACCACGCCCGCAGCCCCACAGCGACGATGCGGGAGAGAGAGAGAGAGAGAGAGAGAGAGAGAGAGAGAGAGAGAGAGAGAGAGAGAGAGAGAGAGAGACGCCAAGGTCTGCGGTCTTGGCCATTAGTTCATTCACTTATTTTTGTGTAGGTAATATGTTGTTAAATATGTTTAAACTTAAATAAATTACCTATACAAGTAGTTATGTCTCGTTGTATTAATGTATCCTGTTATTGACGTGCCTAACGTGCAACTTTGAATATTCGAATATGTTCGAATGTGTATTTTTAAAGGGAATATTCAAACGTCAGCCCTATACTGCATATATAATGTGTTACTTAGCTTTAGAAGTGTTGATTGGCATTATTTGTACTTTTGTAGAAAACTGCGGTTTTCCTTGCAGTTGATATTGATCTTTTCATCTTTTGCTTGGAATGCAAGCCTAGAAACAGACAATTTTCCAATGTATGAACATTCCTTAACATATTGTGTCCATATTGCAACTAAAGACTTACTCAAAAAGACTTTCCCTCGGGGTCCACCCTTCTCGCCCAATCACCTATCCGCCATCCTAATTCACCTTCTTCCACACCCAATGCTGACAAGTCTTACCACAGCCGGTAAGATCTACCTAGGTTCACCCATCCAGGGCTCTGTGAGACTAATGTCTTCATCAGACAGAAACACAAGGAGAACAAGGAGCTGAAGCAGCTGATCCTGTGGGAGCTGCAGGTGTAAAGCTAGCCTTGTATCATACAGAGATGACAGAACGAGGAGCTTTCACAACCAATAAAGCTGAAAAATAAACGGGAGAGGATCTTTATGCACTGACATTACTTCTTTATCAAGGATTGGTCAACACAATTGAAATAACGCTGCACCTTCTTGACTTGTACACCGCACGATCATTTTCACTGAACTGCCATAATTACTCGGATGCTCGGGGACACAATTACATTTTATAATGTCAAAAGCTGACCTTTAATATTTGCTCATGGGTAAGTCCATCAGATCTGAACTACTGGAAGGAAAGCATCCTCTTTACTACATCTTCTGTTTGGAGTTAGTGCTGAGATCAACGCTTTAAACCAGCAGACGTACCATGCAGGCTCTATGAGGGGCCGTAGACTGCATTTTAAATTAGTTAGGGGCTAGTGAGAAGTTGGGGAAAAGACTGTGTGAATGGAGTGTGTGAATGAGGCATCGTTTAATATGTACTTTTATACTGATGGAGGATAAGTCTCTGTACGTGCTGCTCACAGTGTGTGTTATGCCATAGCCAGAAGAAATAGTTTGTATTATCTGTTTCTGAAAGTTACAACAATTGTTAGGTGCAGCCTCCTTATTCTTAGGATTCCTGCCTGGTTCAACACTTTTGTTTATCCATGCAAATAGGTTGCTGGTGTGGTCATTGGCAGCTGCTTGGAGGAACAATTGATCGTTAGAGCTTTGATTACTCAATTAAGACTTTGGTGTCATGTTCCTCCAAGGCTGGCTAGCTACCTGTCTACCTCCATAAATAGCAACAGAATAAAGTGTTCCAAAAGACAGCTGAACAGGTTTCCTCTTACGGACCGTAGTTTCTATGTAAACTGGAAATTACAATGAGGTAGGGAACAGTACTCGCTCCTGATTGGTTAAGGTAGAACAAAACAAATAGCCTCTCCTTCCCATCACAAGCTGGCTAACTTAACTTAAACAAACTGGCCATAGAGATTCCCTATTTATATCTGAGACAGGAAGAACCTAATACTGTGGAGCAAAACACACTTTTACTTCCATGGGAATGTTGAAAATAATGACTAACAAAGTCTAGCCAGTCAACAATGCACCAAAGTGTGTTCCCACTCACGCACACAGTTAACTGCTGAAAAGCAGTGTGCAGTCTGAAGCACAGCCAACCCAACTGTTAAAAACACTGAAGCTTTTCAAAGAGTAGATCCAGAGGTGCTGGAAGCACGGTCTGCCAAACACATGGCTTCAATGTGTGTGTGTGTGTGTGTGTGTGTGTGTCTTTGTTCATGACTGTGTGTGATGCATGTTTGTCTGGGCATTTTTCTATTGGGCTGCTAGGGATGTTCCCATCACCTTTTGTTATCCTACTAACCCTGTTTGGATTCCTCATTCTCTGACACACACACGCACACACACACACACACACACACACACACACACACACACACACACTATCTCAAGTACACACTGTTGAGTCACACTTTGCTTGTCTGCTATCTCTCTTTCTGCTTTTATTTTTCTCACACACACTTTTCTTTCTCTATGATCAGACTCATGCTCTCTCTCTCTCTCTCTCTCTCTCTCTATATATATATATATATATATATATATATATATATATATATATATATATATATATATGGCTGTCCCTCACACAGCATTGTGCTCACTCAGCAGTATTGTCAAAGCCTCAGTGCAGTGCATCTTCAGGTGTGTGTTGGTCCTTGACTGGGTGGGATACACTGTCACACACATCCATAGACTCACTACAGTAGGAAAACAGAACAACTTTTCTGCTCGACTTCTTTCAGCCAACTGTGAGCTGGATGTGTGTTTCACTGTGTTGTTGGTTACTGTGGGCGACAACCAACCGCCATACAAAGAATCTGAACTTGTAACATCCTGTCAGTCAAGCCCCACGTCTGTCCCGCGGTGCAGAGAGCTCTCTGAATAACAGATGTGCTCGGGCCTGTTCTCCAACGTCTCACCTGCATGTTCATGCAGCTCCATCTGCATCTGTGGCAGTAATTAGTCCACAGCATGATATTTGAGTAGGGGAAGATATCAGTTCAAACGTATAAAGCGTTGCAATGACTGTTTGGTTTGTGTCATGACCGTAACAAACTAAATTAAACTATTAAACAGTGGTATGTATATTTACTTTATATTGTAAATATATGATTTATGCATTTATTATTATGTCATTGTCTCCGTTGTGTAACGCCTTGTTTACACAAGCAGATTGAAGGTGTGTGTTCTCCTTCATGAGTCACTGACTGTGTTCAGACTCTAGCTCATCATTTATGTTGGCGGTTACCTTCTGCGGCCACATGCCGTCACATGATTTCCTGTCATGTTCCACCTTGTGTGTAGTTGCACACATAACACGTCCGAGCTTCCCCTTGCAGTCTGTATTTGTCTTGCGATGTAATGTTGAACAGTTATTACACAATAGGCCTCCATCCAAATTTCAAAAGCATTTCCAGAAAATCTGCGAAAAAAAAGAAAAAGAAAGTGACTAAGTGCTTCTTTCCATCCACTGCTGCTGTGAGGATATTAGTCCATTGGAGACAACCAGCTGGTGGAGCAAGTCGTGGCATTAAACCATCGCAGAAGAAGAAGAGGATGCGATGACATGAAGTCATTACAAGAACTCCAGTCCAAGCTCGAACGTTGGAAAACATGTGAACAATATGATGGAACATTTCCGTCTGTTTTATGGGTTAATGTGAGGAAGGTCACAGTCTGCTCACCCTCCTCACACAGCGGATGCTTTCAGCTCTTCATTGGAAGCTTGAGTGACATTGAAGTTACATGTTTTATCTATAGAAACACACAATGCACTTTGTCGCATTGTGTGTTTATCCAAACACCATAATAACCATTATCCATACACCATAATAACCAATATCCATACACTCATAAACTGAATACACCACCTCAGCCCAGTGGTTTGTTTGCTACATTTAGAGTTTGGCTGTTTCCATTCCAGTGGAACCTGTCGGTTTATACTTGCAAGCTAGGGACACACAATTTCCTTAGAGATGCTTAATTTGATATTCAGAACTTTCAAATAACTTGTGTCTTGTAAATATGTATCAGAGTAATGTCTACCTGAGTAAGAGAGTGAAGTCTCTCTCCTCTGTGTGTGTTGTTATCACAGCTTCTCCTTCCATCGTTCACATAGCCAGTCCAGCTGCACGTGGCTTTTAGTGCATGTGAGCATGCCTTTTAGTGCATATTAGTGCATGTGAGCGTGCCCCACTGGTCATTCGCCGGTCACAGCTGATAACGTCCAGACCCACAGCACCATCTCAGAATGGCAGCGTCCATTCATTCTAAGGCATACATACCATAACTGTCCATTACAATGTGAGCAGCCACGCCTACTCACACCTGAGGACCAGTCCATCCAAGCAGACTGCACGCTGAATGCGGTGCAGCACAAGCACTTCTTACTGGATGAATGGAAATTGCACAGACATTCTTAATATCTTGTGTAAAAAGACACACATGACCTGTACGAGGCTGAAGACTTGAAAGTCTGAAAACTTGAAAAAAGTAAACTGGTGCCATGAGTTTTTATTTTTATTTTTTTACTTCCATCTAGACAGCTTTAGTATATCAGGAAAAAGAGTGTTGCCAGCTGTTAAACACACTACATTAACGTCTCTCCGTTCTAACTACCTGGAGATGTTTTTGTTATTGTATCCACCTTCCCTCGGGGAGTGAGAGTTGAGCTGGCCTTTTTCCTGATAAGGATGCTTCAGCTGGTCATGTGCTAACACTTGGTTCCCATTAGCCTGTACTGCATGCATGTGTTCTAATGTTCAAAAACACAAAATACATTATGCAACATGTAAATGCTGCTATATGCTATATGTTGGGTACAATTATGGAATATGAATGTAGCTGAACTAAGGACAATACTGTATATTACAAAGACATGTGATTCATATGAAGCAGAATGGCATCAAAGCCCAGCATTGATCCTCATGGCATGGCATTCAACATATTGCCACATTACTTCTGCTGGCAAACTGCATTGTGGGTGTCGGTGCTAGAACTGTCAGTATTAGGGCAGGGACGTTGTAAGTCAAGGCAGATGCCGTAGCAGCGGCAGTAGTATATTTCACTGATACTGATCTCATGCTTTCTGACAGTAATGGTACTTATGGTAATGTCCTCCGTGAACCAGACATGGCCCTGTGCGCTCATAGACGCAGCACATAGCTCCCCGACACTGCTCTGATTTAACGCCACACAAGTTAAAGGCCTGCGCTGCTGGATATTGAGATTTTAAATTTCAAATTCTGCAGCCCTGTCAATGAGACGGTCTCATCTGTCCATGACTACACATTTGGGCTTTGTAAAGATGTTTAAGACGTAAAACATCATCTTGGCCTACACTCTATGCATTTGCAATTGTCAATATCACAGTAGCATGGACCAGAGGAATCAAACATGTGGAATTATTTCAGCTGTCCTGATCGCCAGAGACAGCTTGCCCATTTGGGTTGAATGCATTTTAAAATCTTAAATTATCATGAATTGATTGTTTTGGCCACTTATTGCATAACACATGAGCAAATAGTTGCTTGTTATTGTCCTTCCCAACTCCTGGGGAAAATATAAAGACTTTGCACATCAGGTAAAAACAGATATATTCATTCACAATTTCCCTTCACTTCTACACACGCTCTTAAGATATGCATATGAATGGAAAAAAAAATTCACTGCAAAATACGTAAATACAAAACACATTTGGGATCCACTGTGGCTAGATCAACGTCATCATATAGATTAATGGGATCAGATTTTTTTTTTATTGATATTACCATCTTGTCTGAAACACCTTTAAGCTGACATATGTCCCACTATCACTAGCTCGTGGTGCTGGCAACCATTAAGGTCACGTAGAGCATCAGCCTGTGGGCCATACACACAAACAATGAGCTCAAAGATGCTAAAAGGAGAAGCTTTGTTACTGTAAACACTTTTACATAATAAGGTCATTGTCTATATGAAATCAGTGTAAAAAGTCCAGCGTTACGCAATTTTAAATAATCCACTTATGTTGTATTACTCTGTCTGCGACACATGGAAGAACATATTGAGGCTGAAGATATCAAGTTAGAAAATAGTATTATATATTATTATATTATAATATTATTCTTGACTGTGGAAACATGGTTTTATAAAGGGTCTTTTTGTCAGACCTTTCAACTGCTCGGGTGTCATAGTTGGTCCAACGTTTACTTCAAACCCTGTGTGGGTTCCCGCCACACATTTCAATCTAATATGAATACCTGATTCATCCATCGCAGACCAGCTTTGCATCATCATTGTAATCCTGCTGCAGCTCTGTGTGCTCTCTGGCTACGCAGGATCAGAAACAATGAAACAAACAGCAGTGTGTCTGCAGCCTTCCCTCCGTCACGTCCCCTCCACCCCTCCTCTCCCCATGAAACAATGACATTTTAAAGGAGTGTCGGGCAGAAAAAAAAAAGAACGGCATTTTTAATTCAACTTTCTTGAGAGAACCTCCTGAGTCTCTTAGCCTGCAACATCCATCTCCCCTCATCAGCCAAACACAGACAGACGCCTCCCCTCCTCTCTCCCTTTCTTCCCTCTGTTTTTGAATATGTGTTTTCTGTTTATTATTAGCTGACTCGGTGCTTCATCATCCCGTGAAAATTCATATCTGCTGAACATAAGGGGGAGAAACAGTGGGGAATCAATCTTTTGTGCTTGGGCAGATAAACACAAGACACAATCAGAGGGAGGAAGAAAGACGGAGGGAGAAGGAGAACAGAGGAGAAGAGGCCCTCATCCCCTCATCCCGGACGTGATGGATAGCAGGAGTAAAAGCGTCGGGACGGTATTATGTAAATTAAGAAGGCATCCTAGCATGGCCTTGATGATTATGGGAAGATGTGAATGATGTTTGCGTGTCCCCGGGCACTCCGCCAGGGCCTTGTTATTCCTCTTCCTTCCAACCACCCCTGGGGCGGAGTCAGTGTGACCCCCTGGACGTCCCTGCTGCCACCCCCATCCCCATCCACTCCTCTCCCACGGGAGCAACCTCCCCTCCCGGAAAACAACAAAAAAAATAAAAATAGAGGAAGAAAACAACTCACAACAAGACATCTGTTTCATTTACTTAACAAATTATCTGCCAGGGAACGTGCCCCCAAAGGTGGACAGGGAGGACGCTGAGTGAAGGAGAACCAGGAGGAGGACGTTGGGTTGAGGGCATTTCTAGTCCCTGTCCCCCGCTTCCTCCTCCTCCCCTCTCTACCTCTCAGATGCAGCTTCCCTGAGGTGTATGAGCAAGTGACAAAGCTGTAAAGTGATAAACTGTGACACTTTTATATCAATGAACGTGTTTTTCTTCAGTCTGCCACTGATTTGAATTGCACAGTAGTGATTCAACCACTAGCCCATTCAGAGCTGTTCCATTTGCTGTTCTACATAGTGTCTGGAAGATCATGCGCAAAGTAATCTGGTGAACAGGAAGTGATGTGTTTTGTTTTTTTTTACATTTCTGGATGCTTTGCAGTAATCCTGCTTTTGCTCAAAGTTTAGATGAAAGGAAAAATGCCTTTTTAACCCTTTTCGATCACATGCTTGATCACATTTAACAAAACACGAACCTTTGTCTTGATGTGTCAAAATCAAATAATTGACTCCTGTCAAACAAAATAAGATATGTGCTTACGTGACCTAGTACCAACCAATAATATGAAGACATCCATTTACCAATCAGTAGAGGCATGTGTGGAGCCACGGTCCTCTCCGTATCGCACTGCATTCTAAGCCCGCCCACTTTTAGGTGTTTCGGAGTGAGTTATGGCCCCAAGTGAAGCAATATGTTTGGGGTCTTGTTAAATGATGTGATATTAAGCTCAGCAGTAACCTTAGCCCTAACTTTAAAAATGCGCTCTTCACACACACACAAGAAAAACCTACGACTATTTTAACAGAGATGCAGCCAATTATAATATATAGCAAGTACAATGTATAAAATGAAACATAAGAGTTCTAAAACCCTGTAAATACACTTTGCTATTCCTCAATCGATGCTGTCCCAAAACTTTATACATTATTAGTGTGTTTTAGAAGGATCTGCGTGGTGTAGCGCAGACCTTGATGATTCAAATCCGAAAAGGGAACTTCGTACTGAAAAAAAAGATACTATGGAAGATACTCACCGGACTTTGCTGAGTCAGATGACTGAAGGTGAAGCCTCACATTGGCTAACTTTAACACTGAGATAGGCACGTTGGACCGTTTGGGTTTATATAATACATCATCAATAAAATAACTCTCTTTGGATAAATATTGCAAGCCTTTCAGCCCATAACTTTTCATAAAACTCCAAGGCATCAGATGGTTGAACTAGACGGCAAAAACAATAACCGTTTTCAAAACAGAAAAAAAGCATAAATAAGCACAAAAAAGTGCTTGACGAAATGGCAAGTTCTCATTAGCTCTTGTAGCATCTCAGAGATATTAAGTTTGACCTGAATGCCACAAGTTATTTATTGCCGATGTATTTCAGCTTTGTTCCATATTAGTCTGTTTGGATGGGAGATAGACTTGTACAGCTCTTTTTAGTCTTCCGGCCACTCAAAGGGCTTTAACACTACCAACTAACGCTCATACAAATTCACACACTGTAGGCACAGCTACGGGAGCAATTTTGGGTTAAGTGCCTTGCCCAAGGACACATTGATGTGGACTTGCGGAGCCGGGGATCGAACCGCCAGTCCTCTGATGGAAGGGCAACCCTGCTCACCACTGAACCACAGTCTCCAGATGTGCAGCAGTAAATACATGAGCGTGCATTATGAACCGATCCTACTCTCTGATCTGTAATGAAACAAAATTACATTTGAAAATCAGAAGTATATTCGTGGGCAGTGTGGACAGGTGGCACGACGACAGCAAACACAAAGAACCTACTCAAAGAAAAAAAAGCAGCTGAGATGGAGGGAGGTCCATGTGCCATGTGGCTGCGTTTGCCTTTCATGGCTTTCAAAATAAGTTCATGCCATTTTGATTAGGGTAGAGGACATACACTGACATGTGCAATACAACGTAGCATGCTAGCTGCGCTGTGAGCATGTGCGAACGCCAAGAACAAACAATGAATCACAATACAGGCTTCCAAAACCACCGTACTCATGAGCTTCAAAGGCTGCAGGAATATGTAAATCTGCACGCATGCATGAATCTACTCGCAGGCTTTTGTCCTCTCGCCTCATATGTTACCTGTTCTTAGTGCATGCTTTATGAATCATCTGGGAGGAATATACAAGGGCTTTTTTGCATTTTTTTGGCAGTCTATCTCAGTCCTCAAAGTTTCCTTTACGATAACGAAAAACCATTAACTGCTGTCAAACAGCCAAGAAGAGAGATTATTTTTTTTATTGAAATAAGATTAAAATGATAAGTTTGACTGAGGGTTCCTGATAAAATATTTCAGCTCATAAGCGCGGTGTGGGCACAGGGATTAGACGAGGAAAGGGAGAGGGAAAGGGCGGGGTGGGAGGAAGGGGGGGCATAGAGGAGAGAGAGACAGTGAGAGAGGGAGAGAGAGAAATTCATAATGTATAATAAAACAAAAGGTGTCATGGGAAATAACAGTGATATTAAAATTAGAGTAAGGTGGGATCTATATGAAAAAATGCAGATTTGAAAATGTAAACGATGATGAGGGAGAGGAGGACAGATGTGGAATTTTGATAGTGGTGTGGAAGAAAAGAGCTCTTCAGGGCCTCAGAGAGATGCTCTCTGTCTGGAAGAGACTTCATGAAAGGGTTCGAGCTAGACGACGGTCACTGACAGGCACAGAGGCCACGGGGTCAAAACATGTGGCGAGCTAAGAGTTATGGTTCTGAAAATAATGTTTGGAAATAATTCTGTATTCATACTTTGAAAACACTGTTTCTTAAATCTCTCCAAATGAACATATCTGTGTGTAAAAGGAGCATTAACAAATACATTGCAAAATTAATTTTATAATACTACTGTTCATATGACGTGTGCAATTCCAACTCTGCTTTTTAAATTGATCGAGTTGATCAAAGTATTGTGTTTTTATTAGTATATTGGATCCCATCCTCCACCTTTGTGGACTAACTTAGACTGTAAATGTATTCAACTAGTTTGGCCCATGTGTCATGGAGGGGGCGGGACTTGTGATCTATACTGCAATCAGCCACCTGCGTCAATGCTCTTTGAAGACATCCCCTGACTTCCTTCTTCACTCTCATAATAATTCCTACAGCTAATACAGGGCTTTGTCACTTGAACATAAGCAGATGTGGTTATGGACTGTTTGCTGACATGACTATGGGCAAGGTCACATGTGCGCTAAATTTATATCCGACCCCCGTTCACTTCCATGTGAACAAAGGGTGATGAAAACGTTCGTATTGCGTGGTGAACTTTGACCGGCAAAGTCACAGCCTCCACCATGAGCAAACGGGTTTGTGACTTGGACTGTCCACATTCAGGAGGGAGGTTGCTGCCTGGTCACCTGCTGCTGTGACCGTGCCCTACAGCAGTCGCTCTTCTTGGGAGACAGAACCTCATCACACCTGCTGGTTGGTCCCATATCCTTGATGTTCACCAACGCTTTCATCTGCTGCATAGTGGCTGAATCCTCTGCGTTGACATTACCGTCCATTCTCCTAGCAGGGCGACTGAGACTTAGTCTCTCAAGCTTGTGAGGTTGATCGCTCAATGGTCTTGGGGCTTGAAGCAAATGGTGTTCCCTAGATCACTAACGTCGGGTCATTTTCACCTGAGCGGTTGTGGTTACGTCATTTTTATTGTGTTGCTTTTGTCTGAGCTGCGTGGTGGGCGTGTCTCTCTGCTCCAATCCCTGTTTTTTCAACAGGCATGTGTTCAGGTGATTTTCACCCGACGTTAGTGATAGAGGGTGAAAACATTCTGGATGGTTTTGACATTGAAGGAGACTTTTCCTTCACAGGACAAGGCTCACATGTCCCAGGAACAGGTGGACCAAAGAAACAGTTCATAGTTCCATTATTTATATTTTTAATCATGTTTTATTGACGATTGTAATTTTTCACCCGATTTTGAGCATTTTTTTCAGGGTCCCCCCATGATACCTGTTTTTAGTTTTATGAGAGGTTTTATAGGGTAAAATAATAGAAGAGGACTTCAATTTGCCTTGCATTGTTGTATTTTAACATATATGTGACCACAACCTACGCTGATGTCACGGGTTCCTGGAGTACACCTGTATATCAGTAAGCAGTAAGATACGGAGGTGTAGTAGTAGTAGTAGTAGTAGTAGTAGTAGCAGTAGTAGTAGTAGTAGTAGTAGTAGTAGTAGTAGTAGTAGTAGTAGTAGTAGTAGTAGTAGTAGTAGTAGTAGTAGTAGTAGTAGTATGTGTTTTATTCAGTCAATCATTGCATACAATACAAGTAAAGCCACAATATAATATACAAAAAAGAAAGACTGAAAAACTATAGGTAGAAGCATAATGCTTATATATTCCTATCCTACATACATTCTTATCAATTAAATCAGATAATTATTTGATATGAAGAAACAATATATATATATATATATATTTTTTTTTTACAGCACACTACGTATATGCTGCATTGGTTCTGCACACTGTATTAGATGTACATGTGTGCTGTAGAATCATGCAATATAAACATAGCTCCCTGCATTGTTTACAGTCATACTTTGTGTTTGCAGAGTGATTGATGGGTTAACAACCAAAGGACAGATATACTGTAGTATGTCAGCATTTCTGACCTTGGCCCATTTCTTCAGTATTGATTGGCATGCAGTATTTTGCACTCGGCATGTCTCTATCTACATGAATATGCTGTAGATCACATTGACCAGACCTCAGCTCGCCACTGGTGACCCATCCCTTACCTCTTCCTCAGGAGGAGAACAGAGATCCCCCTCTTTAGTGGAAGGGGAAGGAAGAGTAAAAGGAGCCCCCCTTAGATATGAGCCTCCCTGAGGGGCTCTCCTGCGACTAAAGAATGTTACAAGTTCAAGTTCCAGCCACTAGCCCCTGAAAGCTGACCTGGTCTGCCACATGTCCTCTGTTACCACCCAGCCAAGGACAAGAGGAGGCAGCTGGGCAGGAGCAGCCAGCCAGTATACAAAGCGCCTGACAATGGAAGAGACACACAAGGTAGACCCATGTGTAGCTTTAAAACTGCATGAATCCATATTGTCTGCACAAGTTTATACTTTTTAATAATAGTGAGCTTTTGAGACCAGGGCCCGTATTTATCAAGTGTCTCAGAATCCCTTCTAAAACCGGTCTTACCTCAGAGGAGGACTTTAGAGCCATTATTATGATATGCTTTCTGACAGTTAAACAGTGGTACAATTCAAAATGCCGATATTAGTACTACTTCATAATGTGTACAGGCAAATAATATAATGTGCAATAATACTATGTGCATTCGCCATAGTCATATATGCCAAACTAATGAACACATCTGGAATCTTCTATTGATATTTACCAATATAGTTTTAGAGTCTTGCTTAGTAGACTGCAGATACACACTGGAAAGACACTCGCAGGGCTTTAAAGTAAATACAATGTACATCAGATTTGAAATCAACCAGACATCACCCGACATGGACCTCAGATCATTTACTATGTTAATAATTGTAAAAAAAACTTGTGTCTTACATATATTGTAAGATATTGGAAACCCTCTGTGTCTCATGGAGAACAGCTACTCCTCCGTGTGGGGGCTTCAGTGCAACAATATGAACATAAACTTTACACCTGCAAGTTAAAGTTTGATGTATTAATGGCAAACTGATAGTGTTTGACAGACCCACATCATCACTCTTTCAAGGACCTTAGTGTGGACGTTTGCATCCCACACAAGAATAGTCCCCCAAAAGAATCACAATAGCATCCCTCTTCCCGCTGAGTCTGTATATCATTGGCTGCAGCTCCTTACAGCCTCATCGCTGGAGCCCTCCCACATATCAGCACAGATAGGAGTCAGTTATAAAAGTGGACCAAATATATGGAGGATCATAAATGGATGTTCCTCAGAGTTATCAGAACAAACACGTTCCTTTTCAGGACCCGACCCTTCTGTAGCTGGCGTTCTGAACGGACAAGTATCACTTGACACGGCTAGGTTACTGCCCTTCAAATGTGTCATGCATCTTGTTCACCTAAATTTAACATAAGTTGTAGACAAAACGGACAGCAGCCGACTCTGCGATGCCACTTAGTCGACAGTGATGCTTAAGCCATTAGCCGTGGCACCCGGGCTGGGCTCTTTACCGGGACTCCACACAAGTGCTCTTAACCGCTCTCCTTCTTCTGGATAAAAGGGGAATCTATTTTTCGCCCATTAGCGCAGGCATTAAGAGCTATTATTTGCCTTAACAGCATTAACTACCCGCTCCCACGTCACCTGTCATTATCGTTATTATTCTGAGTCAAACTTGAAAGGACATGGGGACGTTTGACAGGTTTGTTTGGCTGCTCCTCTGGAAGGGAAATGGGGAGACGGGGAGGAGAGGAGGGGGATGCAGCCCTGGCACGGTAATAGAGAGGGAAGGAAGGTGTTCGTGTGGGCAAGAACAGACACTAAGAGAACAGACTCCGTGATTAGAACTCTCGTGACCTTTCTCTCTCGTTATCCAGCAGGAAACTTCAGTTTGACGCTGCTCAACACTTAAGCATTGCTCCTACTAGGAGTCAACAGGAGTGCAGCTGTAAAGAATCCCTTCTATGAATCAAACAAGGTCTTACCTCAGAGGAGGTTATTGTTCTCATTATTATGACATGTCTTCTGACAGTTAAACAGTGGTCAAATTCAAAACGCTGGTATTAGTACTACTTCAAAATGTGTACAGGCAAATAATGTGACTTCGCCATAGTGATACATGCCAAACGAATGAACTCATCTTGAGTTTTAGTGTCTTGCTTAGTAGATTGCAGATACACACTGGAAAGACACTCGCAGGGCTTAAAGGTAAATACAATGAACATCAAATTCTAAATCAATTAGACATCACCCGACCTGGACCTCAGATCAGCTTACTATGCTAATAATTGTAAAAACAAACTTGTATCTTACATATATTACAATATATCGTAAAGCCTCTGTCTTCCAAGTAGCAGTAGTGTTAAGTAGCAGTGAGGAATTTGGCTTTATTGAGTTTGATATGCAATTTCATTTGACCAAGCCACAGACAATGTCAAGGCAGGGTGTGGTAGACCGACGATAGATGCCCTAACGATCCCTAAATCCTCCCAGGACCTCAAAAACACTTGAAAGAATAAATGACCCATCTCGTTTTACCGCCTCCCCAATATGTGCAGATATTGCTGAATGGGCAGGCAGCTGTGGTGAGGAGCAGCTAGGATGGCACAGGGGCCGGCCTCACCTGTAATGGCATATCTCAGAATCTCCTTATCGATCAGCTTTGCCCCTGAACACTCGTCTGGGCTCCGGGCCGTGGGCCGGGGGGACGGTGGCCGTGGATCTCGTTGCCACGGTGCCCTTGGTGAAGGCCGGTGTCCAGTGACAAGCGAAAGAGTGGAGTGAGTGAGCGAGTGGAGGAGCTGCGTGATGCCAGTACAGTACACACAGGATATCATCAGCAGGCCAGCACACACACACACACACACACACACACACATGCACACATGCACACGCACACACACACACACACGCGCAACCCATTCACACACACACACACACACAACCCACTCACACACACACACATGCAAACACACACACACACACACACACACACGCAAACACACACACGCACACAGTGCTCAGTGGTATTCACACCAAATTCATTCCACAATAAAATCAGGGTACTTTTGAGAGACAGATTCAAAAAGGCTGCCAAATCTGAAGCTGCAGAGGCTGAGATATCCAGATGTTTAGTCCAAAGCTAGAGTTAGAACAATTATATATATTAGGTTGTCTGAGACTACTGGACATGTTTTGCTCCATCATTTCAATAGCATGCTATGTGGCTAAGCATTTTACACTTTAACCCAACATAGGCTATTGTAGCTTGTAGTATTGGGGCTGCCGTCTGAACATATCATAAAGTAAAGATTCTTGAACTAGGATTTCTAAGAATTGGAATAAAACAATAAAAAAACTTTGTTTTTTCAGACTTAATTACTTAAGTCTGAACACTGAGATTAAAGAATTCATTTTGATGGAAACATTTGGAGTCATAAAGCACAAGGAGTAAGAGGAAATCTTTTTCCACTCACATGGACGTGTCTTTGCACCAGCCAGAGTGAAGTCCCACCCCTCAATTAAGTCCTGGCCAATCATATAGCATCTGTCAGCTCTGACCAAAGTCCGGCTGTGTTCTCATGAAATTGTACATACAAACCTGTGGAGATACATGAGTAGAGTATGTTAACACACCATTAACTCACATCTTTGTTAGTTTAGACTTAAACCCCATCACAACACATGTTTAGATGCATTGAGATACACACTACTGTATTTCATTGTGTATCCTTCCTCATTGACACCTCAAGGATGGACCCTGCACTACTTCTTCTGTCTGAGTGAGCATCTGCTGTGCCCTAGCATTCATTCATGCTCGACATACGACACAAGGCCCGTAGCCAGGGAGGGGTTCTCTTTCATTTCAACAATAGCCAAGGCTTATGAAATAGGACCACATTAGAAAATACACTCCTCCGATCGACAGTTATGAGAATTAAGAAGATTAATATGGGAATCCCGTAACATTATCCCTGGGAGGATGACACATTTAATTTCAAGTCCAAATATTGGGATTGATATTACAATTTTAACTAAAAAAAAAAAAAATAGAATGTAAATAGTGATAATATACTATTATTTTAATATTTAATGTTTACATTGTTTAAATCATTTAAAATAATATAAAAGGAGATTACACCCCTGTAATATGTATTTGAAGGTTCCTCTCAATACTGGCATTGTATCACTTCAATGAAGTATTGGAACTACATATTTCCAAATCTAGTTCATGTTTAATTTAAGAGGAAATGCAGAGTCTAAGAGGATACAGCTTGCAGGAATGAACACAGACAAAGGTGTCCCCACTTCAGTGGTCCAAGCAAGAGCCCACACGCACCCTCCCAAGAGAGCTGAGTATTTTTGCATAAAATCAGGATATCTGTACATGAACACATACAAATGCACAGTGTGTCCGTTCCCTGCAGAAACGCTGTATAAATCCTCAGTGTCTGTCTGTACTCCCTGGTGACCCCGGCTCGCCGCTCCTCACTTCTTGTTTTTTTTTTTTTTGACACATCAGATGAAGAAGAGGGTGGGAGGAGGTGGAGGCGAGCCAGCCGTCCTATCGGGCGCCACGTTTCTCACTCGGTTAACACCTCGCTGGAGAAACAGGATGCCAGGCTTGGACGCAGCAGCCACCACCCCCTTTGCCTCATCCAGTTGAACACACACTACATGTATTTGTGACACTATACTCTATATTTCACGTTCGTGTTCTTACCCTCTCTGTACGTGTTCTCTGACCTTTAATCTGTTTTGACTAAGGCTTCGCTGCTCCAAACGGTTTCACCTTCACAGATCAGCTCACATGTATTGAAATGTCTTCAGTGTGATTTTTCTCAGCTCTACATTTGTGAGCGTGCCATGCTGATCCTTTGTCTCGTTGTTCTTGGCGCCCGCTAAACTTGTTGCTGAATGCTGCCTGATAAGAAGACCTTAAAGAATAAGTCAATTTGTCCAACTGGTCAACTTAGTACCAGTGATTGGGAGTGATGGGAACATAGGCACCGTATTTCCCAACAGATCACTGGTTTCATATAATCAGGTTTCAGTTTGAAGCTTTCCAGCATGTGCGTTGAGAGCTTCTTGCTTAGCCGTACGCGTGGCCCAATAACACAACATTGAGACTCCGGCATGAAAGCAAGCTGGAGAAAGGCTCGCTAATCCCCTCCTTTGCAGTAACAGTGGACATTTTGCAAAGCCATGTCCACAGCATTGCAATATTTTCTCTCCGTCATAATGATTATGGATTATTGATCAACAAGGGACAGTCAATACGAGAAAGAGAGAGAAAGAACGAGAAAGAAGGAGAGACACAAGCCATAAACAGCTGTTTATACACGTCTGCCCCAACTGATCTTCTAAATGGTGTTTATAAAACAGAGTTCAGGAGCGAAGACCACGCCCCGAACTGAGCCAATCATCCGAGCCCTACGTACTTAAACGCATCAAACCCGTTCACTTCCGCTTCGACTGTTCTGACATTACGTACGACAGACGCGCGAAATCTTAAACAGCTTACCCAACGCAAACGCTCCTCACCTACCCTCCAGGACAACCAGCTACGTCCCGAGGTCCCGGAGCGCCCTCCTCCTCACACCACGCCGCATCGCCAGCACCCTCGGCTGCGATTAGCCCTCCACGATCCCTACGGCTCTCGGCACCCTTCCGCCGACAACTCCGGAGTCGCCGGCCCTCGCTCGTTCAAAAGCCCCGGGGAAGAGCAGATTCCGATTCTAGCGTCACCCACGCCAATCTTCCAGCCGTCGGCGATCCGGACTTCGGCGCCCCCTGCCGCCGAGTCCCAGGTGCCCGAACGACGGGCAAAACCACCAACCCCGTTCACCATTTCGTAACTACGACAAACTCCACCAACTCCTCTTTTCCAAGCGGACGGTCCCTCGAGCAAAAGACGGAACCATCACGCAACACCTGAGAAGAAACTGCCCACGGACTCGGCACAAACACCCTCGATCTCCGAGACCACCGAGCACTTCCGGGTCTCCCGTGCTGCGCCAGTCGCAGCGCCGATGACGTCACGGCGCACTCACCGCCGGAGAAACTCAGCTATCCACATCAGTCCCTTCAGAGGGCCAGGTCGTATCCCACCCTCTTCAAGCCGTCTCCGTATCAGAGACCTCTCAACTCACAACTTCTTCACCGAAACTTAAATACCTACCCACCCACATTCGACTCATTTCCCTCCTACTAGTTTCACTTTAGCAACAGCAAGTCGCTTCGGGTAAAAGCGTCAGTTAAACACAACGTAACGCCGCATTTGCTCGACATCGCCGACGTCCGACCACACCACACGCCCAGGCAACAGACTCTCGCCAGTAACTAAACTTACTTTCTCAATTATACTAATTAATCTCCACGCAATCCCCAGAGCACAGCTGACCGCTCTCGGTTGCTCTGCACTCAAACTTCTCCACTTCCCATCTACTCCAAGGTACACGCATCAGTCAGTCACCCATTCTTTACACTGGACCGCTACATAAATTGCCCAGCACCTGCACGCCCGAGTCGACCGACTCCCATTCACGACCCTCGAACCGGCGCGGCGCCAACCGTCTACGCACATCGCATTACAGTAGCATCTGCAGCCGCAGTTAGCTCACCGCCGCCCAATCAGGATTTACCAAGACCTAAGTCATATCGAGTATCATGCACAGCTTGCCCTCCCTCGAATCCCAAGCTCGCGGCGCGCCATCTCATCCGGCTACCATACTCAACCTCATTTTCGCTCGCTTATCCGAAGCATCCGGCCGGACCCCGACCAACGTCCACAAACTCCAGCTCACACACTCAGACTCCCGCACCGCAAGAGCCCGGCGTTCCTCTAGAGCTGCAACGAATAGTCGACAAAATCGACTACGTCGATTGTGAAAAATCGTCGACGTGGATTTTTAACGTCGACGCGTCATATACTATAAAAAGATTCAGAACTGCCGGTAATTTTCATTGAGCATTGCAATGCACTACCGGAAGTGCAGGGGGCAGTATCGCTTCCATTGTCTATATGCACCAAGGCTATATGCAACAAGCTAGACCAAGAGCTTCAAAAGTCTGGGAATATTTTACCAGGAAACAAAATAAAAAAGTACAATGCAACATCTGCAAAACGGAATTAGCATTTCATTCCAGCACCACGGCAATGCATGAACATTTGAAACGGAGGCATCCTGTAGCCACCACGTCTTCTCCCGCCGATGAGTACGTTTAAGTTAACTGCCTAAGTAACGTTAGCCTTGTTAACTTATGTTGGAAAACAGAACGTCTCATGGAGGATGCTTGCTAACGCTATTTCAGTTACGTTACGTGCAATGTAGTTAATCAGTGAATTATCAGAGTAGCCTGTCTTCGTTCGTTTCGTTTTTTTTTTTGTGGGGGGGGGAATAATCATTAGATTAGTCGATTAATCGAAAAAATAGTCAATAGATTAGTAGATTACCAAAATAATCGTTAGTTGCAGCCCTACGTTCCTCCCTTATCAAATAAACAAATGCGCAATAAAACCGCCAGTTACAAACACATCCCCCCTCCACCACCTTCGTGGGCACAAACGGGCCAAGAACTTCGCCGCCCAGTCAGACAACAGCTCCGTCACAGACATCCTGAACACAGGACCTCCCATCGGCTAGTCACAACACAGTTCACACTTTGGTCCCACTCGGCACCAGTTCTGCAGTTGAGCCTTTACCACCTACTCACTTCTCGTTCCTAGCGCAGGATATTCTGCCCGGAGGCACCAACCGCTAACCATCGTTATCCGAGGTAACCATGGCCTCCAGCAACCCCGACCGCACCGGCATGGTTCGCACCCGAGGTCCACGGCCTCTAGCAACCCTGACCGTACCGGCATGGTTCGCACCCGAGGTCCACGGCCTCCAGCAACCCCGACCGTACCGGCATGGTTTGCACCCGAGGTCCACGGCCTCTCGCAACCCCGACCTGCATGGTTTGCATCCCTCACCCCTCATCCCTCACCCCTCATCCCTCATCCTTCACCCCTCATCCCTCACCCCCATCCCTCCCCCCTTATTCCCCATCCCTCCCCCCTTATCCCTCATCCATCACCCCTCATCCCTCACCCCTTACCCCTCATCCCTTACCCCTCATCCCTCATCCCGTCCCCTTCATCCATCACCCCACATCCCTTACCCCTCATCCCTCGTCTTACATCCCTTACCCTTCATCCCTCATCCCGCATCTCTCATCCCTTACCCCTCATCCCGCATCTCTCATCCCTTACCCCTCATCCCGCTTCCCTCATCCCTCATCCCGTACCCCTCATCCCTCATCCTACATCAGAATCATAATCAGAACCATTTATTGCCATGTATGTTTACACATACAAGGAATTTGTCCTGGCGGGAAGGTGCATACATTTAACATTTAACAATACACATGTAACAGTTAACGCAGTGCAATAAATGAGGATGAATGGATGAATGAGTATTTACATTGAAACAGCAGCATATCAAAATACCAAAAATAAGATAAAGTGCATGGAATGTGCATGAGTGTAAGTGTTGTGTGAAAGTGACAAGTGCAATGCCAAAGTGTTAAGTGTATTCAAGTATAAGGCTATGTGCAGGGGAGTGTCCGGTGGGAATTGTCTGGGGGTGACAGAGTCATTAGAGTCATTAGAATCAGTGGGGGACCGGGCTCTGTTGATGAGCCCGACTGCAGACGGGAAGAAACTGCTTTTGTGGCGTGAGGTCTTGGTCCTGATGGACCGCAGCCTCCTGCCAGAGGGGAGGGACACCAACAGTTTGTGTCCAGGGTGAGAGGGATCAGCAACAATCTTTCTCGCCCGCTTCAGGGTCCTTGAAGCAAACAAGTCCTGGAGGGACGGCAGATTGCGGCCAATCACCCTCTCGGCAGAGCGAATGATGCGCTGCAGCCTGGCCTTGTCTTTGGCAGTGGCTGCAGCGTACCAGACGGTGATGGAGGAACGGAGGATGGACTCGATGATGGCAGTGTAGAAGTGCACCATCATTGTCTTTGGCAGGTTGAATTTCCTCAGCTGCCTCAGGAAGAACATCCTCTGCTGCGTCTTCTTGGAGATGGAGCTGATGTTTAGTTCCCACTTGAGGTCCTGGGTAATGATGGAGCCCAGGAAGCGGAAGGACTCCACAGCTTTGACGGGGGAGTCACACAGGGTGAGAGGGGCTGGTGGGGCTGAGATCTTTCTGAAGTCCACAACCATCTCCACTGTCTTCAGAGCGTTGAGCTCCAGCTTGGTTTGGCTGCACCAAGTCACCAGGTGGTCAGTCTCCCACCTGTAGGCGGACTCGTCCCCACCAGAGATGAGTCTAATGAGGGTGGTGTCATCCGCAAGCTTCAGGAGCTTGACGGACTGGTGACTGGAGGTGCAGCTGTTGGTGTACAGGGAGAAGAGCAGAGGGGAAAGAACGCAGCCTTGGGGGGAACCGGTGCTGATGGACCGAGAGGCTGAGACGTGTTTCCCCAGCCTCACGTGCTGCTTCCTGTCAGACAGGAAGTCTGTGATCCACTTGCAGGTGGAGTCGGGCACGTGCAGCTGGGAGAGCTTGTCCTGCAGCAGAGACGGGATGATGGTGTTGAAGGCAGAGCTGAAGTCCACAAACAGGATCCTGGCGTAGGTTCCTGGGGTGTCCAGATGCTGGAGGATGGAGTGGAGGGCCATGTTGACTGCATCGTCCACAGACCTGTTGGCTCTGTAGGCGAACTGCAGGGGATCCAGGAGTGGGTCGGTGAGGGTTTTGAGGTGGGACAGGACCAGGCGCTCAAAGGACTTCATGACCACAGAGGTCAGGGCGACGGGCCTGTAGTCATTGAGTCCTGTGATCCTAGGTTTTTTGGGGACGGGGATGATGGTGGAGGCCTTGAAGCAGGCTGGTACATGGCATGTCTCCAGAGAGGTGTTGAAGATGTCTGTAAACACCGGGGACAGCTGATCAGCACAATGCATCCCTAACCCTTCATCCCTCATCCTACATCCCCGAACCCTTCCCCTAACTTTGCCTGACTTTATTTCAGGCTTTCTCGCTCCACAGGGTTCTATGGTTCGCAACTGCAACCGGACCGTGATCCGGCAAGACATCCACCTACTGCCCAGTAGTAGTCGAATCACCATCATAACCTCACTTTGTCGAACTCCCCCCATACCTACATCCCTCCCGTGCGCATCAATGTCCCACTAACGCACACTACTAACCTTGCTCGATTCAGCCTCCGTGCCTCATCGCACCACAGGTTTACCCGGATCGCAACTACACCCGGACCGTGATCCGGCCCGACATCCGCCTACGCACATCAACGTACCCACCGACGTGCAACACGACCTTGCTTGATTCAGCCTTCATGCCTCCTCGCCCCACAGGTCTCCACGGATCACAACTACACCAGGACTGTGATCCGGCCATCCACCATGAACTTATCTAATAGTCGAAAGCCTACTACGATGGTTGATACATCCCTTCCGTTGCTACCTTCACTCTACCACATTCCATGTTGCAGCAGTCAATAATCTTAACTCCCCGTTGTAACTCTGCTCACCACCCTAAACAGCAATAAGCTACATCTTATGCATCGCACTTACAGTAACCCCGTCGTAGAAAAGAAGCGATTTGAAAACCAAAATGAAACCTCTCTTGGACCTCCTCACCTACCACAGCTGTTCACAACACTCAGACTACAGGTCTCTCTTCACGGACAAAGCATTAACGTCAACGCTCTCGGCGGCAATCAGTTACAGCTTACGCATCGCACGTACAGTAACCCGGTCGTAGACAATAAGCGATTCGAAAACTATAAAACCTCTTTGGGGGCTCCTCGAACCACCGCCTGCCGTTACTTCAGACCTACCGCAGCTGTTCACAACACTCAGGCCACAGGTCTCTCTTCACGTACAAAATATTTACACCCATGCAGTCCGCGGCTTCATTCAGCCTCACGCCCCACAGATTTGACCGTCTAAAACTCCGAGATGTCGGACTCCGAAACAGCAGACATCTCCATCCCCCCGACACCATCGTCGTCACCGCTAACATGGTAAGACCAGCCATGGTCCACCTCAACCCACCGCACGTCTAGACTCAAACCTAACCATGCCTACTCAATCTTAACGCCAGCCAGTCGAACTTCTTCGCAAAACAACATCGCTCGATCCATGGTCCGCCTCGCGTACCTCCTACACCCGCGCCGACCTAACCTCACAGGTAGCGTTCCCTCTTCTCCATGAAGTTTCTTTTGGGGACTCTGCACAGCCAGAGCTTCAGAAGAGATACCCCCCACTCACGAGTCTCCACCCCCGTCGTTCTCGCTAGCCATCGGACGCCAGCAGCCTCATCGCAACCCTCCAACCCTCTTCACGACCCTTCTACCCTTCTCGTTCCAGCGCCGACATTCATCCACGCATCCCTCGACCCCTGTCCGGATCCTTAACCCGACACTCTCTTCCACCTCGCAATAAACTATCTGTAAACTCGCATTGCTATGGGCGTGGTCTTTGTTAGTGAACACTCTGTCAGTGCTATGCTCTTAATTTTGTGCTATGATTAAAACATGTATTCTTTGATTCTTTGAAGCAGTATCATTTTGCTGTTGTTATTTAGCCTTTCTGATGTTGTCACCAAGATGCTGTTCTAAATCTTTGTCAACATAGTTTACATTTACTCACACATTAAAACCTGATGAACCCCAGAGCCCTCAAAACTGAGGGGTGAATTCTTCATCAGGAGCTCTTCCTCACTCTACATGTTGTACTCCCATGAATCGATACCATGATGCGACATAGAAAAATGTTATAGTATGTTATAGTAGAAAAATAAAATCATCAGCCAATAAACTAGTAACACATATATTGTTATATGGACATCTTAAATAGTCTCACAACTGTTTTCTGTATATTATACATTTTGAAATTATTAAAATAATAGAGACGAGAGGAGATATATATGTATTTAGTGTGTGTATGCAAATCATTCGGAATATTTGAGAAAAAAATGGCTGGGGCTCAACTGGGGGTCAAGTGCTCATTTTGTACAGTATTATTTAAATTAAAGATAGACTGACAATTATACCAATATAGGCTATATATTATGATTTGTTGTGAGAAACCAGGCACTTATATTGAATCTGCCATTCAGCGTCCCCATATGGCCAGAATGGAATGATTCGTTGTTTCATAAGATTATTATTGTGAATATTTTCCAAAGAAACCAAAAGCACTTAGTTAGGTTTAGGGAAAGGGTTGGTTGATGTTAACTTGACTGACCAACAACTCACGTCACTGCCGAGTGAATAACGACTCATGTGACTAGCCAGTGACGATTGAGTCATGTGACTGGCGACTCACATAACAAACTGCCAACGTTTACTCTTTGCAACACATGGGACGCAATCAGAGGTCTCCAATGCTCAAAATGATTGATCTACCTTTGTACAGAGGCAACAATTATGACAGAGTAAGCTACGGCGTAGCCTATGAGGAAAGCATTAGTTTGTGATTGGCTGGTGAGCCCAGTCTCGGAACACAGCAGCAAACTCTCTTGTTGTTTTTGTGACGGTCTACCGGCCCATTGATGCGGCGGCCCAGTGGGATTTGTCCCGGTATGCCAGGTGGCCAGTACACAACTGCCTTTCCCCAGCGTCATCTTTTTCTTCTGTTGATTGTCACTTCTGATCCTTGCCCCATATATTGCAACTTTGCCATGCAAAGTCTTCTGCTGTCAAAACGCAGAAGACAGAAATGTTCCTAAATGTGTGAATAGTGACTGTTGCCTGAAAGGTGATCCCAGTATTTGACCTCATTGTTGCGCTGTTTTGGTTCACTCTCACCAAACCATGATCTTTCTGGACCTTTAACTGAAGTGAAGTTGTTGTCTAAATCTAACCACATGTGGGACACAGGACATAAACACCCTGGTCTCTGGTGTCAAAGCTTTGTGCTCACTGAAGCGCTTTGTGGAACAAAAGTAACATTTGACCAGTGAACAAAACCCAGCCAGCATTACATTTCCTCCCAAACATATCAGGGATATCAGCCTATCTTTAGCAGTGTATGTGTAAATGAAATAAAATAATGTTAACATATATGTTACTAGTATAATTGCAGTGACCGTATTGTATTGCACTTGAAAATAAAATATCAGGGAGTTGGATGTCTTAGCCCAGTTTTGAGAGAAAGCTGAATGTGCTAGCTGGTTTACTCCAGTTACTATTATTATGCTCCATTGTATGTAGTCTGGTGACATGTCGTCATCCGATCCATGTTTCTGCTTACTGTCTGTTATCTGGGCTGGTGTATCTGGGGCACTACCCACATAGAGATTACACGGACACATATTATAACGATAAACTGCTAATAGAAGGAAAAAAACAAAGCCTGGTGCTTGTAAAATGGAGAATAAGCTATGTATCACTTGTCTTCCTTACATATCACAATATATTTCTGATAAGATTTTCATTGACTGAAGTCGGTCCATGCTCAACTGATAGATGGATACCACAGAAATACAAGGAACTAGTATTGGAAGTGGAAGAGTCAAAAACTTGCTTGTGAAGACAGAGATAGTGATCAGAAACTGGGGTAATGGGTAATGTTATAATCGTGTATACAGAGGAATGAAGCAAGTTTCAAAGTTAACATGATATCCAGAAAAGCATGAAAAACAGGATAAGACTCACTGAACACTATTTCTTAACATTTCATACATCAAGTGTACTGTACCACTTAGCATACATTTAAAAATAAACCTAAAAAAAAGAAGCGACTATTGCTTAGAAAATGTACTGTCCATCCACGGATGGGGAACCCAGTTTCCGGTGTTACCCTCCTCGTCTCTTCCGTATGCTGATGGTGGGGAAACTAACATTTGGCTACTCCAGTGCTGGAAACGCTGACCTGGACCAGTCAGGCATGGATTTCTGTGTCCAAACTAGTTCTCCGCCCGACCCCTTCTAGAGACAAAGCTATTTCAACCTGTCTGAAAGGAGAAGAGCCTCGTCATGACTGCATTCCACTACTCCAGTGAAGAATTCTGTGCATTTAGCGTATGATAGTTATACGCGATTGTACAAATGAGATGGGACCTTAAGAGTTGTGTAGAGTTATAAAAGAGATCTTGAGAGTGAAGTGCAAACCATTTCACACTTTCACGTTACAGAAATTGTCAGATGCAGCTTCCGTCATTGAAAAATGGGTCTCAAATGCTTTTACACGATCTGACAGGCACTTCATTTGAAGCATACTCATACCCCAAGGCTGCATTCAGACCTGCACGAGAACAAAAATGCCTCTTCAGTAATGTCATTGAGACAACTGCGTCCCGACAGTGGCATACGGTAGAGATGACAGGACCCAGTGCAGCTACTTGTTTCGAAGTATAAACACACGCCATGAAAATGTTTTGTCACATGACCAAAAAGAGACTCAACATTGGACAGCAACATCAACATACATGTTACCCATCAAGCATCATTGCTAGCTGTATGACAAACATACCAATGAATGACACGGGCCCCAGTGTAACCACACTGCATACCCTGTTTATATTGATGCTTTGGGGAAATAGGTCCAGCAAAACAACGAAGCATTATCCCACAAGATGGAACCTGGCTTAACTTCTGATATTGTTCCCATCAGGATCTGGTGGGATGATCATGTAACACATAAAGTAACCATTTGAGGATGATAATATGAGGATGATGAATGTGGTGAAGGAGGAGATGATGGCGATGATGACGAAAACACTTTTAATGATGGTGATGATATTCCCCGTCCTGCAGGCGTGGCAGTCATGGGGGTTCAGTGCTGCTTCTCCTCTGGTTCCACCATAATCACAGCAATCACTCAGCCTGTGTTCTCTGCCATGTAAAACAATGAGCTCTGATTAGGCAGGAGAGCCGATCCAAACACCAATGTTTAGTCTGGAGACACGTGCAGGAGACGTGTTCTTCTTCGCTCATGCACATGATATATCAGTCATCTTCAAACTTCAATGTGAATATCTTCTCTTTCTCAGCTCTTGTGTCAAAGGTGTTTCTTTGACTTTCTGGTTTTCATTCCTTTGCAGAAGCATCCATGGATTCGCTGTAGCAAGAGACGGTGACAGTCACCAGTGTAGGAGAATTGTACATGCACAACAACGTAAAGAAAGAGTGAATCCTCAGAAAGACCCTGGTCCTTTCATCAATAGGACAAATGCTGTAATGTTCACTACAACCATCAAATCTACTGCAGGTTTGGTGTCCACCAACTTGTATCATTATATAATATATCATTAATAAATATTGGAATCCAAAAATAAAACTCAATCAATCATTAATACAGTGTTTATTGAGTAAACCAGTTGTAGTTATCACAACTTATAATATGGGTAGATGAAATCAAGCATTCTGATTGGTTAAGAGTGAGTCACGGGGTGTACTTTATTGAGCCATAAAGTACTGTAGCTACACCTGTTTACATTTACCTGAGTGTTCCATATCAGTGCGCACTCAAAATAACAGTTGGAAGCAGAGAAGTCATGTTAGTGAGGACATGAATCCCTTCAAAGCTACTGGGCACCAGTTTAAATTAAATATTATTTTATTAAAGGTGTCCCATTGCCATTTGTATTATTTTAATGGCAACTTCTATAAAATGAGCAGGAGTGGGAGATCGACAGGCGGATCGGCGCAGCTGCGGCAGTAAAACGACCGGTAAATTGAGAGCTTCGCCTTCTGGTTCAACTCTCAATTTACTGGTCGGTCTACGTCCCAACCCTCACATATGGTCACGAACTTTGGGTCGTGACCGAAAGAACGAGGTCTCGGATACAAGCAGCCGAAATGAGTTTCCTCCGTAGAGTGGCCGGGCTCAGCCTTAGAGATAGGGTAAGGAGCTCGGACATCAGGAGGGAGCTTAGAGTTGAGCCGCTACTCCTTCGTCTCGAAAGGAGTCAGCTGAGGTCCAGCAGGCCACCGCAACCCGACCCCGGATAAGCGTACGAAAATGGATGGATGGATAAAATGAGCATTGTGAATGAATGAGATGGTGTGAGATCTAGCTAGGCTAACAAACGTGATGTTCCCAATGTTGTTTGTCTGTTGCATAGCAACAACCACACGTACGGGGACTATTTTCTCTCTGCTAATGAAACGCGACACACAACGTTTGGTGGCTACAACTATGTTGAGCTAAAAGGCAGATTACTATTTACTTACTATTTATAATGTTGCTGGCCGTATTATAAAAGCAAGAAGGTACTCGAGGCAGTACTGATGTTTAACACAATCTGCATATGGAAACTACTGGTTCTCCAGAGAGACTGGGCTGTGTGTCTAAACTTAACCCTCCTATTACCTTCAAATTTACTAACATCTTTTACCCTTGGGGTCAATTTGACCCCAGCAACTTAAACCTTCAGAAAATTATTAGAGTTAATATTGTTTCCCAAGTTTGAGTGCCAGGTACTTTATGTTTGTTTGTTGACTACCTAAATAGCCCTTTAAATAAATAAAAATACACACCCCCCTCCCCTGATACATCCAGAATATTCGCGACTATGGCGAAATATGCAGATCACCATTAAAATCTCACTGATTGACCTAAAATTGGAAAGAGATATATTTTTGGTGTTTTAATGGCTTTATATTATGTCTAAGTACATATTTTTTATATCTATATTATTTGGAATGGAAAAAAAAATCTGTTATCAAGAATAGTAACATGGATTATGTTCGGGGTCAATTTGACCCCAGGAAAAATTCATGTAAGGTTTATGTAAGGTTAGGGCCTTAAAACTTTCTGAAGATTATACAATTGTTTGTTATAGTGACCTCAATATCATCCAAAACAACCAGAACCAATGTGTGTAACATGTTGATATTTCTTATATGTTTTACAGTGAAAAACAGCTTGGGGTCAAATTGACCCCTGAAGAACACCGATGCGTACAAGTTGTGTACAGGAAATTGAAAACATATCTTCTTGTTAATTTTATGTTTACCCAGTTGTCCCCAATAAATTAGGAAAAGTCATGAAATATGAAGCAAAAAAAATTCAATAATTTCAATTATTTATTTAGAGACGTTAAACATTGAATGGGGTCAAATTGACCCCAAAAGTAATAGGAGGGTTAAGCTGTTGGCCAAAGTGTGCACCTACAGGGGTTACGACAAAAGAGGGGTTGTTGAATAACCTCAGGTCCTAGCTGGGGTGGCTTAGCTTATATGTGGGCCCTCAAGGAGGCAACAATTCATCCACCAGGCCTTTGTCAAATAACGTCTCTGTGATATTAAAAATAGGAAATACAAACAGGAAAAATGTAAAAGCCAGGAAATGACTACAAGGAGACATCTGCATTCAGTCGAGGGCAGATTTCCACCATTACATTACATTTAGCTGACACTTTTATCCAAAGCGACTTACATGATATACAGTAGACCGTAGACACAGCAACGGTGAGCAACGAGGGTTAAGTGTCTTGCTCAAGGACACAACGACACAGAGTGCTGGAGCCGGGGATCGAACCACCGACCCTCTGATTGAAAGACCGAGTTGCTAACCACTGAGCCACAGCCGCTCCCACCAGGTGTGTCTGCAACGACCACCGCTGTAATGTTTTATTGAATGACTACAACCCACAACTGGCCAACCCATCGTCTAGACTGCAAGTGTATCAGACGTGTTTTTTTACTAACACCTCTCACACAACAGATGCGCTCTCCTGATAATATATGCAGACGGCTCTTCGCAGGCCACGGAGGCAGACCCGTCTCACGGTGTAACTGCGACTTAAGGACTTCATTTTGTGTATGTAAGCATGAAGTTGATGCCCACTAAAAAGAGTCGGACTGACTGCGTCTCTGGCCACAGAACTGCGGCGATGCAGTCAGCTGTGTGTCATTCTGTCAGGAGTTAGCCAAACACACGATCCAAAACAATAGAAGTAAGATGTTTACCCCGCCTGTGGAGGCAGCAGTCAGTCAGCAGTGTGGCTAGTCCCGTATGTTGTTAACAATGGCGATGCACTCAGCTGTGAGATCTCATGCTCCTCCTACTGGCCACAAGAGGTCCGTACGCACGCCGCCATAACTGGCCACCTAAAACAGGATGCAGTTTGGGGCGTCAGTGTTAGCTTAGATTAGCCATGGATGGACAAATGCACACACACACACACACACACAAATCCGACAGATCTCCCAATCTCCTGGAGGAGATGAAAAATAATTAGGAGATCATATAATATAAAATAAAATCCACCACAGTATATGAATTAGTAAGCCTCCAGGTCAAGCAAAGAAGTTCGACATTGTACGAAGGTTTCTACTGAGGGAAACACACGTCAACTGTGTACACTGGCGGCCCCAAACGGATGCAGAGAGAAGGGAGGAAGAGGAGATGGAAAACTGAGGGAGGAGGAGGGAGAAAATGGCACTTGATTGGTGACAAAAGATAACAAGAAGTGGCTGCAGGGAGCCTCCAGAACTCAGAGTGGTGTGAATGGACCCCATCTGGTTTCTTCACAAAATGCTGAGGAGACGCAGATAATAGGACGTACACACACATTTATACATGCTCTCTCTCTCTCTGGCTCCTTTTCATTCTGTCTCTCTCTCCCCGCCTGACCAGTCCCGGGTGGCCTCCTCGTCTGGTCCAGGATCCCCCAAAGAGCTCTCGCCCGTCGTCTCCAAGCACACACTTCAGCTAGACCAATTTAACGTGAGAAAACGTGAGCAGGGCGAGCCACGATGTCCATCTGTGGCTGGTAGTCGTGTGGGGGCGCCCGTAGAGGAAGCACATGCGAGATATCCCATTTCTTTAAATACAATGCAGTCATCTTGTTAGACTGAAAGCACAAACATGCTTTCTGTCCTTCTGATTTAATTTATTGATGTCACCTCATAGGTCCTCTAGGTAACAATGTGCCAGAATGAGGTCCTTGCTCCATGTCACACTTGTCAACATTTCCATGGCTATACATTCACACGCAAAGGCCATTTCATAATGTAGGGGCTAAGTGTTTCAAGTGTCCAAAAGTTGAAAAATACTTTGCCTATAATGGTGACCTTTCTTGCATTTGGATTTATGGAAAAAATAAAAGATTGGGTTTTAGAAAGGAAAACCTAATTTTATCCAAGATTACATATTTCTGGTCTTTCCTTATTGAGTCCAATAATGTGTTATGATTAAGTTGATTTTATGTGCTATTTTGCAATGAAGTAACCTCTAAAAAAATGCAATTTCCAAGGAAGGAGGTGGTGAGAGTAATTGAAAAAAAAAGAAAAACGATCCACACCTGAACCTGTTTTAACTCTCTTGTGAATCTATTTAGATTTGTTTTCTCATTGCTGTGTTTTGCCATTAAAGCAATGGTTCCCAACCTGGAGTCCCACGTTTTTTGTTTTGATGGGTCAAAATATGTTTAAAAGTATAAAAACTAAAAACATGAAAAGACATATTGTTTTCTTCTCTCTTTCAGATTTTTCTCAAACACTTTTTTTCTTTTCAAATCTGTATTTGGTCCACCTGCTGACACTCACTAATAAAGTCATAATTTATGTCAAGGCAAGCATGACATAATTTAAAGGGTTATAATAGACAAAGGTTGGACATGCTGTATTAAACATATATGTTACCATCTGGTAAAAAGCAGTGTTCCATTTCACTAAATGGTGACTTTTCAGTTCATCACATTTCCCCACTAGCAGAATTTAATTTGAGTCTGTAAGCATCTCAATTAGCGATGATGGGAGTCTCCCCTCTGTTGTGGCTCCACTTTATAATTCACACTGATAACGTGTCTGGGTTTTTACATAAAAACCTGGCACAGCGCGGCCTTAAAGACACAAAATAAACACCTGAGAGAGGGGGAAAGCTATGTGGGGACCCCCGGGGGAAATCAGACGGCGGGCCGACGGTAAGCGAGCCGGTATGAACTGTGGCGAACACGGCCGTGATAATAGCAGCAGCTCGCGTTCCAAGTGTGTGTGACCTGAGTGTGTTGGCTTGATCCGGCTCCTATTGTGCATTTGGATTGATGACAGCTGAATACCTAAGGGGGGTGTATGAATATGTAAAATACACTGGTGAGTGTCGCCGTCTCATTGCATATGCAGTCTGGCAATAGGGCCGTCCAACACACACACACACACACACACACGCACGCACGCGCACGCACACACACACACACGCACACACACACACACACACACACACATCCGTAAACATATGGTTTTCTTGCTGCTGCCTGGAGAGGTGAGGCAGTGAGGTGACTGCAGCACTGTCCACTCGCTACAGTAGTAGACATGAGAAAAAGTGTTAGTGTGTGTGAAGAGGGATGTCACACTGTGAAGATTATTTAGTGCCATCTTGCACCCTCCCCCCCACTTCATGTTAAATAATTCAGGGCCTCTCCTCATCGCTCTCATTATAAATATTTCAGCCGCTGTGACAGGGAGCGCTCGTCTCGTGCGACAACTGGGAGATATGTTCTAAAAGACAAGAGCTGTGTGTGTGTGTGTGTGTGTGTGTGTGTGTGTGTGTGTGTGTGTGACACAGAAACACATACACATACAGAGGAACATCTTGTTTGTGAGAAGTGTGTGTTTTTGTGTAGTTGCACCCTTTTACTGCTGGTGCTGTGTGTGTGTGTGTGTGTGTGTGTGTGTATGTATATATGTATAGTGGTTGTTGGGGATGGGGTGGGGGGGAGGTCACTCTGCTATTCTTCTCTTCTCCAATCAGCCCGGCTGCCGGAGGCTAAAAGCACCTGAGTGCTAATTCATGGCCCCGTTCACACACACACATGGACGCACGCACGTACAGGCACACACATGCACACACACACACACACACACACACACACACACACACACACACACACACAGGACATCTATTTTCCCCACTAACAGCACTGGCACTGTACAGAGAGAGCAAGAAGGGATGATGCTAATTCTTCCCCTCCCTGTCAAGCTTTAAGGCTCTTGGCACCACATCAGTATCCCATGTGGACGGTGTCCACTGTTGGTGTGGGTGGAGCCCTGCCAGTGATCCAGTGGTAAATACAATTGAGGATAAACAAGGCCAACAACAACTGATATTGCTTGAGGAATGAAAATATGCTTTCCCCCCCCCCCCCCCAGATTCCTCCACAAGGATGGTGAACTATTGAAACAGTCTCATTTCCTGATACATGGGAAGTTAGTGTATGAACAGTGTTTATGTATCATGCTTTGTTTTGACCCAAATTCAGAGAGTTATTTAATCCTACTCTGCCTTCCACGTACTATTGGTGGCACACAGAATCAGAATAAGAACCATGTATTGCCGTCTTTGTTTTCACATTCAAGGAATTTGTCCTGGCGAAAGGTGCATAACATTTAACATTTAACAATAAACAGAGTGCAATAAATGGGAATGAATGAATGGATGAATCAATATTTACAATTGAACAATAGAATATAAAAATAAAAACAAGATAATGTGCATGGAATGTAAGTGTAGTGTTAAAGTATTGAGTGTATTTAAATATGAGGCATGGGTGTGTGTGCAGGGGAGTGTCCAGTGGGAAATTGTCTGGGGCTGACAGGGTCTGTCAAGTCAGTGGAGGACCCGGGCTCTGTTGATGAGCCCGACTGCAGACGGGAAAAAACTGTTTTTGTGGCGTGAGGTTTTGGTCCTGATGGACCGCAGCCTCCTGCCAGAGGGGAGGGACACGAACAGTTTGTGTCCAGGGTGAGAGGATCAGCTACAATCTTCCTCGCCCGCTTCAGGGTCCTTGAAGCGAACAAGTCCTGGAGGGACGGCAGATTGCGGCCAATCACCCTCTCAGCAGAGCGAATGATGCGCTGCAGCCTGCCCTTGTCCTTGGCAGTGGCTGCAGCGTACCAGACGGTGATGGAGGAACAGAGGATGGACTCGATGATGGCAGTGTAGAAGTGCACCATCATTGTCTTTGGCAGGTTGAATTTCCTCAGCTGCCTCAGGAAGAACATCCTCTGCTGCGCCTTCTTGGAGATGGAGCTGATGTTTAGCTCCCACTTGAGGTCCTGGGTAATGATGGAGCCCAGGAAGCGGAAGGACTCCACAGCTTTGACGGGGGAGTCACACAGGGTGAGAGGGGCTGGTGGGGCTGAGATCTTTCTGAAGTCCACAACCATCTCCACTGTCTTCAGAGCGTTGAGCTCCAGGTTGTTTTGGCTGCACCAGGTCACCAGGTGGTCAGTCTCCCACCTGTAGGCGGACTCGTCCCCGCCAGAGATGAGTCCAATGAGGGTGGTGTCATCTGCAAACTTCAGGAGCTTGACGGACTGGTGACTGGAGGTGCAGCTATTGGTGGACAGGGAGAAGAGCAGAGGGGAAAGAACGCAGCCTTGGGGGGAACCTGTGCTGATGGACCGGGAGGCTGAGACGTGTTTCCCCAGCCTCACGTGCTGCTTCCTGTCAGACAGGAAGTCTGTGATCCACTTGCAGGTGGAGTTGGGCACGTGCAGCTGGGAGAGCTTGCCCTGCAGCAGAGACGGGATGATGGTGTTAAAGGCAGAGCTGAAGTCCACAAACAGGATCCTGGCGTAGGTTCCTGGTGTGTCCAGATGCTGGAGGATGTAGTGGAGGGCCATGTTGACTGCACCGGTATCGGTATCATATATACACATATTCTTATGAGACGTCACTCACATAGGTTGCGCTCTTACTTAGGCCTAACTTTAAGCCTTAATATAATATAACGGTATAGTGTTATATGAATTCACCCCCGTACAGTTGCAATGGACTGGGCTATTAGCTATTGAGACAAAAACGTTTTTTTTTGCATGAGACTGTAAACACGTTTATTTCTGCTGTAAAGTTGGGCATCACATTATAACTGGGGGACTGGGGAGATTGACTCACTTTTGGAGCCAGCATCAAGTGGCCATTTGAGGAACTGTAGTTTTTAGCAATTGGTCTGTATGTGTGAGTGAGAGGGAGAGAGAGAGAGAGGGAGGTATTGGTCTAAACCACTCCCTCCCCCTTCCATTCTGCCTCACACTCTTTGATTTGTTTCCATCATCAGTCTTTACACAGCCCATTTAAATGACACGGCCTAGTGGTAGAGAAGGTCTTATAGGTGCACACACTTGCACGACGGTGTGTGTGTATGTGAGGGTTTCATTTGAATAAAGGCCGAGACAATAGGAGACAAGCATCTCCAGACGTGAAGCGGAGAGGCGGGTTCCAGCCAGCAGATGAAGTCATTCGAGATGAAGAATGTGTTTCACTCTTTGTGTGTCACTTTGAACACATGCTTAGGGAACTATTCTCCAATACATGCCGGAACGAACCAGCAGACATTCAGCAGCAGCTATAGCACCAAAAACTCCTGTTTTTTCCCTCCAAAAACATTGTTTATGTATTTTCCAAATTTACATATAATATTTATACCAATAAGTTACATTTAGCGTTGATAAAATATACGGTAGTAGAGTAAAGCTTTCTCAAAATAAAAGAAAAATAGACCAGACCAATAAAGCTAAATGATGGTCAAGATAGATTTTCTAACGCTGGTAGTCGTTAGGTTTAGGACATTCTTCATGGTTGGGCTTATGTACATGAACTAAATAAACATAAAGAGCTGAGCATAAGTATGGAAATCAAGTAACTTCAAATCTTTGGGTATGTTTCAGTCTGGTTGTAAATATAATGTTGTATAGAAGTCCATATACATGACTCTACTCCTCTCTTTATGTATTCTCTCAGTAAACATGAGTTTATGTCTCAATCTTAAGTCTTCTTCTTTCAGCATGATGTTCATTTAGTAGATTATGGTCCACTTATACTCAGACAGACCATAACGCAGGGGTTGTTTTAAGGGCAGGGCTACTGTGATTGACAGGTTGCTACTACATTACATTACGTTTTATTTAGCTGACGCTGTTATCCAAAGCGACTTTACAGTAGACCGCAGACGCAGCAACAGTGAGCAATGAGGGTTAAGTGACATGGACTGGCTGAGCCAGGGTTTGAACCACCGGCCCTCTGATCGAAAGACAGACTTGCTAACCACTGAGCCACAGTCGCCCCGTGTTGTCTGTTCTGGGTGTTGTTTCTGTTTTCTTCTTACAACTTTACACCTTCCACAGTGTGTTTTCACTTCATGGAGGTTTGGTCACCTATAGATGTTACCCAGCGCTCGGTGGTGCTCAGCACCCCGTGTGTCCCTTCCAGAAGCCAGATGCCGACGACCAAAGGACAAGATGGTGATGGCCAAAGAATTAACTAAATGTTCTAAATTGAGGTTTGCACCCCAGTGGATGGCGCAGGGTGAGTACGTCCACTTGTATCCAGTCTATGGTTATAACATCTGGTGGAAAGCCTAACACCAGTTGAGTGAAGGTTGCTGTATCTAAAATCTCCATTTCAAATCATGTTGTTGAGGAATGACATTTCAATATCATACTGGTGAGAAGTTCATGTATCCACATACTTTCGGCCATGTCATGTAAGTGAAGTTATTGGGAGCTTGGACATGGACAAAGATGGAGAAATGTTACTGCGGGAAGGAAGGAAGGCTCATATTTTTCCAGAGTGTAAATTTGCAAAGCCGCCCTCATCTGAAATGCTCTTGTGCTGTTGTCTCACATTATAGGGAAATATTTTATGTTGTTTCTTTTCCCAGGATGTTATCGCTTTGGCAATTGTGTGAGCCATTGGAGTGAGTGATTGTTGAGTATGGCTCTTGGGTTTGTTGTTGGGGGAAACAAAGGATTTGATTTGATTTGATTTTTCTCCTTCAGAGAGATGCACTGAGAGGATTTTCCTCAGACCACAACTGCCCTCTATCATGCTCAAAGAGGATATGCCCCCATGAAAGAAACAAACAGATAGATCACTGCAAATGATCTGTGTGTGTTTGTGTGAGAGTGTGAGACACTTGGGTGCACGTGTTAGTCTGTATGTGACTGTCTTTTTAACCATGTCTGTGTGTGTGTGTGTGTGTGTGTGTGTGTGTGTGTGTGTGCGTGTGTGAGAGAGGCTGGGGACGGATCTGTCCTCTAGCTGGCAGATGCCCAGTATAGCACAGCTGGGCCCCAGCCACAGGAGGGGTCATGGGGGCCCAAGTTTTCCCCTCGGCCCCTCGAGGCTTCTTTAGTTCTCGCTTTGAGTAACACTGCTTGTAACACACACACGTTCATAAACACACACACACACACACACATATTGACGAACCCAAACATTTTGCTCACACAAAGCCGGCTCTCATGCAGTGCGTCTCGCTACCTTAGAACTGATGACTGCCTCCATCTTGTGATCTTCTCTGCATGAACATTCAGAAGTCAAGTGGCGAGCTGCCATTGGTGGCCCAACATCTCTGCCAGCTGTTTGAACTCTGTGCACCAAGCCCAGAGCTGGCCCCGCGGGGCCGGGTTCTACCTGGTGAACGGGCCTCTGGGATGGGGGAGATACCCGCCATGCAACATTGTTCAAGATCAATATCTTTCTAACATACTTGAACCACTCTATTTGGAGCAACTTTTGCAACTGCATTTGCATCTCAGGTTACTTCACCTTTAACCTGCTGCTCATTTATCTTCCTGGAGGTTCAGCCGAGTGCTTCATTCTCTTCATTCTCAATATTTTGTCGGTCAATTTGTTACTAAAGACTTCACATATTAATTATAATGTTTGGCTTCTGTTCTAGTGCTTTTTGAATAATATTTGTATATATTACAGTTTTTTTCAGGCGCTACCAAGCGTTTGTCCAAACAGTGGTCACATTTTCAAAACTCTAAACACAATTAGCACAGCATCGGTCTTTTGTGGCCATACCATTCACACATTTCATGTCATTTTCAAACAATATGCAGTCAGTGAACACATTTCCACAATGCTTACAGTTTCTTAACAGACAAGCTATACCTCCCAACAAAATTATATATTGTTTTTGTATTATTTACGAATGTTAACACACAACATCCCACAATGGCAAAAACAATATTCCAAACCTTAGATACAGTCTAAAAACCTCTTCTGCAATGATATCAGTTCTAAAACAATATATCTCAGCTGATAATAAACAAACAATTGAATAATTGACACACAGCTGATTTATGTTGGGTAAATTGGGCAAACCACAGCTGATTCCAGTCTGGCTTAGACTCAGTGGCATTACTTATACAGTAAAAGGAGGACTTTGAGGAGTGATGTTCCCCCCCTTTTTATCTGGGCTTTTTGCCGTTGTTTTTTTGTTCAGAATGCTCTTGTGTGTTTCATGGATATTTTGTTCACTGTGAGCAATACTGTAAAACTTGTTCTGTTCTATCATACTGTAAACAGTATTTATACTGTACCTCCTCTAGTAAACAGTAAAGGGAAAAAAACTGATTTGGTTTTTACTGGAATGCTTTAGAATGTGAACATCACATGTGGACATACAGTTCCCAACCAAGATATTTAGTGTAAAAACAGTGGATTGCATGTTTTGCATGCAAATACCTGTAAAACTGAAACATAAAAGTCAATGCAGTTTTTGTAATGTCAGCAATAGCCAGTATTTTGAAACCTGGTGTACTTTGATTGACTGGAAGGACCTTGTGAAGTGAAAACAAGAGTTATTCTTTGACAGAATAATTTCATTTTGAGTCAGATTTCCAGTGTTTTGGTAAGGTTAGTGTGTGCAGAGAAAGATGTGTTCTATTTTGAAATGAAGAGTTAGTATATATTTAACAAAATGTGTTTTTGAGAAGAAAATTATCCATTTGGCCAATTGTGGTTTGTAGGTGTGAGTCTGTGTTAAGAGTTTAGAAAAAGTATCTGAAGTATGGGTAAGCGCTTGTTAGCGATTGAAAAAAACTGTAATGTATTGGTCAAAAGATGGATATTATGTTTCCCATGGGTAGAGGCCCTGAAGGAAACACATGCAGCACACTCACATTTCCTCATGTGCTCTGTCTATTTTCATTTTACTCAATATGCAAATTAACTGTAACGTTCCTAAAATAATAATTATTTTTTTTTCTTCAGATGACAATAATTACATAAATGATAGCGTTGTGAGAAGATATAATTCACATTTTGCTATGAGGGTTGTTTCACAGTAGGCTATTTTTGTCCCAAGGGACACATTTTAATGATAATAATACTTATATACTAATACAAATATGAGGGTTAAAATATTTCGTTTAAGAATCAATCCCCCCCTACCCTCGAATGATGGCTGCTCCCTCACAAAGAGTTTAGTTTGCCCTTTTCAACCACACACATGTTCTGTTATACCCCATGTTGTAATGCCACAATGTTTTGGCAAAACTCTACTGCCAAATATGGACATTGGAACATATGCCTGATTTCTATCTCCACTGGCTTTATCAGCTGAGAACATGATGGTCATTGTGTGCATTGAAAATTAGTGTTTGTGTGTGTGTGTTGTGTGTGCGTGTGTGTGTGTGTGTAAAGGACAAGCAGAGACAGGGACATTGACACACATTTGGTTGTGTTCAAAGAACTTATGCAGGCAAAAAAATCCTCAGACGACACACGCATACACACAAATATGACATCCCAATGTCACCTGGAGCTATTAGGCCTGGCTTTAATGGCACGGCCGCTCAGGAGTGGCAGTATCGACTGCTTGCACACAAGGTGGAATCCCTCAATATGTCACAATCTAGTTAGCTGTCTTACACTTGCTTCCAAACAGGCATTGATTGAATGATCCCAGTTTACAGAGACCAAAAGGAGGCAGGATCTGTCTCAGCAGTACTGTACATGCATCTTTATTAAGCAGGCTGCTCTCTTACGTACAGTGTGAGGGGAGACTGATGGACAGACAATAGACATGTCTTTATACACCCCCGCCCCCCTCCCCCTCCCACCAGGAAAATAAACAATGAATACATTAACTTTTTTGTTTTTCATTTGAGAGGTATTTCAGACAAGAAATCTTAAAGCAATGAATGCGTCGAGGCTTGAAATGAAGGCAGCGCCGAGCGGGGGGGCGACCTCTCCTCAGCAGAGATGGATGGCTTTAATTGTCATTGTGTGTCTCTCTGCTCGATCCTCCTTTTCCTTCACACCAAATGAACTGCTAACATTTGTTCTTTTTCGGAGGGATGCTGTGAGTGTGGAAGTTGTAATTCAGCAGAGGAATTACAGATGGAACCGGAGCACAGGTAATAAAGCTGCATGCAGAGCTCTTTCAATCTAAGATAACTGTCATCATCAGTTAGCAAGCTATTTGGAAGTTAATAATGATGATGATAATAATAATAATAACAATAATAATAATAATAATAATAATGACCATAATAATAATAATGATCCATCTGGTTGCCATCATATTAATGATTATCATAATTTCCCCAGGTCATAGTTGTTGATGTAGATATTACAGTCATGACAACTTACAGACTCAGACCGAGGGCCAACAAAAGCCCTCCCCTTGATCACCATTAGCAGCCTTGGCAGTCAGTATGTAGGGGGTAGGTGCGGCTTTTGTCTGTGTGTGTGTGTGTGTGTGTGTGGGGGATCCCTAATTTGCACATATGGAAATGCTTTTTCTCACCGCGCCGCGTTCTCTGTTGTGGCCAGATGGAATTAGAGAGCGCTCAGAAGCCGTGAAAGCAAACACATCAAAAAAGAGAAAAAGGGAAGGGGGGCGGGAGAGGGGGGGGGGGGGGGGGAGAGAGGAGAAGAAGGAGGAGGACAATGAAGAAAAACAAATAGAAAGAAAAAGGAAAGAAAAGGAAAGTTGGTTTTTTGTGGTTGAAACAAAGAAAGGACAAATTATTGTTGTTGGTTTTCCACCTTCCGTCCTCTGGCTGCAGGATGAGGCAAACTATATATATATATAGACCTTTGAAGGAGCCATGAAAGGGGGGTTGTTGTTTTGTGTAACAAATAAGGTGCTGAATATTATCTTGGCCCGGGACCAACTCCCTGCCCTCCCCGTTGAGTTTCACATCCTCGTCTAATAACACGCTTGTAATTGGACCATGCATTGTGAGCCCAGTTATACTGACAAGTCCCAGTAATGGAGAAACTAGGAACTAAACCTCCCACTTTTCTGTCTTCAATAAATCTCTATATGTAACAGAAACCCGACCACACCAGCTAAAAGGAAACTCCTTTTAATAAAACATTTTAGAATATTTAGAATATATTTTTTTAATAAATCAGGTTATGTAAAGGACTGATTTAATACAAATATGTTTTACAGGTGAAAGGCACTTGAGATTTCTGAGAGAGAAGAACCCTCTTGTGGTGGTTCAGGAGATCTTCCACGTTTAAAAATAAAGTGTAAAAGGCTGTAGGGCCATATTACTGTACCTGTAATAGATTACATTAACTTGATTAAAATTTATTTCACCCCAATTATAGAGTAAACAACCTAGGATTTTTTTTTTTTTTTTTTTTTTTATAATCTGTTATTAGTCCCACAGTGGGGAAATTTATTCTCTGCATTTTAACCCATCCTTAGTATTAAGGAGCAGTGGGCAGCCCTCGTGAAGCGCCCGGGGAGCAACTAAGGGTTAAGTGTCTTGCTCAAGGACACAACGACACAGACTACCGGAGCCGGGGATCGAACCACCGACCTTCTGATTGAAAGACCGACCCCCTAACCACTGAGCCACAGTCGCCCTCAAAATCTATAAAGCTTTCAATATGCTGACACATTATACAATATGTCATGATGCTAATTAACACTGTGATAATAATCCAGTTTGGAACTGTTTAGTGCGATAGTAGAACAAGGTAGGACACAAACTGGGTTCTTTTTTCTTTACTTGTTACATCATCTGCGTAAATTAAATGACAGAGCTGTGATGTGTATTTGCAACTCAATGTTTTATCCATGAGCATATGCATCTGTTCAAGTGAATGTTTTATTTGTGTGTGTTTATGAGAGGCGGAAATCATGTTCCGTCTCCTTCCTTCTCTTGGTCTCTCAGCTCCTCCCTCCTTTTCTTCGACTCTCACCCACTCTCAGTGTACAGTTACAGGAGTCCATAGGGGAGAATGTCCTTCATTGTGTGTCCAGCTTCAGTCTTGACTCCCAGCATGTATGTTCCCAGTCCAAACTCTAATCCCAGTTCTAGCCGCAATGCCTCTTCCAGTTGAAAATGATTTAATCCCACTTTTATCTACAATCCCTCCCCCGAGTTTGGATAGCCTAACGCAAGTCCCATCCTCAATCCCAATCCTATTCCCAGGCCCACTGCCAATTTCTGTTTCAGCCACAGTACAGGATTAGTCATAATGAGTCTAACTAATAAGTCTTAACCACAGTCCTGCATTAAGCCAGGCGCAGTGAAGCCAATGCAAAGTGCCTTAAACCTGCATTCTTCCAGTAGACTACAAAGGCTACTCCTCTGGCTGTAAATCATATTGTATAGATGTCTATGCAGAAAAGACCCTACTTCTCATTTGATTTATTATTTATTATGTAATTGACACCCAATACAGCAAGATACAACAGTCCAGACCCTAGAGATGCCCCAAACGGAAACTCACAGTTCCATCTCTAGTTCCACCTTCTGTGTATCTCCGATCCCTGTCCAGCCCCAGTCCTATTATCTAATCACATGACCAGTTTCATCACAGTCACATTCCCAGCATTACACCCAATCCAAGTCTTAAAACTTCAGTCCTAGCTTTAGTGTCAGCCCAAGGTGCAAACATATTTAGGCCCATTCACATTACATTACATTACATGTCCCTATGTCCCTCTCTCTCAGTGCCAACTTTAGTTTTAGCCTAAGTGTCCCTTTAGCCACAATCACAATGTCAATCCCCAACACCAGTTTGAGCCTAGTTCCACCAGCAGTCCATACAGGGTCCCAGCCTTTTATCCCAGTCAGTCTCAGTTGTAGTCCCAATCCCCATTTTAGTTTAAATTTAGCCAATCCCAGTCCTAGTTTTAGAACCAGATAAAGTCCTAATCCCTGTCACAAGACCCAGTTTGCAGTCCAAGCTCCCTGTTGTAGTACCTATCTTATGTTTATCTAATATTGTCTTTCAAATTTCCATTCCATGACGTCTCTATCCCAGTGTCAAGAGTCCCAGTTTAGCCATATCCCCACATGTCCGAATCCCATTGATGGTTTAGGTTTCGTCGCCTCCTCCTTTGGGTCTCATTCCACCCCAGTTCCAGTCTCAGCCTCAGTCCCAGTAACAGCTCCAGCCCAGGCCACAGCTGCTTTGTATTTGCCCTTCCATTCTACTCCAATCCTTAGTGTTTCAGTTCTCTTGCCAGGGTCATAATTAACATTTCAACTAGTGGTGGAAAAGGCCGCCCCCCCCCGTTTCCAGAATGAAAAACACCAACGCTCAACTACTTCAATAAATTTAGAGGGTTGGGGGATGGCAATTAACAATCTGATTAACACTTTCCCTCCCAGATGTTCCATTCTAAGTTTTAATGAGGGGATGCATGTGCACATGCAGATGCACATGTGTGTGTTTTGAGGGCTTTCATGGCAGATTCGTATGCTTGTGTTAACCTTTCATCTTCTACTTCCACAGACATTCTGGCAGACATACTAATGTCAAAGAAAAACAGATCCTAATGTAATGTACAACAATGCAGTGGACCAAAGCTGGAAACGAGGCTCCACTAAATTAAGTTCTAAATGGATCCAGAGCGGTTCACTCACGGATTACTGACACTGTGCCACAAACCAGTGACTTCGCTAATTTACAATTGTGGATATGAAATGTTGACACCGCTCATGGATGGGTTAGAGCCAAACATTCCAAGTATGAACTTTTGGCTGTCTCAACTGAAAAAAATAAAGTATTATGTAAATGCTGCCATGTGTTGTGCTCCAGAGGAAAAGGTGCGTAATGAACAGATGAGCATCACTTACCTGAGAAACATCATTACCTTCATTACAAATATGTATTCACACAAGTGTGTATAGCCAAGACAAATCATTATATTGTTTTAGTGTTAATAATAGATACATGTATGTTCATACATTTTCAACATTGTTCTCAAAACAAGCAAAACTCCCAATTTTCTGAATTTATTCTTTTCATAACTGGATATTTGTTTGACTTCATTCTTGAAATATGATAACTTTATTTATTTATTGAAATTGTTTGCTTTATCATTACAACTTTGTTTTCAAATATTTAAATTAAATTAATCATTCAAACCAAATATAATAATTCTCAAAATACTAAGATATAGTTAATATCATATCATGACTTACTCATACAAATATACATTCATATTTGTAGGACTTTTTTCTGAAACACTGGCTGAATACTAATACTAATAATACAACATATATAATATGTTTCTCTTTGGCTCCACAGTGAGTTGAATAGCTCCCACTCTTCATGAAGCCTGATGAGTAGCATTCATTCTTCTGGTCACACAATCCCACTTCCATTGAGTGTGTTGGTCTCTTCCCAGCAGCCTGAGCTGAACCAGTGATGAGCTGGTCAAGCCAACAGAGGCAGAGACAAAGAAAAGACAGCTGACACGCCAATATTGAAGAATTAAAATTGCAAATGAAGGAGTAAATGAAGATATATATCAAACAGTGTATTAACTGAACTGAACATTATGTTTGGTAATCACAACTGTGATTGGTGGAAACCTCTAAATGCAGCATAATGACAATGTTATCTGGTCTTTTTTTTTAAGAGCGGAGGGAAACTATTGTCTCCAGGATTCTTCATCTTTCCTCAGCTCATCTTTTCTCTGACTCTTGAGTTTTTCTCTGGCTGATGAGGAGTCGCCAGCACCAGAGCCCTGCTCCGCTCAGCCTCCCCGGCTGGCTTACCTGGGAGGTGGCGTGTAAGGTTAATTGGGAAATGAAGTTGATAAAGTAATTAATGCGTTTGTCAGCAGTGTCTTTCTCCTTGCCTGCAGCCATCCTGCAGTGTTCAGGCCTTTCTTCTCGCCTGCCTGGCTGCCTGGCCGCCTGGTTGCCTGGCTGCCCTGGTGCTGCCGGGGAGATGCTGCACTGATACAGCTCCCTCACATCCGCACACATTCTTTTGTTTTTGTGGGGAAATGACGGCAATGTCAGTCAGTCCACCCCTGATTAACCAGGGACAATAGCAGGCTGGACCCATTCTGTGTGTTGTGTGTGTGTGTGTGTGTCTGTCTGTCTGTCTGTCTGTCTGTCTGTCTGTCTGTGTGTGTGTGTGTGTGTGTGTGTGTGTGTGTGTCTTTTCACCCATTATATTAACATGTCTTTGTTATATTTCAAAATAAAAGTTACACATTGTCAAAAAGAAAAATAATGCACAACATTATTGTCCTACTGTCTTCATCTACAACTTCTCTCATCCCAAGTGTCCATGGACTGTGGTACCTGGACGTGGTCGTGCTTCCTGTCGTAGCCCAAACAGACACGGACTGCTATTATTATTATTATTATTATTAGTCACGTTTGTATTACTATTACTAGTGACTTCTCCTGTGTTGCGCTCCTTTAGGTGTCTTCATTTTGTTTGATTTGGGGCTTTAGAAATTATTGAATTGAAAAAAATAACTACAAAAGTAATAATAAAACAACAAATAATAATGATAGTTATTATACTAATATTAACAATAATATTTCCAATAAATATAATTGTTTATGAAGTTTACTGTTGAAATGTAAATAATCACACATGAATCTACAAAGACTGAGTTGAATACATGATTGATTGATGATCATCATGTCATTTTATCAGAATATAAATTTGCATTTTCCATTCAGTGTATTAAATATGTTGTTCACATACAACGTGTCTACAAATGCCATTAAATCATTTGGTGTCTTGTTCCTTGGTTTCCGTGTCACCCCTTCTTCCTGTTGAATAAACTTCATCTACATCTGTTGTCTCTTTATCTCTCTCTCTCATTCCTCCTTTCTCTCAATACAGCAGAGAGAAGGAGAGAGAGAGAGAGAGAGAGAGAGAGAGAGAGAGAGAGAGAGGGGACCTCCCGTGTTCCAGAACTGCAACTAGAAACAGAACAGAGCTCAAGTCTGTTGCGGGATTCCTAATTCACTAAGTCCCAAGTGGTGCAGATTAATTATAAATGAATGATATGGAGTAAAGCCCCGCGGCCTCAGGGAGACGCTCCCTTCCTCTGTCATGAAATATATATGCAGCTTAACTCCTTTATTAATAACATATTTATAAACGGATTATTGATTCTTAGAATGGACACAGCTTTATCTCTGCCGAGTCAATTTAGTCAATTTAGAGCTTTTGTCAAGATTTTTAATTGATGTGTGTAACACAGATGTGATGCTCTCTCTCTCTCTGTGTGTGTGTGTCATGAAGATATTACATGTACAACCTTAATAATTCTCTCATTCAAAGTTTTGACTCACAATAGCTATAAGCCTAAATATATTTTAAAAAAAAACGTTTTTATTTAGTTCATTTTGAAAGAATATAGCATCATTTTAATATGGGAGATGAAGAGAGAAAGTGTGCCTGTGTGGAACATGAAGAACACATACAAGGAATCATGAGGTGAGGGAGGAGGCTCCACAGAGGAGTCAGTCTGCTGCTTCCTGTTGTCTAAATATGAAGACATTTAACTCAAAAGAAAAGGCAGGCCAGGGACCGAGAAGGGGAGGAGCCAAACGCAGTGGTGGAGGGTTAGGGTTTGAGGTACTATACTTATTGTATGTGACTTTATATTTCTACTCCACCACCTCCCAGAGGGAAATATTGTCTTTTTGATCATGAGTTTGATGGTTTTAGTTTATATAGATTATGAAATCATATGATGAGTATATGAAATAAATGCATTGTAGTAAGTACTGTCAGTACCCATCAGTATTCAAAGAGTAATACAAGTATCTTTACTGCAGCAGCTACAACAGTGAAATGCTACTTGCATGTCACTGATATAGTAATAATAACACAATGGTAAAATATGTAATAATGTAACAACCAAAGAGCACATTTGGCTGCTAGAGATGTCTGGAGCCGGTCCTGCTCCCTGCCATGGCAGCCCTGCTGATGCCCCTCATCTCTGCCTCCGTCTGCTGGCGTGGATCGTGGTTGTCTGGATCGTGGTCCATGCCTACTACTCATTACATGAATAATTTCTGTGATATTCATTGAATGTGCTGTAACTCTGTTACGTTGATTCTGTACACATGACATCTATTGCTTCTGTCCATCCTGGGAGAGGGATCCTCCTCTGTTGCTCTCCCTCAGGTTTCTTCCCTTTTTTTCCCTGTAAAAGGGATTTAAATATTTTTGGGGGGGAGTTTTTCCTGATCCGATGTGAGGTCCCGGGACAGGGATGTTGTATGTGTACAGATTGTGAAGCCCTCAGCAGCAAAATTTGTATTTGTGATTTCGGACTATACAAAATAAACTGAATTACAACTGTTTACTCTCAGTAAATGTTCTTGAAGGTACACACATACCTTTACTTGAATACAATTTAGAATGCATGACTTTTAGTTGTAACAGACTGGTAGTATTACTTTTACTTTACTTTTACTAAGTAAAATACCATCATACTGGAAGAAAGAAACAACATAGAGAATGGAAAAGATTCAGAGTGAAGAGGAAGGGAGGAAACTAATTAGAGGAGCTGTTTTAGAATAAGCAGGGTCTTTATTGGCTCCTTAACTCTACTACATCAAAATAACACAAATTCTCAATTAGTATTTCTTGTAGTAAGTAAGTATTTAAAGTCAACTTAACGCAAAGGGTTAGTCCTTTATAACTATGTTGTGTTAATAAAGAAGATAATTTTATACATAGGGCATTGCAATGTCACACAGCAAAGTAGTTCCTGCCCTTAGCCTCCAGCAACGAGAAGAGCTCTTAACCTTTTAACAGCTCACCCTGTTTGTGTGTTATACATCACGCCCTCAGTCGGCCAGACCGAGCCACAACCAGGAGCAGCTTAAGGTGTACAGTGATCCAGAGGAGGTAAAGGTTTCCTTGCTGAAAAGAAAGCAGAGGTGGAACAATAGTGACTGCACCTGGTCAACAATAGTGACTGTACCTGGTGAACAATAGTGACTGTACCTGGTGAACAATAGTGACTGTACCTGGTGAAGAATAGTGACCGCACCTGGTCAACAATAGTGACTGTACGTGGTGAACAATAGTGACTGCACCTGGTGAAGAATAGTGACTGTACCTGGTGAACAATAGTAACTGCACCTGGTCAACAATAGTGACTGTACCTGGTGAAGAATAGTGACTGTACCTGGTGAACAATAGTGACTGTACCTGGTGAAGAATAGTGACTGCACCTGGTCAACAATAGTGACTGTACGTGGTGAACAATAGTGACTGCACCTGGTGAACAATTGTGACTGTACCTGGTGAACAATAGTGACTGCACCTGGTCAACAATAGTGACTGTACCTGGTGAACAATAGTGACTGCACCTGGTAAACAATAGTGACTGCACCTGGTGAAGAATAGTGACCGCACCTTGTGAACAATAGTGACTGTATATGGTGAACAATAGTGACTGCACCTGGTCAACAATAGTGACTGTACGTGGTGAACAATAGTGACTGCACCTGGTGAAGAATAGTGACTGTACCTGGTGAACAATAGTGACTGCACCTGGTGAACAATAGTGACTGTACCTGGTGAAGAATAGTGACCGCACCTTGTGAACAATAGTGACTGTATATGGTGAACAATAGTGACTGTATATGGTGAACAATAGTGACTGTACGTGGTGAACAATAGTGACTGTACCTGGTGAACAATAGTGACTGCACCTGGTGAAGAATAGTGACCACACCTTGTGAACAATAGTGACTGTATATGGTGAACAATAGTGACTGTATATGGTGAACAATAGTGACTGTATGTGGTGAACAATAGTGACTGTACGTGGTGAACAATAGTGACTGTATATGGTGAACAATAGTGACTGCACCTGGTCAACAATAGTGACTGTACGTGGTGAACAATAGTGACTGCACCTGGTGAACAATAGTGACTGTATATGGTGAACAATAGTGACTGTACCTGGTGAACAATAGTGACTGCACCTGGTCAACAATAGTGACTGTACGTGGTGAACAATAGTGACTGCACCTGGTGAACAGTGACTGTACCTGGTGAAGAATAGTGACCGCACCTTGTGAACAATAGTGACTGTACGTGGTGAACAATAGTGACTGCACCTGGTGAAGAATAGTGACTGTACCTGGTGAAGAATAGTGACCGCACCTTGTGAACAATAGTGACTGTATATGGTGAACAATAGTGACTGTATATGGTGAACAATAGTGACTGTACGTGGTGAACAATAGTGACTGTACCTGGTGAACAATAGTGACTGCACCTGGTGAACAATAGTAACTGTACCTGGTGAAGAATAGTGACCGCACCTTGTGAACAATAGTGACTGTATATGGTGAACAATAGTGACTGTATATGGTGAACAATAGTGACTGTACGTGGTGAACAATAGTGACTGTACCTGGTGAACAATAGTGACTGCACCTGGTGAAGAATAGTGACCACACCTTGTGAACAATAGTGACTGTATATGGTGAACAATAGTGACTGTATATGGTGAACAATAGTGACTGTATGTGGTGAACAATAGTGACTGTACGTGGTGAACAATAGTGACTGTATATGGTGAACAATAGTGACTGCACCTGGTCAACAATAGTGACTGTACGTGGTGAACAATAGTGACTGCACCTGGTGAACAATAGTGACTGTATATGGTGAACAATAGTGACTGTACCTGGTGAACAATAGTGACTGCACCTGGTCAACAATAGTGACTGTACGTGGTGAACAATAGTGACTGCACCTGGTGAACAGTGACTGTACCTGGTGAAGAATAGTGACCGCACCTTGTGAACAATAGTGACTGTACGTGGTGAACAATAGTGACTGCACCTGGTGAAGAATAGTGACTGCACCTGGTGAAGAATAGTGACCGCACCTTGTGAACAATAGTGACTGTATATGGTGAACAATAGTGACTGTATATGGTGAACAATAGTGACTGTACGTGGTGAACAATAGTGACTGTACCTGGTGAACAATAGTGACTGTACCTGGTGAAGAATAGTGACTGTACCTGGTGAACAAAAGTGACTGCACCTGGTGAACAGTGACTGTACCTGGTGAAGAATAGTGACTGCACCTGGTGAACAATAGTGACTGTACCTGGTGAACAATAGTGACTGCACCTGGTCAACAATAGTGACTGTACGTGGTGAACAATAGTGACTGCACCTGGTGAACAGTGACTGTACCTGGTGAAGAATAGTGACCGCACCTTGTGAACAATAGTGACTGTACGTGGTGAACAATAGTGACTGCACCTGGTGAAGAATAGTGACTGTACCTGGTCAACAATAGTGACTGCACCTGGTGAAGAATAGTGACTGTACCTGGTCAACAATAGTAACTGCACCTGGTGAACAATAGTAACTGTACCTGGTGAAGAATAGTGACCGCACCTTGTGAACAATAGTGACTGTATATGGTGAACAATAGTGACTGTATATGGTGAATAATAGTGACTGCACCTGGTGAACAATAGTGACTGTACCTGGTGAACAATAGTGACTGCACCTGGTGAACAATAGTGACTGCGCCTGGTGAACAATAGTGACTGCACCTGGTGAATAGTGCTCACAACTGTGGTATGAAGGCATCCCTCTGCATTTATTAGAAGCCCTAAAATGTAACGATTCCATACGCTAAACAAAAATCCCTTCCAAGCACTTACCAAACATTCCTAAACAAAAAGAAAAATAGTTTGAAACAAGTTTTACAAAGGCTTCAACAACATTTAGTTTTCATGGCATTTCAGATGTTTAAGTGATATGAATACAATGTACATAAGGCCTTGGTATGCACGGCATGGAACCCTCTGGTTGTTGGTACACAACAAAATGCTAATTATTAATAATATCATTATGTATATGAATGATACATGGATGCATCTTTGAGAAGAGTCATGAAATATACTTTAATTATATATCAGTGTAACGTGACATTTCTTAACTGCACAGCTAAATAAAGTTACAGGTATATTTATGATTGCTTTGTGTCACTGAGTCAAAACTCTTCACACAAGCTACAGGACACTTGGAGATGAAGCATGTTTGCACACAATGAGACACACATATTCTCCATTTGAATTACACACTGGTGTACTGTACACAAAACACTGCAGTCTGATGTTGTTTACCTGCATGATGTTCTTATCCAGGGTTCTGTGAAATATTGTTCTAGTACAGTACATCTACTCACATCTCAAAGAAAAGAAACATACAAGGGCTGAAGAAAAGAAAATGCAGCTCATGTATTTGCCATTGCAGGTTTTTCCAACAACAAATAATGATTGCGTTGTTTTCAATTAGTGTTTGCATGTTTTTACGTGTGTGATTGTTTTCCAGATGATTGCAAGAGATTTCATTCTTGAACGTGTGGGTCTAATAGAAGTAAAACCAAATAACAGGAGATATAAACTTTCAGTAAACCATTTAGTCAACTAGAATATTTTTTCGTGTGTGTGTGTGTGTGTGTGTGTGTGTGTGGATGCCTTAATGTTGGCCTCCAGAGAGCAAAGCTAGAGTTGGGTAAGAGAAGACAAGCTGTTCCACATCGCCGTGGCAACACCTGCTATTACAGAGGCCGTCTGTCCGTCAACCTGGCCCAACACACACATACACACACACACACACACACACACACACACACACACATTTGTACTTTGTGGCAAACATACATGGGAGGGGACAGTCAAACAAGCACTCAACAACAGCACAAGAGGAGAGGGGAGAAGGGCGGGAACATGTCATGTGAAAGAAAGAGACACACAAGACTGTAAATGTCCTTTTGATAGGTGTGATCAATGCAGTACAATCTTATGCAACCTTAACCCTCACCTTACCTTTATTCCTTCCTTTCATGATGGCAGAATGTCAATTGTAGTATTATTTTGTCATACTCTGAGTTGCACTACTTTTCCTGCATCATTCACCATGTTGAATCTCAAGTGTAAACATTGCAGCATTCACTTGATGTCAGCTAAAACTCAACAGCTCAGAATCATGCATATATGGGATTGTTTGGTTCAACTACGGTCTGGACATAAGCGGAGTGGCTGACCTGGCTTTTATTGAGAGGCAGGGCTTAATCTGTATCAATTAAGCAATAATGTTTGAGAGGCAGTACTGTGTCATACAATAATGTACTGGTCAAGGGTATTGTTAGGCAAACCCTTGAACAGTCCATTATTGAAGATACAGTACTGCCTCGAGAACCTTATTGCTTTTATAATATGGCCGGCGACATTATAAAAAGTAAATACTAAGCTGCCTTTCAGCACAACATAGTTGTAGCCACCAAACGCTATGTGTTGCGTTTCAGTAGCCGAGAGAAAATAGTCCCCGTACGTGTTGCTGTTGCTATGCAACAGACAAACAACATTGGGAACATCACGTTTGTTACCCTAGCTAGATCTCGCACCAGCTCATTCATTCACAATGCTCATTTTATCCATCCATCCATTTTCGTCCGCTTATCCGGGGTCGGGTCGCGGTGGCAGCAGGTCCATCAGGCCCGAACCACCTCAGCTGACTCCTTTCGACACAAAGGAGTTGCGGCCAGCTCCCTCCTGATGTCTGAGCTCCTTACCCTATCTCTAAGGCTGAGCCCGGCCACTCTACGGAGGAAACTCATTTTGGCCGCTTCTATCCAAGACCTCGTTCTTTTGGTCACGACCCAAAGTTCGTGACCGTGGGTGAGGGTTGGGACGTAGACCGACGTTTTACTGACGCAGCCGCACCGATCCGCCTGTTGAGCCGCCTGTCGATCTCCCGCACCTGCTCATTTTATAAAAGTTGCCATTAAAATAATAAAAATGGCAATGGGACACCTTTAATAAAATAATATTTAATTTAAACTGGTGCCCGGTAGCTTTGAAGGTTTTAGTTTAGGGCCCATGCAGAATTGTATTATAAAGCACTGCTATTAATTGAAATCAACAAGTTATTTATTATGTTTTTGTTCATGTCGATGAGGGGGAGGAATCCTGTCTTTAACAAGATATTTACTCATTTCAGAGATTAGGGTGAAGGAGATGCACACACGTCTTTCTCTGATGATACTGCAAGTGTGCTGACACTTCACAGCAAACTTCAGTCAGGAAGTGGCATTTTGTCTCTGAGAAATATTGCTCCCATTGGACAGTAATAATAATAATAATAATAATAAAAATAAAATAATAATCATAACATATAAAATAAATATAATAATAAATATGCTGAATGCACGTATAATTGATATCGCCATGAAAGTAAGTTAATTACTTACAATAATTGTTGCTATTACAAGCCTTCTGAAATTTGATTTGTATTATTTAAATTATGTATTATCTTATGCTAACTTTACATTTAGGATAAATTTACAAATTTATAAAATAAACACCATCATGTGTATTTTTGATATTTTCATGTGTGAAAGAAGACATTATCTGAGCAATATTTCCCAAAATAAAAAAAATAAAAAACAGTTGATGAAAAACAATGCTTTTGCCTGTTGTGTCCCACAGCCATTAGCACTTCAGCTATTTTTTGGCAAGAAGTACGAATGGTTTGCACCCCATACTAAATACTGATTATCTCCCCCATTCACAAGGTCTATTTGAACATTTCCAAAAGGTATAATATACAGAAAACCCTTGTGAAGATACATAATATGGCCATATATGTGTTGGTGGTATATTTAGTTATGATTGTACACAGAAAAGAAATATATATATATATATACAAACAAAATAATAATCCCAAACCGTTAAGTTTAACATTGTAGCATGTTTTTAATCAGCATTTTTTTTAAACTCTGGGTGCATTCTGAGTCACTTTGGGGGTCACTTTGAGTCATACTTATGGTTTATCTTCATATGTATTCTGTAATAGTGTTATAAACATGACACATGAACTTATATTGACTTGTGAGGCCAGGATGTGCCATTTTTTAATTTTTAATTTTAGGGCTGGTTTTTATTGTATGTATGTACGACATTACACATTACAGGGTTACAGTTGGTCATGTATGGGGAATGCTAATGCTAAATGTTTCTTGGTGTTCTTCACCCACCACATCGGCAATATCCACATATCAGGTGCATCAGTGAACAGGAAGTGGATGGTGAGCTTCTGTTTCCAGACATCATGAGAGGGCTGACCACAGAGTACCACTTCAACAGACCAGTATCTTAATTTAAGCTCTAAGCACCTCTCACAGCGTAACAGATCAGTGGTGAAGGACATCCTGTCAGCAGAGATCAGCTCTGAGAGCCCTAACACCAGGAGAAACACTGCTGATTCAACAGTGACCACGCTTGTGAAACAAGCTGCCAACATAACATGGATCCATTCTCACTGTGTAAAGTTAGATATGGTTGGCATGTTAGCAAACAGTTGCTCAGCTACATCCTGTAGACTCAAGGGGACATCAGCAGCCGTGTTACTGACCCCCAGCCCAGCATTCATACTTGTTCAGCGTTGAGAGGATTACTTCAGAAACGTATTCCGATACAATTCATATTACCTGTTACCAAATGTGATCAGTAGCCTAATCCACGTATCACAGTATACATATCAAGTAACAACACTTGATTAGTAACTTTATGTTACCGCAAAAACCAAATATAAACATGAAGACTAGATAAGAGGAATATATTTAAAATGTAAAGCAGACGAGGGGGACATCACAGAAGATTGATTTTAATTGGAGCAGCAGCAGTACCCATATCAATGTAATGAAATTACCCTGCATACACATTTCTTCCAAATTGTTCAGAATATCCTTTTTTTTCACATTCAAAGCTTCTATTGAGGTTTTCGACTGAAGCTTCAGATGTCTGTTGACATTTTCTGATGTCACCACCATAAGACATTATTGTGAGTATTTTAATTTGTGGTGTGGTTGGATTACTGCTAGACTGCCCCATGAACACAGGGGCATGCCCTTTGTGTGTTTTGACCACAATGAAAATGTTATTTTTGAACGGTGAAATGCCAACAAATATGCAATGAGGCAGACTGTTTGGGTTCGATAACACCATACTGTAAAAGATGATGCTGATTTGTTGCAGTTTGCATGTGAGTCGTGTCCGAGCAGCCAGCGATTCAGCCTCCGCTTGAGACACGTGTCCTGAAGTCTTTAAATGTGTGCGTATTGGCAGAGGATATTGTTCTTTGATCTAAAAACATCTTATAACTGTAATCCGGTTTGTGATTATGACCTTGTTTTCTGTAACTGGAAAAGAAAACCTCTACCTTTGTTGTATTCTTCTTAGGTAACTGGCTCTGTTGTGGTTTCCTCCTTACATTGCATGGCAGCTGGCAGATACGGGCGTAGATTAGGAGTGTGTGATGACACGTAGGCAATTGTTAAACAACAATGGCGGCTTCTAAAGAGATTAGCATAAATGCTACGATAGCATCAACTGAACTGGAGAGTATTTCTTCATTAAGAGCGGCACTGAAGGCTTTTCCCGATAGTAAAGGTATTTCCTTGTTGGTTTTGACTGACTGGGGCAAGATTCTGATTGTTTTTTGTTGAAAATGCTTGGCCTTTTCCAAACGGTACCCCATGATGGCTTCAAAGGGGATTCTCTGACAATCTGGCGGATTAGACTCCACCAGCTCCTGAAGAAAATATCTGTGCCTTTAGCTGCTAAATGCTGCACTGTGTTCTCCCACAGTCCACCACACTACCTGTGTCTGTCTGCAGTGTAGCGACCAGAGCTGTTAGAAACTACTGTTTCCAAAGTCAGATAGAAACATTCTCAAACATCCATGAGCTCGCTTTAGGCCAACGTCTCCACAGCTGCTAGTAGGTAACACTTTTAAAATGAGTGTTGAATCAGTCCCACTACTGCCTGGAGAGCAGCACTATGCCTAATGGCTGGTCTGGAGACAAACGTGAAATTGGACCCCTCTCCAGTTTATTAATATTTTCACATCTAATGAGATCAGCAATTGCAACGTCTGCATTCAATCATTCCATTTGTCCTCTGGACATGACAGGACATGAACATTATCAATACAGCACATTATACACAATTAAATCCTTTCAGCCACAGGCCTGTTGCCTTTAAATCACTTGAGATGAAAGTTATACGGTTGTAAAGAGTAAATGGCATATGGCGGTTATTATTTAGTGTCGCAGTGTAAACTTCTGAGGGACCACTTGAGTAGAGTTCAAAAAGTGTTGGCAGATGTTGAAGCGTGAAAAAGAAGACGGGGAAAGAATACAAAAAAGGGCAAGGATATAAGAGGAGAAGGGCCAAACGTGATGACGAAGAGCTAAAGCCTGAGGGAAGGTAAAGCCTGAGGGAGAAACCATGGCTATGAGTCATAGAGAAAGAAAGAGAGAGACATGGAGGATAAAGAGCTGTGGAACAGGCAGACATCTTGGTCTGTCTCCCAGTGGATTGTGGGAGTCAGTGGTGCAGCTTTGCAGAACTTGTGCTTAGCAGCGTGTTTACATTAATGAGCTAAGAGCTGCTCTGTGTCTCTGATCACACACACACACACACACACAAACACACGCACACACACACGCATGCACACACACAGCTGTGTGAGTGCATGAGTCTGTAGAGTGACTGTCAGTCCTGACGTGACAGACTCGTGTCACCACTGATATATTCTGATCCCTCATCAAGAAGAGGAAAAAGAGCACGGCTGTGCACACGTACACGCATGTGAAACCCTGATGTACTGCTGTAACAGCCTCCACTCGTCTCACACACATTAGCGTGCTTTCACACTTTAAATGGGCCCTATTTTTTATAGATTGTTTTCGCCTTCAAATCACTTAAATCAAACAGGTAATCCAGGATAAAAAAGAGCAACATTATATATTACAAACCATTAAGTAATGGAGGAACATTTCTGCATTAAAATGAAAAATGATGTTCTATTGAAGTACAATGACTCATGCAGGTAGCAACACATCAAAAATACATTTAAATTGTATTTTTGATGTGTTCTTATGTTAGCACCCATTGATTTCTGGGATTATCAATGTTTACTTATTTGTGCTCTTCTCTTAGGTAAAAGAACATTTCACTAGTGGCCAAGAGCACCCGTACCTAGATAAGAACACACATTTCACAAAGCCTTCAGCGTACAATAAAATATATTTTGGACGTGGCTTTCATTCTATATGGTGATCCATCTTTTTATTGTATGCCCTAAAACACATATTTAACTGTGGAGCTAATCCAAGGTAAAAATGATAAAGCTCCTTTAATCCATTGATTTACTATTACTTAACCACTAGATCATGTTGATGGACTCCCCATTGTTGTTGATAGCCTCTGATTGACCATCTCAGTCAAAAGTGTACAAACTAAGTATTGAATGGCGATGATCTAACAATGTCAAAGCTGATACATATAACACAATACACTTGAGTGTATATATTGTGTATTTATCCTCACTGGTCTAAATTCTCTTTTCATTGCTCTTTGTAACTTTATTACATTTTTGGTTACTAAGGCTGGCTCACATCGGTCCGGCTCACCGAGGTATAACACGTAAGCTGCTTCCTGTCTGGACCAAACCAGAAAAAACAGCAAAGAGATGAGACCTGAGGTATGTGCTCTGTCTGTGTATAAGTGTGTGTTGACAAGGATTATAAAACGGTGCAGGGCAGGGTGGGTGGGTGTAGGGGTGGTGGTTGTGGTGGGTGGATGTTATGTGAGGTGCTGTCGACAGCATGTGATCGTCTCAGGCTTGCAAAATAGCAAGAGCTTTATTTTCTTCCCTCTCAACCCGCTCTCTCTGTCGTCTCGAGCATCTTGGAAAGGGCTCAGATCATATGCAAAGCTGTTTTATGCTAATGTGTGTGTACACACTTTGGTAGTGGCGTCGGACCGGCATACACAAACTACATCACAGCCTTTCTTCTCCACCTGCCTGCTGCCTCTGGCTTCATCTCCTTTTCTCTTTTAGTTTTCTGTTTCGGCACAAGACAATTTCCTACCTTAGAATAATGTGGGCGATGTGAAAACTAAAGGAAAACTCTCAACTTTTGGTTGGTCAATTTGTCCATTTAGGGATTCCAGGAATAATGATAAGGATACGGCTGGCGTTACACTATTTCTTCTTACTTACAACAAATCCCAAAACCAACAAAGTATTAGTCTGTTTCTCGGTGCTCTCTGAATTCCAATGCCAGTCTGTGGCTGTCAGCTCAACCCTCCAAAAATCATCACGATGATGCCATGTGCTCATGTGCATATCAGTGACATAATCACATATTAATTTGATGGAGCTTTACTGGTTGTGTCAGTTGCAGCATTTGAGAGATCACCTAAAGCCATATGAAATGAGATATGACATAAGACAAACTATTTTCAGAGTGAAATGTTTGATAGCAACCTGCAACAACTTAACTCCCAGTGTTCTGCATGCATCTCAGTTCATTAGAGTTTAGAAGCAGACAATTGTACTATGTGACATCATGTTTTTCACAGAAAACTAGCAGGCCTATGTGGGAGTCATCATCACCCTTTACAGGCAGATACAGGTAAGTAGCGTCAGCATATGGGTGGAAATTAATTCCATAACTATATCATTTGACCAAATTAAGAATTATAAAGAGGGCCAAGAAGAGAGCCCTGAGATACTCCAAAGGTCATGTCAGAAAGGAAAGGAAGCCCACTTTCATTTAAGACATTAATCCCAAAAGAGCCCAATTGTAACGGGTGGGGTGAGGACCCAAGCGCAGGACGAAGGACTCGGGCGACAGAGAGCTGCGGTTCAACACTTTAATTAAGCTCAGGCAGACAGGTGAACAGCTCAGGGCTCGGCAAGCAGGAATCGGAGCCCAGGCGAAGCAGGGAATCAGGAACAGGCGAGGTCGGATCCGGGAAGGCTGGCAGGAGAGCGCTGGAGAGACGAGCATAGCAACGAAACGATCTGGCCAGGAGTGAGAGTGAGACTGGGGGTTAAATACAGGTTTGATTATGGCAGATTGGAGGCAGCTGGGTGTGCAGGTGACTGGAGAGAGTCAACGAGGTGGGTGTGGCTGGCAGCCAGACCAAACTGGTGACACCAATTCTAATTTGTAGACCTTCTTGGAGTATACTGTGTCAAAAGTTACATCAGAATTACATTTTATAAACACAGAGGTTAAATCTGAGTCCACAGTGAGCAGATGACCATTTACCACTTAAGTAAGTGCAGTTTCAGTGAAGTGTCAGGCCCTGGAAACAGATCAAAAGGGTTCTAAAAGATTCATGTGAAATATGTGAGCTGAAAGTTACGGGGACTCATTACTTTCTCGAACTTTTGAAAAAAGAAATAATGTTAGAGACTGGTTGATAATAATTCAGAGAGTAGATGTTTAACAAAGCAGTCTTAACACTAATGAGGACAATGCCAGTTGGAAGGGACAACATTCATGACCGGAAATAGCAAGAGATGTTAAAAAGTGTTGGGGGTGAAAGAGGCTGGTAGTGGTTTTAGAAGTTAAAACAAAACCTCCATAGATGAGATCAGAACATCATATTCACATTGTTTAGTAGTGCGACCAGCACTGGCGTGGTCAGGTGGGGAAACCTGGGAAGCATTTAAGAAAACATTTGACTTCAGCCATCATGTCGAGGCCATGCTCAAGAATCAAATCACTTACCAGTGCAGCGTTGGTAAGCAGTGATCCAATGTTTATGAAACCAAAATTGACAGTCTGGACTTTATCAGGTGCTCTGTAGGATCATCAACCCCAGTGGGTGATGATCTGATTCTCGATATTCATGAGTTAAAGATTAATGTAGTCATATCCATTTGAAAGTGACAGTGTCAATGTTGTAGACCTGGCCATCATTCTGACAACAAAGGTTTATATTCCAACTGCCGACTGCATGGAGGCTGTCTCTCTTCAGCATGTTGGAACAGCCCCAGAAAGGCCAGTTATTGGCAAAATAACTTTATTAATTAACTGACTTAAACAAAACAGGAAAATAGCCCATATTTCTTAAAGTGAAGACTAAAGAGTTTTCCATCCCAACTGAATGATTAATGTGTGTATTTGTTCAGTTGGAGTTGAAGTGACCAGGCGTCTGGCAGTCCAGAGGCAGTGTTTAACACCATGTGAGGAAACATCAAGGCTTTCAGCACTCCGTCTGTTGATCACTTGGCCAAATACATTTCTCTTTTTCCACTCTGTCTCTCTCACACCTTCCAGCAATGTGATAGTACCATTTTAATGAAAATATATTTTTTTCCAGACCTCACGTTTTTTTCTTCTTCAAATTGTATCAAGAATCTTTTCGCATGGAGGAATAAAATTGTATGAAAGAGTCTTTAATTTATGAGAAATCATTATTTTATATTATTTCTGTTTGTTTATTTACGTGTAGTAAGTTATGAACAACATCACCATGCTTTAGAGCAGGGGTCCCCAAACTTTTTCCTGTGAGGGCCACATAACTTTTCCCTTCTCTGATGGGGGCCGGGGTCAGTTTGTAACAGAACCCCCCCCCCCCCGCCATAGAAAGAAATGTGTTGCTATTATGTTGAACAGGCAAGCTTTATTACAATATATTAACATTTGTGTCACTTGGAAACACCAAGTGATTAAAACACATAATAACAGTAATACAACCTTAGTTACAATACCTAAAAAATATTCTGCACCAAATAAATAATAAAATAAATGAATGAAAAACGTTTTGCAAAAATGCCAATATACAGTCACAGTCTATTCTTGTGCTGAAGTTGCTGTATTTCAATGAATTTCGGATCAGGCTGGTATGCTTCACTCCCCATATCCAGGACACCGCTACACTGCCTTCGTCGTAGGTCACCGTCACTTAAACTGACTGTTCCCTAAAGTGCAAAGAAAACTTAGCCTAGTCTGCACATGCATGTTTTAATGTAATAATAATTAACTTAAAACAGGGAGACAATGTTTACACTGTCAGCCATGATAGTACACCTCAACACAGAATCAATTTCAGACCTCACCTGAAGCCCTGATGGTCCAGCTGCTGCTTCCTCATCATCCTGCACTGCATCTGCAGTGTATTTCTGAGTTTCCTGAATGCATTTAAAAATAATGCAGGTTTGCACTGTGTGGGGTAGTTACTACTAGCTAACTAACAACGACCTGGGCTTTTTGATAGCTACTTAGCCTCTGGGTGAAAACACTCCGTATATCCCTTTTCTTTTTGGGTGGCATTTTCCTATCTACAAAGCACAAAAGGGTCAACAACATTCATGCTGAGACCAAACGAAATACTAATATGAGGCTTTATTATTTCCCGGTGTATTTTAGTAGTTTACCGTGTCAGATGAGTCCGACTGCCAGCTCTCATTCTGCATGTTACGTTCACGTAACTTCGGTGTTTCTGACTCCCCACTTTATGACTCGCAGGCTCGAGGGCACATTGGAAAACATGGACTTTTTTTTTTACTCTTCTGGGCGATGAACATAGTATTATACTAGAAGAGTGAAAAATCCACTTCCAAGTTTTTATACTATTACAGATGAGTTTGTGCAAACTTTGGACGGTGGGGACAATTGTGTCTTTTCCCAAACTTTGGTCGTGACTAGTCCCTATGGACCCTATGCAAACCTACGCCCTTGGTTCAGGGGGCCGGGCCAAATGTGGAGGCGGGCCGTATCCGGCCCGCGGGCCTTAGTTTGGGGACCACTGCTTTAGAGGATATAAATCCATGGTGGTGAAGGTGATAAACTTTACTGAGGGAAAATTGACTAATAAAGCTCTCACCAGTGCTGGCCTCTGGATTTCAAGCCGATTAAACCACTTCCCTTTGGCTAGTAACATTCCTGCTACATGTGCAAGTAAACACCACAGCAAACAAAGGCACACACACACACACACACACACACACACATACACACAATTAAGATATGATATAATTAGGATTAATCATCTCCAGAGTTCGCATAAAGTAGACAGTGTGAGCCATATTTTTTTTTTCCTTCTTGTTTTTACAGTTTGGCAAATCAACAAAAGCGGTGGGAAGTGGAGTTCCTCATTTCCAGTGTTTATTGGAAGAGGCACAGTGAATGGTGGGCAGATGGAGCACTCACCACGAATATATCACAAAATATTTAGAGGCCTCCGAGCCAAACTACCGCATGCTCTCTGCCATTTCGTTACTCAGAAAAGGTTCATTACAACTAGAAGTTTTTCCATTATGATTGTGTGTGTGTGAATGCTGACATGTAGTGAACAGACAAGAAAAGCTCTTTCTAAATGCAGGTCATTTGACCCTGGACCAAAGTGTTGATGCCAACTGTTGGCAAAAATGTAAACTCTGTGATACCTAAGCCCGACCGAGCATGGTTAGTGATAATTAGTCAGTCTAAGGCAGGGGTGTCCAAACTACGGCCCGCGGGCCAACTGCGGCCCGCGGGTCAGTTTTTATTGGCCCGCAGCAAATTCTAGAGTCTAGACCAAGGGTGGGCAAACTACCGGCCCGTTGGGCGTTTTTCCGAAGCACGATGACGGCAAAAGACCAGCATCGATGTTTCTTAACTCAAGTCGGGAACGGAGAAGCGTTACAGCGGTCTTTACGTGCCGTGCTTTCTGCAGCGCATCAGGCTGCGAGTCCAGCTGCTGCTGTCTGCGCTGCTCACCTCCACCCCTCCCCCACAGGCCAGCGCGCCACGGAGACATGGTCCGTTTTATACGGCATAACGAACGCACATCAGACCCACGGGACTGCGCCGCCCTGCGCGCTCATGTGACATATAAGGTTCTGCCTGCCAGCCTCCTGCATGGAGCCCCTCTGCAACAGGTCTCTTGTGTCCAGAGAGCAAAAACAAATTCGAAAAATGTAGTTTATCACGCAGGACAGTGACTCGGCGTGTATAACTAATTGACGAAGACTTAGCCAGCAAGTTAAACAAAAAAGCTGAGTCATTTAAGTTATATTCGTTAGTAAGTAATGTAAGTTCTCTTTACTTTTTAGTTATTGGCTTTTATTTATAATGTATATTGGTTCACACAAACACTCTCTATCCATCTGATACTGGCCCGGCCCGTCTGTCTAATTTTAAAAGTCAATGTGGCCCCTGAGCCAAAAAGTTTGCCCACCCCTGGTCTAAGGTCACACATTTTACAAAAAAGTATGAAACATACAAAAAAAATAAAAGTACAAAATCAAACTTGGAAGACGTGGAAGAATTCAATTCAATTCAGTTTATTTTGTATAGCTAAAAATCACAAATACAAATTTGCCTCTGAGGGCTTTACAATCTGTACACATACTACATCCCTGTCCCGGGACCTCACATCGGATCAGGGAAAACTCCCCAAAAAATAGTAAAAACCCTTTTACAGGGAACAAAAAAGGGGAAGAAACCTGAGGGAAAGCAACAGAGGAGGATCCCCATTGGTGAATACAATGTAAGCTTTACATCTCTTGGTCTACCTTAATGCTCTAGTTGTAGAACCACTGTGAGGGGGTTTATAACACTCTAGTGAGTCTCTTCCTACTGCCTTGTCTTTTGTTTTGCAGGTAGCCTGCAGGAAAAGATGGGTGGGGTTTATGTTTTGTACTTGTTCAGCTGGTCCCAGTATATTTACGATGGCTTCTTCGTCTCTATATCTCTCTCCAATGTCATCTACCCTATTGTTTTGCTTTCCTTTTTGTTTCACCTTCAGAACACCACACTTACATTCCACATGACAAAGCCATTACACATGAAGCAAATAACTTGTTTTTTTCATTTAATAATAATCTAAATAGGAGTTGAGTATACTTTGAACTTTTTTATATATGCCCTACCTCTTTCCTTAGCCAGCGTTTCCTGCCTATTGTCCAACCCCCAATACTCGGGGATATGACACTGGATGAAGTGCACATTATGCCTTAGGGTTCTGTGTGTGTATGCGTGTGTGTGTGTGTGTGTGCGTGTGTGTGTGTGTGTGTGTGTGTGTGTGTATATGTGGCATCTTTTTGGCCTCAGAGGCCCATGCTCTGCATCCTGCCGGGCTTCATGCATCATTGTGAGAGGTTGGCCATCGGGTGATGAAGCGTCCAGTCACCCCCTCCTGGGGCCCTGCCTGAGCCCCTCCCCTCCTCCAAATGACACACACACACACATACACACACACAGTTGGACTTGAGGGATTGTCCAACAAGCAGTGGGGTGGTGGAGAGAAACATTACTGATTATAGTGAGTCCATTGGAATGCACAAACAAACTACAAGCTCATCAAAGCTTGTGATGAACTATCAAAGTCACAGCGTAAAACGTAACTGACAGAGTAAAGGCAGAGGAAAACGTCATCTGCAAAAGCCATCAAACAAACACAGAACACAGTTTCCAAAATGGTTGACCTCTGTTTTTACCATATCACCTGCACACTTCTAAACATATTGACTAAATGAAATATACTCTGGTGGGATCGCACAAACTATTTTGACAAAGTAACTATCAGCATGTTCAGGATGTCCCAGTAGTTTTACTCAAATAATGGAATGAGCTTTCATTTGAAGTAATCCTTTATCAGATTTGAGAAATATTGCTCAACTGCTCAGCTGTTCATCTCAGTGAATGAGTGCATGAAGTATTCTGCAGAGACAAAATATGGTTTGTGTGCAAAAAATAAAAGAACAACTTGAATACATGAAATGCATTATGTGAGTCATACGCTGTATTATTCAGTCACCTGATTTTAACACAGGCTTTCCAAACGCCACCTGGTGACCCGGACTCCCTTTGCCACTTAATGCAACGAGCATTGGCACGCCTACGATGCCGGCAGTCAGAGCTCACCAGCCACAAGAAGACCAGTGTATCTGGCTCTTCCAGTCTCTGAGGCATGGAGGCTGGAGTAGGTATATGACAGCCTAAAACATAGTAATAATCACTAGCGGAGAGGTGACCCGCCAATTCAATTGTGGATACAAGTGATGTAAATTAGGGTGGCTGAACTCAACCCTACATATAAAGTGAGGATCTCAGACATCTGGAGGGACTGTTTCTAGGTTTTCAGGACACGTCCAGCAGGCAAGAGACACCCAAAACACAATGAAGTGATCGCATATCTCATCAAAAAAATTAACTAATTTGACCCACCTCCCTTCACAGATCCCTCATCTGCTGCCCTTCCCTTTTCATGAAATGCTACCCAACACACACAGTCACACACACACACACGGCCACACACACACACACACACACACAGTCACACACACACAGCCACACACACACAGCCACACACACAGCCACAGCCACAAACACATACGACCACACACACACACACACGCACACAGCCACACACACACACACGCTCACATTTCCACACATTCAATTGTGTGTATGTGAATATGTTGTGTGGTGCTTTGGAGCTGTGTTTGTTGCCCTTGATCTGCTGACCAGCAGTTAGCTCTTGCCTTCAACATCTGGACAATACAATACAACTGATGGTTTTACTTCTACTACTTTAGAATATTACCATCCAAAAATTATGAAAACATTAGACATCGCCATTTTAAGTGTTAGATTTATATAACTGTCTCTAGCAAGAAAATTGCATTGCTGGGAAAAACATTAGTAATTTTGGGCTCGTCATCAACACCCATAACAATATATCTAAATAAATACAAGACACATTTCCATGAGAATTATTGTCATGTTCCCAAAAATGATAATTTATATCAATTCAGCTTTTCTACTCGGACTACTATTGTCATGTCAGATCTCTAGTTATACTTTTAGATGTTTAGGAAACTGAGGGTTGCAATTCAATGTCATTTACTGTAACTATTCATGGTCCTCAGAGGATAAGTACTAATACCTTTGGTGACCCTTTGACATATCCACTATCACCACATTATGCCAACATGTTCACAAAAAGTATTAAAGTTGGTTTCCATTTATAACGCCCAGAAAATGTAATATTTTTAATTTGGACAATTTGTGTCCTTTCTCCTTTAGGGGATTTAAAGAAAATTTAAAATTGTACAAAAAACTGAAATAAAGGAAAAGCAAGCTTGTAGATTTCACTACACTTTGAACAGAATGACTGCAATTTGTCCCTCTTACTGCCAGCTAACTGACAGGCCTGCTTCTTTCTGTCCTGCAACCCAAAGATCAGATCAGCTGCGGGGGGAGGAGAGGAGAGGAGAGGGCTGCTTGGTGGTGGCCAGGGATCATTTTTTATGTGGGATGACCGGGTGGGGTGGAGGGAGGACGGTGACATTTTGTCATCTGCTTAACGCTGAGGTCCCTTTGGGGGGCTAATGAGTGCCATCATTTTTAGTGATCAATAAATCATGCCTTATTGATTTCTCCTCTTTCCCCCCTCTAAGCTGGCTTCTGTTCTCTGAAAGTCAGAGAACAGAAGGGGAGGAAATAGAGAGATAGAGGGAAGACAGGAGGGAGGCATATATAGGGAGAGACAAGTAGAGATAGTTAGGGAGGAAAGGTTGAGAGGCAAATGTTAGGGAGGGGTGGTTGGATAAAAAAGATGGATAGAATAAGTTTAATAAATTGAGGGATGAGATCTGAATGAATAAAGAGAAAAGGAAGAAGAGATGACGAAAGGATAATTGAGTGATAAGGGAGAATGACGAATTTCGGGTTGAGGAAAAAGAGTGACTTGAAAAACCACAGTGATGTTGTTGCAGTCAATGTTACACAATAATTTAATTCTTAAAAATATATTTTAACATTTCGCAGCTTTTGAGACTTCAGTTGTTGAGAGGACACATTGTTTCAGGTGTGTTATTAGTGTTTGCTCCTGGTCAACATTTTAGTAAATTTTTAGTAAATTTAAACCAAGGGATTCACAGCACAAAACCTGTTTACAAAACTCTATCTCCCCTCAACTTGTCGACTACCACCGCTTGGTCATTGAGATGGATGGACTAGTTACCCCTCCAGAGTTAGTCGTGTAAATATACACTTGTTTATCAGTGTCCTTTATAGAGTAGATCCATTTGTAAAGAAAAGGTTCTTTTCTTTAATGGCTGCAGGTATAACTTGGTTGAGTCATTTTAGCTTAACAAGTTGCTTAAAATTCATCCACCCATTAGCTACACCCACTCAACCATTAGAGGGCCGTGTAGGGCTGGAACCAATCACAGCAGACATTGGGCAAGAGGCGCGATACCCCCTCTGGGCCGGTCACAGCATTCACAGCTATGAGCTATCCTCATTATTCTAACATTAGACTGTTGCAGGAAACCAGAGCACCTGTAGAAGACACACAGAGGCACTAGGTGGGCATGCACATCCACATGGGTGGATGGATGATATACAGTCATCGCTGCATTACATGTTCTTAGGGGAGCATGGATACATTCGTAATGGCCCTGTCGTAAGGCTCAAGTGTCATGTCAGCAAGATGTTATCTACAAATTAGAATGTGAAAGATGGATAGATTATTGGGAAGGAAACAAGATAAACAGGTGATGCTTATCAAGCAAACACATCAAACCCCATGTCGAGAAAACATGCTTCAACGCAACGTTGTCGTAGGCAAAGTTTAACTTGGACTCTGAACTACATATGAATACAATACTGTTTTACATGTCCTGTGAAACTTGAATCCAGTAATTGGATTCAAGTGTTCTCTATCACAGCTATTTAAGAGAGCATTGAACATCCATTACAACCACAAATGAAAGGCAACGTTCTGACTTGGGAAACCTATCGGAACACAACATTCCAACAAATCAAACCAACACATTGCATTAACATAATGTTCTGTAGCCATAGATGTTCACCAGTGGCTAGTTGAATAGACTTGAGCTCCTGGGAACCAGTCTAATGACTGGAGGAGAGATTTCAGCCTCAACAAGCCTCTTAGTTGCAATGGGGCCTTAACAAGCAGAATAATACTGGAAATGAACCCTGGATGCCAAGTGAGCACATTGACCCTCATCAGTGGCCATGCAATCAGCTGCAAATGGACTTATTTTTATAGAAAACTCAGATCATAGACACATCCCTGCTGCTGGATGAAGATCTCTGATCTCCACAACTGCATCATTTGATACATACTGGATGGAGAAAAGAAGGGTAAAACAAGGTATTCAAAGTGCTTTACATTGCATAAGGCCATTAATGCAAGACATTATCCTTCAATGTGTCTGTTTGTCTGAAGCAAGTTTCCTCTGCCATCAGTCTAGCAATGTCACGATGCTTTGTGGTATAATAATTATCAATAGCAAAGACGGCCAAAACAAGGCAATTGAGATTAAAATTGAATCAAACTGAAATGAATCTTTAATTTCATATATCAGTCTGTAATCTATAGCAGCTCTGTGAGGCTATACTTGCTTGTGCTTTAATCAAAATGATGTTATATTCCAAAAATGTGGATGTTTGGTAATGTTATGGCTTTTCTAATAGGCATTTCAACAGTGTTTTTCAATTTCACTCTTATCTGACTGAACAGATATATTTTCATTTCAATCAATCCACTATCCTTCAAATGTGACATTTAACTCACAATACATTGCGTAACTGGAAATACAAAGCATATTTTGAAGTCCATTGTCCATTGTGCACATAACTATAGTGATATGTGCACAAGGCTCTAAACACTGCCAACACAAAGGTATCCTACACTCAATACTGTGCCTGAAGGCATCCCCTGTAGTCACTGCTGGAAAACTAAAGCTGCCACTGCTCTGCTACCATGCCAGACACATACACTAAAATGCATTGGGGTAGCATGCTTATTAGTACTAATTACATGTTTCTTTCTGTAGATATAGTGTTATGAACAAAAATGTTGGACAAATTGAAATTGTTAGATGAAAAGTCAGCTCACCAAAGCCATTGGGATTCATGCTCTGGAGACCTTGCATTCATGTACAAACTTTCATGGCAATCCATCTGATATTCGTATTTCGTAATTTCAGTCAGAATGCAATAACGACGTTGAGGCGTCAAATACAGACTTTTTGACGGACCCCTTAGTGTCTGATACCAATGCAGAAGGCCCACTTTAGTGTCAGTATGAAATACACCGGACTATAAAGCTATAATGTAAACCCAATATACACCTTATCATTATTAGACAGAGAAAATGCTCCAGGAGTGTGATGACGAAGTATAATCACCAAAAAAACTCACACAGGGCGGGTGGATCAAACAAACACTTTCAACCAGGACATACTGTAGAAATCCAGATTGCTGTTCGTGTCGAAAAAGATTTGTTGAGTAATTTGGAAGTCCTGCTAATGATGTTTGTGACGTGTTTTCCTTACTTTTATAATGTTCATGTTTTACTTAATTATTTTACTTAATTATTTAAGGCCCAACTGGGATGTTTTTTCTAAACCTAACTAAGTGGTTTTATGCATGTGTTTTTGTTTGAATTCACAGCCATAGGCGGTGTATAAAAAGTGCATGTAGTCAACGTGATTTCACCCATTGGTTTGTGGACCAACAACAACTATCAGACAATGCCTTGGTAGAGACCTGTCAATCACATTGTGGCCCCATCCTAAAGCGTCCCCTGCTCTATGGTCTATTTGACTCTAAATGACCATAATTTACTAAATGAACATCATGCTGTATTGATGAAGAATTCAAGCTAAATTAAAATGTTTACTAAGGTATTACGTCAAGGAGGAAGTTGAGTAATTTTCTCATCTGATCTATTCAATCAGATGTTTTTGTGCAACTAGACGATGACCATAAAAGGGCATGCAAGTTTATAGCACTTCTGCATTGGGTTCATTTTTAAAAAGTAAAGGTTGTTCACAACGTTAACCACATGTTTACTATGACTGCAGTGGAGCTGCAGAGCGCTGATTGCGTTCGAAAGTGACAGCAAGGGGTCTGACTGATGATCAGTTTGTTGAGATTAGAATGTGTCGGAGAGTCAACACTAAAATGTGTGCTGCTGGTCATAGCCATTGCCCATTTGGGCAGTACTAAGTAGGCCTATGTGGTAAATGGACTGCACTTGTGTATCTCTTTTACAGTCTGCCAACCACTCAAAGCACTTTCACATTACTTGCCCATCATTCACACCCATTCACACACTTATGGGAGTGGCTACCAAGGTGCCACCTGCCCATTATGAGTAGCTGTTTATTGCCCAATGATACTTCAACATGGACTAGCGGACTGGGGATCGAACAGCCAATCCTGATTGAAGGACTACCCTGATCTACCATTGAGCCACAGTGACCCCCATGTATGGGTGTGTATGAGTGACTATGTGTGTAAAGATCTGGATTCCGGCCCTGTCTTCCACCCCTGCGGATGCCCACTTGCGAAGCTCTAATTACCCTCTTAGATAGACTTTAGACCCATGGGACAGCAGGAAGGGGTTGAGCAGCAGCACAGTACATTAACGTAACGCCCGGTGTTGCCTCCTCCTTCCAATATTATTTGGTTTACAGCAGCTTGGTATGACCACCGTTAAGCTTTTTTATGCGGGTTCGGAGTTAGTCAGTGGCTGAGCTCATTCCAAAAAACAAAAAAATAGTTCGATATTGGGGAATATGCTCATTCTCTGATAGGAAGATTGAAATTGATCTCATGTTGGTGTGATACGGTGCTGGAGTCAGGATCAAGGTAGAGGCATAGTTCAAATAAGTAACTCCCTAAATCAACAAGTAATACATTCAACTAGTGTAGAGCGATCACCCCTATCCCCTGCTCTACGTTATGTACGTTGGTATCAATAGAGACAGTGTGTATTTTCCAAAATCTGGACTCAGCACATGGCAAGTCTGGTTTAGAACAAAAACAGGGCGAGTGAAATATTTATGTTGGAGTTTCCTCCTGCTTCCAATCTGAATGCTAAGCTATGGTAGCCAGATTCTGACTCCACTTACTTACTTAATTTACAAATATGACCCGGTGTGAAGTAATTTTAGAAACATGATGCATATAGAATAGTTTTCCATGTGTGGCCCCAAATCAGTTAACTACCCCTAACACTGCATATGAGGAACAATAACCACAACTAATTCATAGGCGTCATAGCTGCACAGGCATACCCCACACAGACACACACATACGCAGAGCAAATTAATGCATTATTTCTCAATTGTCTCACAATGCTGCACAGGGACCTAAGAAGAAGACCACTGATGAATACTGAGTGGATTTCCAATAAAAGCCACAATCTAAAGCAAAAACATATATAAACAATGTGATTTATTTAATTTAAGATGAACTGCAATCAATGTAGAACAGATCAATAAGTGAGGAAAACACATGTTCAGTAAAATAAGCTACTACTTGTGTCTTGTTTGCATATTTAACACGGTTGCCTTTGACTCGTTTTATAACTCCGAGGCTGCTGCCGCCTGCAGATGATGATTTGGAACAAGACCAGAATACATTGTCGTTTACAGCCATATGCTTTGTTTAACCTGCTGCACAAGTTAATGCAAGGCTGAACGGATATCAATTAATAACTAATATTTCAGCTGCTTTGCTTGGATACAGACAGTAGATTTTGTATAATGGAGTTCTTCAACTTTTAATTGGTTGTGAAAATAATATGCCATTCCTGGCACACATTTGTGGTATAGTAGCAACACACCACACATGCATGCTTTGCAAAACTTTGGTGAGAATTATGAACTGAAGGTATGTCACCCAGAAAAAACTATATCGCACTACCTTTATTTATGTTATCCGTCAATAGATCTGACCAACCGCTCTAGACTCAAAACTAAACTGTCCAGTAAAGCTGCTGATGACAAAACAATTATTACATACAACGTTGTTATGAAAAATAATTGAGCAAACAGTTGCCTATTTACACTTCTAGCAGACCCAGAACTTTTTGGGACTCTTAACTCAAAATGCACCCCGAGTTTTGAAAAAATGCTGATTAAAAAAGTTAGCAACTAGCTAGAAGGCTAAATAGTTCTAAAGAGCCTACAGAGTTCGCCAATACCATTCAACTCTTACACAAAGCATCGCAAAGATACGCACAAGACTTTCATTTATATGAAAAAAATATGAAAATTTACTTACTTATGGCTGAAATATGAATATTCCAGGCCTTCCTCCTCACAGCAAAGGCCACTGAGCACCCTGCTGCAGTGAAACGAGGCCCGTTCAGGGACCACCAAGGACTGTGGGAACTTTCTAGCTTGAGCGGAGTTGACGAGTTCTCCACATGTCTGAACTAAAATAATTATAAAAAATACTTAACATCTCTTAATCAAAGCCAAACTTCACACGGATACTGCTACAATACTGAGCTATTTTATATATACATACAAAATATTCGTTGATAGTAAAAATTAAATTTTAATTTTGAATTATTTATTTTTCTGTGTACTATCATAAACCAATACACCACTAACACATGAATGGCCTTATTATCTATCTTCACAAGGATCTCCTGTATATTATAGCTTTTTATATTTGTCAAATAGACCCTGTGAATGAGGAAATAATCAGGATTTAATATGAGATAAAAAGCATTCGAAAAATGGCTGGGGTGCAAGACCTAAGTATGTAAATGTAGTCAAATGATAACGACTGAGACTGGAGACTGTATGCTGTCAGTGAACACCAAAACAAAACAACTCAAAGCATCCAGTGGGTGGGGTCAAAGGTCACGGACCAGGAGCCAGTGGCCGACCAGAGAAGGATCATATGGGACATTCACATCTGACAGCAGAGACCATCTAAAAAGATATAAGAGATAAGGGTTAGCATTAGGCGGTGCCAGTGCTGTATGAATAGTAGGGTTAGTTACTCCTCATGGTCAGGTGGTTCTTTACATGGTAGCCCTGCCATCAGTGTATGAATAGGTGTAAATGGGTGAATGATATGCATTCATCAAATATTCACCATATATTGCTCCTAGAGGTCAAGGAAGCCTGACTACTGATGGTATTTTGACGAAATAACCCAAGGTCCACTTGTATCTCATGGTCTGCATCAGCAGATAGAATTTGCTCTGAGTGATGAAGTTGTTGTTATGCCATTATGTATTGATAGCTTTGCTTCTTTGTACAGCTGTGTAGGTAAATCCGTTCAACATCCGTAACTCTGTAAATGTCAGCTCTCCACTCAATGACAAATCACATTTCCCTGTCAACCGTCACGCCACCCTCTGTTCTGGGTTGTACCAACATTAGTTGGCAACATTGGCAGGAGGGGGAAAAATGACATTAAGCTACATCTAATTAACAGCATGTGTATTAGTGCTAGGCCACTATCAAATCTGTATCTAAATTAATTAGGTTTTGATTTAAGATATTAAATTCAAATTAATCATTGGGAAATGGAAATGATCCTTGACGTCGCTCCAGCTGCGAGGCCGGCTCTCCCATGTCTTAGCTGGATCGTACCACTTGACGGGTGTTCCTAAAAGTCAGAAGTGGAATGTTTTAGTGGTTGTGAAGGTGTTGATGTCTGTTGTTAGTTATTGGTCCAGCTTTGTGTAGCTGGTATGATTTCCCTCATGTCTGCTGCAGAAATCTTAAATCCAGTCATGTAAATCACGAAAAAGGCCCTCCTGGTGGTACATGAAAGCAACATGAGGAGATGTGGAGGGAAGTGGAAGAGAGCACACTACGAGTTTGCCAGCTGAGAAGAGTTGGCAAAATTACAGATTCATGCACTTTCATGTTTCCTTCAAGAAATTAACTTCTCTAGATCATACTTTAAAAATAGTTGTATCCATCGCTCTGCAGTCCTTTCCATGAGCTATTCATGTTTTTTTTTTATTTATTATCAGCTAATAAGCACTTGCTGATATCTATCTTAACTTGTCAAAACAATGCAATAGTATGAAAAGCATCAGAAAAGCCAGTGATTACATGGTTTGTGTTTCCTGGCCATGCTCTCTCTGTCTGCCTGCTATCAGAGGCACTCTGCTGCAGACAGTCCGTCAAAACAGAGAACAAGACCCTGAACCATCATCTGAGCTCTCTCAGTGGGAACGAGGCGCCAGTGATGGGACGTATCACAGGCATCCACATGTCCTCCATTACTGTCATACCTATTGTAAAGTACTTGTACACAAGTATTTAAAATGGCATATTTAAATGGCATGCTATATACTTTACACTTTTATATGGTACTATAAGCTCCCTAAGATATGATGGTGCATCACCAGTTAAGGCTTTGTAGGTAAGAAGAAGGACCTTAAATATGATTCTCTGTCTTACAGGAAGCCAGTGGAGAGCAGCTAATACAGGAGTAATGTGATCTCTCCTCCTAGTCTTCATTAGTACACGAGCTGCAGCATTCTGGATCAACTGGAGAGACCTAAGAGACTTAGCAGAGCAGCCTGATAGTACAGAGTTACAGTTATCCAGTCTTGAAGTAACAAATGCGTGGATCAACGTTTCTGCTGCAATTTACCAGGAAATTCCAATTAAATAATAATAATAATAATAATGCATTTTATTTATAGGCGCCTTTCAAAACACTCAAGGACACCTTACAAAATCAACAAGGAAACACTCAATCCATTAAAACAACCAAACAGAGCAGCAAACAGTAAAAACATCATAATACTATTAATAAAATGAACAGGCAAAGCAAAAAAGAAGGGTCATTGCACAAGAGAGAAAAAAAAAGAGTTAAACCGAGTAAGCCTCTCTGAAAAGATACGTTTTTAGATGAGATTTGAAAGTGGTTATGGACGTAGAGTGTTGAATGTAGTGGGGCAGGGAGTTCCAGAGGTGTGGGGCAGAGTGACTGAAGGCTCTAGACCCCATTGTAACCAGACGAGCTGGTGGGAGGATGAGCTGGATGGAGGAAGAGGACCTGAGAGAACGGGTGGGTGTCTTGATTTGGAGGAGTTCAGTGAGATACTGAGGGGCAAGATGGTTGATGGCTTTAAATGTAAGGAGTAGGATTTTGTAAATGATGCGGTGTTTGAAAGGGAGCCAATGAAGTTGCCGCAGGACAGGTGTTATGTGACTGATGGAGGGGGTTCTGGTAATGATGCGGGCAGCAGAGTTTTGGACTAGTTGTAGTTTATGGATGGATTTGTCAGGTAAACCATAGAGGAGAGAATTGCAATAGTCTAGGCGGGAGGTGACCAAGGTGTGAACCAGAATTTCAGCACTGTTGGGGGAGAGAGATGGGCGGAGGCGAGAGATATTACGTAAATGGAAATATGCTGACCGAGTGACGTTTTTGATGTGGGACTGGAATGACAGAGTGCTATCTAGGATGACACCCAGACTCTGGGTGTCATTGACTCATGAATTAGTGTTACTAATATTATGATAAATACATGTATTATAGCATGTACTACTACTTCCGAAAAAACCTTGAATGCAAGGCTTTTACTTGTACTGGATTATTTTGGACATCCTTCTTCCAGCACTGTGGGCACATACTCCTCACTTGTATGTGTTCCTCTGCAATATGAAGCGTAATGTAAATGAATCATGAGGGTTACAGTTGGAATTGTTATCATATCAGCAGCTCTCTTGAATTATCCGGTCATGTGTTGGTGTTGTCCCTGAGTGGCCCGTGTTTGGGGACGATCAGGCGGAGGCTGCGTAGTTTCATGGATGTAGACAGGAGGGATGGATGCTAAAGAAGGCTCACTTTCTCCACCTCGCCTCTAACTGGCTGCAGTCCCTGTGCGATGATTAGTTGCATCCCGAGGGGAAGATGAGTTAGCAGAAGCAAACTCTCTCTAATGAGCTAAGCTCTGCCCCTCTCTACCGTCCCCCCTGCATCCCCCTCACCCAATCCCCGTCCTCCTTCCCTCTGAGGACCCTCAGAGATGGTGGTGGGGTCCCAGGAGGGGGTCCGCAGCACACCTGTTCTCCTACCCCCCCAAACCTTCTGTAATCATTGCATTTCTGCACTCCCTCGTCGATGAAGGGGTATTCCTCCTCTCCCCGCTGGGACCTCAGCCATTGTCTGTTTTTCTTTCTTCTTCTCCTCCCTCTGCTGCTCCTCTCCAGTTGTCTTATATTTTATCATAATCAGTCCCTTCTTGCCACTCCGCAGCCATACTCTGCCTCGCTTTGATCCTTGCGTATAGACATTTGCTGATACTGTTTAATCATTCATTGAGTGTATGCTGTTTATTCATAAACGCAGGTAAACAATATATATGTAGTATGCTGGCAGGCTGCAGGAGTGACAAAAGGCCACCTGGCTCAAGCCGCCCCTCCCCTCCTGTTCCCAAGACAACACTTCCCTCTCGTTAATTAGGGCAAATTTTTGTTTACATAATAAACTTCGGGGTCGCTGACGACAAACGGCATCTTGGGACACGGGGGGACGAGGTAATGTGGGGAGGGGGGTTATTGGCAGATGGGTGTGTGTGTGCGTGTGTGTGCAATAGTAACTCACGGCTGAACAAAACATCCTACCTGCCGCCTTACGGCATCAAATTCCCAGAAGCCATTGGGAGGACACGTTTTTTGGCGTGGGCTGGGAGATGGGGAGGCCTGATGGGGGTAAGTGGAGCTTGTCCTTCCACCCTTGGGGAAGGAACATGGCTCAAGACCAAAGTTAAGGCCTGTCTAATTAGTCCGGTGACGGCTCTGATAACAAATAAACATAGAGGAGGTTTGGAGAGCTCTCCGGGGAGCTGATGCAGGAGCAGATCTATTGGTGAGCTGCTTCTGGTGTCCACTGAGTCCTCTAATAGGGCCGCGAGACAGAGCGGCACCAGAGGAGGACCTCCGGGCCACACCTCGGCACTCATCATCCAATCCATCTGTTCATTGCACCCTCTTTTCTTCATAAATAACATTAACATGGCAAACATCCAAACGTGTATTTGAAGTGCTACTCTCTTGAGATGAGTAATTTATGATCAAGTCAAATAAATGTACAGCATTTAAAATCATGCCGTTTACATAATGCCACAACATGTAAAGTGCATCTTAAATATTCAGATGTGTAAAAAACTATCAATAAAAGTATCGTGAAAAATAAATAAAAACATGACTAGACCAAATGGCTACAGTGTGTGTGACTTGACATGAGTCAAACACAAATAAATAATTATTCCAGACTATGGAGCTTTTTCTTGCCTCTTTGTTTTGGATTTACAACCAATCGTTTCTTTTATTTTGGCTCCCTCTCTCCACTCTCATCCACATCGTTTCTAACGGTGGCAGCCAGCTCTTTTCTGTTGAGGAGCACTGACAAACCCACTGGACACCGTGAAAGACTGGCTGGTGAACACTGCGGAGCATTCAGCAGCTAAAGAGACAAAAACTAAAGAAAAGTGAATATTAATATGGGAGCTGCAAAGGATTTAATGTCATGTTTTTACAATGATTGACAGAATATGCTTATTCATCGTTAGTTATTTCTGTAAGTTGTTTACAACCTGTGAAGCTCATCCATGCTTGTCGCCCTTTTGGCGGCCATGTTCTTGTCACTATGATGTCATCCAGCTGGTCCACACTGCTGCTGTTTCATCTCCAGATCTGAGTCCAAAATTATCATGACTAATAGTTATGACAGAAATTGAAGCCAGAACCATTTCAGTGTCTTGAAGTAGACTGCAACTATCCTTCAGGTGTTGTTGTAAGCTACAGCTGAAGTTCTTATTGCGTTGATTAACAGTTTTTTATTTCTGTAAGGCTTCATCACAGTTCCATCCCACGTGTTAATACACTCTAAAAAATATGACCAATGGTAACTTAATAAAATTATGGCAACAAAGTGACAATTAATAAAATTAATAAAAGGTATTGAATAGATTAACTAAATCTAAACAGAAAAAGTATGTAAATTATAATAAAAGCAACAGTTAAAATGTGTTGGATTTAGTAATAGAGTGCCAAATGATGAGTTATATAGACCAAAAATATTTAGTAAATACAAATTAATTTCACAAGGAGAATTATTTATATTTACTTAGAATATCATCAACATTGATTTACATTTACTGAATATTTAGGTAAAATTGATTTACATTTAGTGAATATTTGGGTGAAATGTAATTACATTTACTGAATATTGTTGGTGCAATTGAGTCATAAATATTAATTATCTGGGTGAAATTGAGTTGGATTTACTGAATAAAATGAATTATATCAAATCACACTTTAGCACATTGTTGCTTAATTCAAGACATTGCCAATGCTAATCTGAATCTAAATTAATTGTTTAAACCCAAGGTTGAATTGGTATCACATGACATGAAATCTATTCAATAATATTACTTGTCACTTTGTTGCCATAATTTTCCTATGTCTAATTCACTCAATACTATGCCATCTTGGTGTCACAGTAAACTTAACTTAAGCCAACAGATACATACAAAGTACAGCAGGTAAACATGTATTTGTGCAAATTTGTTACATTTATCTAAAATGCTCCATGTGCAACTCCTCAATAAAAACACAATTTTCAATCCTGGTGTACACAGTTGAAACACTATACACGAACAGCTGCTTGTGCATCAAATAACATGGCACTCTCCTTAAATGAGGGTGGTTTATATATTGAACAACCACCTGCAGCAAACTCAGTTGAAGAGGCAAACTACACTTCTCACTGAGATTCTTAAAACATTTATAAACTCAAGCATTGAACGAGTTGAACTTAATCACAGATGAGAGTTTGAAAAGTGATATAACACTTTTTTTGCAGTTTGTTCTTGAGGCTGTTTACTTTCGGGGACAGCTTTGAACAGTCCAGTAGGAGTTTCTGGAAGACCTTGAATGTGTATCGGAGCTCCTTGAGATAGGCAAGGTTGACTGCATACACCAACCCAACCAGCATGCAACAAGCCCTCAAATGTTATCCAGAGCAGTCAGAACTTGTATTCCTTATATAACGATACCGACATCTTCTGGACCCTCCGCCCTATAGATTTTCATCTTTTGCATGGCAAGGTCCTGCGATACACCGTCTTCGTCAGCATCCTGAAATAGCAAGAAGGTTGTGTATTACGGACTGTACAGCCAAAAGATAAGGTCCGAATTGAACATCTACAAAATTGCTTCCAACCCTTTGGACAAGAAAACCTGTAACTGTTGCACATAATGCACCCCATTTACATCAGTGATTTGGAAATTTCAGAGATAATGTTTTGCAAAAGTGTTTCGTTAAAAAGTGTACAATCAGTTCAACAACAAATCAAAACATTACAATAACCAGAGATAATGATCTGAACGAATGATCTTTATATTTCAATATGTACTTCAACTTACATCATACTCTTTTAAGAGGTGATCCGTGGATTCCCCAAGGTACACCATCAAACACCGAATGATGGCATCTCTGGTGATGTGGATGCTCAGGTTGCTTGGAGCCTAAAATGACAAAAATAAACATGAGTAAAGATCATCAACTGATCTAAAACTAGTTGACTAGGTTATTACTGTTAAAAAACCTATCAATGATCCTTGATGTGCTGTCTCAGGGTCCAGCCCAATGAGACACTTCCTGTCGTTAATTCCACAGAACCATCTGTGACTCCAGGAGGTCAATCACATAAACTCTGGTATCAAGACATTCTAACTGAACATTCTTCATTTTAATAAATATGTACCTAATAAAGTGTGACCCGAGTGTATAGAAACTAAAATGTATGCAGTTAGATCAATTTTTTTTTGTTTTGAGAAAATCAAATGTAAACATTGCCTCTTGTAGATTTAAGTAATAAGCAACTGCTATTCCAACTTTTTGATTATACAATCTCTAAAATGAAATATTTGCAAACATAATATTCAATAAATGACCTTGAGTAGGATAGGCTTCAACCTCAGCCCCATGTTCCGCCTTTGGAGTGGAAGAGGTTCAGAAGACTGAGTGTATTCATCCAGCATGGACATCAACTTTGTCTCAAGGCACTGTTGCACTGTTGTGATCCTGTGAAAGACAAATAATGAAAGCCGCCTTAAAGCAACAAATATGACAAGTGTACATATGGTTCTTACATTTTTAAAAGCAAGAAGCAACCTAATTCTAATTTTTGATATAATTGTATGACCTTCATGTTTGTGTTTACATTCTAAGTTAAATCATTGGACTGTACAGCATGTCATATGTTTTGACAAGCATTTTACAATCTTTCATGTTAGTCACATATACTTTCAATGATTGAAGTTATAAAATGTCTAACCATGTAATGCAGCAAAAACAAAACAATTCTGGAATAGAATAAGCTGATGAAGTATAAAAACAATAGCATTTTAACATAATATGTACAAAGTTAAATGTGTATTACTGTAGTTGCCAACAGTCTCTCTTGCAGCTCAAAGTCCGCACCGTGCTCTAAATTACTGACCTCAAACCAGCATTCTCTGCAACGTCAACTATCAGCACGAGCTCCCATAGAGAAAACAGAAACATGGCGATCTGAATCTCCTGCTGCGGCCTCTCAGTACCATGAAGGCAGACTGCAACTGCGTGAATAAAAATAAAATGAAAGAGGAAACTGCACTCTTAGTTAATTTGTTTCACTGACTATTCTCCAGAAATGTACCTTACCATTAAAGCTGCATGGTCTATCCCAACTGCTTTTAACAACATGTTAGGTTAACGTTACTTGACAAAACGAAATGCAGTGATATTAATATAACTCGTATGCCTCATTACTAACCTTTGGGAGCAAGAGTGTCTGTTCCCACATTTGCATTAACCTTAATGCGCTCTCTTAAGTTCTGCTGCTTTTTCCGCTAGCTAGTTACGTTAGCTTGTTACATTGCTTTTTCTGCTAGCTAGTTAGGTTAGCTTGTTACATTGCTTTTTCTGCTAGCTAGTTAGGTTAGCTTGTTACATTAGCTGGTTACGGTGGGGGTATCTCAGAAGAGCATAATATACAGGATAACATTATAAATGAGGAACGTCGTGAAATTGTGGCATTGAATTCACCACTTCAGTCCTTGCCATGTCTTTAGCGGCTCAAAGACAACGTAGACGACTTAAAAAAAAAACATCACCAACATTAACTTACTTAAGTCTAAACTTCTAAGTCTTAACTTACGTTAAGTTAAATAAAGTGACAGCACATTAAGGTTTACATGTTTGTTAACTTTTCAGTAGCGCAAAACAATGTTCAACTGCTGCAACAACTTGGTTATAATTTGTTCGTTAACCAACAATAATTAAACAGGTCTTACCTTTGGGGAAATGGCAGCCCCTTCAACACGTGGCAGAATATGTCAGTGTGGTGGAGAATGCGTTAGGCTGAAGTGTACGTTGATTAAATGTGTATGTTGATTTAAAACAAAGACCTCCAAATGAGTAAAATTCATCAATGTCCTGCATCTTTGGCTTTACTGATGAAATCTAATTCAAATCTACTCAGTGATTCACAGCTGATTTTATTCACACAAAATTAAGTAAAATGTAATTAATAATTAAACAACATTTCTTGAATTCAGCTCAATGTAATTCAAAACAGTGCATACTCTTTTTTATTATGTAAAGGTTACTATTATTTATTTAGAAGATATTAATTAATGCAAATCCCAGTTTTTACAGTGTACATATTCGTAATATGTTCGGCCTCTTAAATGTAAATGGGAGAACATTTATTTTCATAATATCTCATTGACTGTCTGAATGAGTGTAGAGTTGGTAATAGAGAAAAGAAGGAAAGCTAGAGTAAAGCCATGAGAAGTGACCAGTGAGAACTGCGGCCTGCTGGCCTCCGCCAGCTGCTGGTCTGCGTGTGATCGAGGTGGTCGGCAAGCATCACATCTTATAAAAGGGCAAGTGCTTGCCAGTCAGACGTCCATCAAGGCTGCGCCCCAGTGGGCCAGCGTGGGGCCATAATCCCTGGAAGTGCCCCTATGGTTCTTGCCCTACCTCCCTTATCCTCTCCATCCTTCCCTCTACACCTCCCTTCCCTCCATGCTGTTGTTTTCCTCCTCTTCTCCCCTGGCAGGGGGTGTTTGGACCACGCAGCGTGACCTGGCTGCCAGGGGAGGAATCCAGGGAGGGGCTCCGGGGCCACAGGTGAGGCCTGAGCTCAATCTACCCCCCTCCATCCTGCCTCTCCCTCCACCTCCCCTGGGTGCCAACTTCACCAACCCTCCTCCTCCCTGTGCCCAGCAGGCCAATCAAGCCATATCTGTGTGCCATGCAACCTGGGGACCAGGGGGACAGAGGAAGGGAGGAGGGTAATAGCGGAGCAGGCAGGCCAAGGCCCCATGTGGACCTCCTGTCCCTCGGAAACCCTCCTAGGATCTGTGTCGCCATCACCACCGTGTTTAATTACCTCACTCATCTTCATTAATTCATGGGGCTTCTTTATGCCCTGCAGGCCGGAGATAGATGGAGAGGGAGGAAGGGAGAGATGTAGACAGAGGTGGATTGAGAGACGCCAATCCACTGAACAACAACAACAAAGCGGCAGCAGGCGCAAAAAAACAACAACCCCAGCAGCTGGAACTCAGTGCTGGGAGCGCCAGCTCGGTGACCATGGCGTCCCTCAGGGCATTCGTCTAGGACCTCCAGTGCAGGAGGCTTTTTGCCAGTTGAGGGCCACAGGGCTCTAGGGTCAGTTTGGCCATGCCAGGCCTTCTCAGCCCTGGGGACAGTGGAAAACAAATCCCCGCTGTCTGGCCAGAAAGCACCTTTGAGATTGAACAGTAAACAGGCTCTATTGATTTGAGGCACTAAAGGCTGTTCCCTGGACAAAGTGACCATAATGACATCAGAGATTAGATGCTCAGATGCTGCTCACAAGGGACTGGGATCAGAGCACTGGGTTATAAATGCCTCTTTAGTGGACCAAGGGATCAGCTTCATGTGTGTGTGTGTGTGTGTGTGTGTGTTTAAGTGAGGCTGAAGATATGTCCAGTGAAAGTAAATTGAAACAATCACAATCTATTCTACTGTACAAGCAATGCCTTTTCATTTAAATCCATCCATGTCCTGACAAGTCATTAACTATCTGAATTTAAAGCCTCATATTATTGAATTATCTTGACACCATCTATAAGAGATGGTCTAGTTTCACTTTTTAGGTACCTTGTATGGATCATGATGGCTGCAGTTAGAGCAACAATGTTCAGGAAAAACATTTCACTGTTAACTGCTCGTAGAACTAGTTAACCATGAGATACTTCCTTTTGACTAAACAAGAGAAGTGACAACATTGACATTGCCCAACAATCCAATGGCGTGGGCATGAGATACTTTGGGAGAGAGTGTGGATTGTAGTTGATTGGTCAGTGAAGCATGATGGATGTTTTTGGGGAGGCGGGGTCTTGTGAATCATCCCGACTCTATGCGGGACTGTTTTAGGCTTTGTTCCTCCATCTGAGCTCCAGGATGGCTGGGGTCGGGCCCCAGCAGCTAACACTGACACCCAGGCCCCACAGAGCAGAAAGTTAATACTGCGACAGATGTGTCGCCTCTTTGCTGCCTCGCGGCCATGCAGAACGCCCCCCCCCCCCCCCCCTCCTACTCCGTCCTTGACATCCTCCTCCTGTCTGCCCGCTTCTCCCTCTTCCTCATGTTTGATTTGTGTCTCTGTCAGTGATGAGGCGGTACGGAGAGTAGGAAGAGAAACAATAATAAAGAAGGGTAAAATGACTCCTTGTGATCCGTCAATTGACATGACAACTAAAATATGTATGAACATCAGCACATCCAATCTCTGAGATCTAAACAAATTAATAAAGGCCACAATATGTTGCTGAAAATGGACCATTTTGTTGTCTAAATACATAGTCGTATTGTTTAGCATACTGATAACATGACCCTCTTTAAAGTAGACTGAATCAGAATCAAAACCACTTCAAAAAATGAGGTGGTGAAATTGTATATTTTAACATACTTTAACCCTTAATTAATAAGTCAATCCCACTGCCGCCATCCTGCTATAGAAAATTTGTATTATTTCCTCACTAAATATAAATAATAAATACATATTGAATTACACTCTTGAGCATCTTGACTTTGACAGAATAATCTGGATACCTTAGCCTTCTCAAAGTCTACTGATAAAGAATGTGGTGGATGCCTCAGACAAACAAAGGACCTTCAACCAGCAGACCGCTGTCCACGTCCCATGACTTGAATAACGCAAGTTACTCAGTATTAAGTAGTCAAATGAGTCATTAATATAGAATGTGCTGCTGTTAAGTGATATTTGCTAGTAGCTATACAGTACTAAGATGATTTAAACGTGTGCTCAGCCTGAAGAAATAAATATATATTTATGACGAGACATGGCCTCTGGTGACCCTGTCCTCCTTGTTTACTGGACAGTTTTTCACTAATAAGAGGAACGGTAAAGCTGTCATAAGTTCCTCAACTGTCTCCTTCCTGCACAAGGCAAACATTCCATTACAGGATAGGTCTGGTGTATTAAAGCCTAATATAACATATGCCTTTTTTTCAATCAAAAATGCTTTGCACTGGTTAGGGGGGTACACGGCTGAAAACATATTCACATGGGGTACATCACTGAAAAAAGGTTGAGAACTACTGCCACAGAGCATAGAATTAGAAAATCGAAATAAAAAATAATAAAAAAGAGTAAATCATTCACGATATCCATTTCCTCCTGTTAATTGTTCTTCCTGTTCCATACATACAGGAAGACGTGCTATGTCCCTCAGGCACAGTGATGAAGTTACCACCTGGCTAAAGTGGTCCTCAGCTCCCCTCTCCTCTTCCACTCCGACATGTTCTCCATCATCGATCACAATCTCAGTTTTCTTCTTCTCCTCCTTTGCCTCCACTTTTACTCTCCTCCCCCGCCCTGACTCACTCATTCACTCCCTCTCTCTCCCTCCAGTTTTTCACTGCCTCGCTCGTCCTCTCTTCCGTGGCGGCGGCTCGGCAGGACACTGATGTGCGATGAGCTTTTCTGAAAGGTCCCAGGAGTTCAGAGCCTCCTCTCTCTTTCTCCTCTCGCCCTCCTCTGTTTCCACTTCCACGTCTACTCTCACTCGCCTTCTCGCTCTCTTTGTCTCTCCCCTGCATACCCCCTCCCTCCACAACCCCCTCCATTCACATCACACGAGTCTCGGAGATTGACAGCCTCCCCAAAGAGTGAGAGCTGGAACAGATGGAATATGAATGGTTCACTCGTGTATGAAAAAGGTGTCTGGGTGAAGGAAGTGGTGTAGGGGGACCCTCAATTGCGAGTTAAGTATGACTAAATCCCATTGTAACCACCGCCCCCTCCCCAATCACACACACACACACACACACACACACACACACACACACACACACACACACCACACACACACACAAGGAGATGAGCCTTTAAAGAGACAGTGACTAATAATGGCCTTGCTTCTATATTGACTTTCATATAGAATAATAAAAAAAAACATGTATTAACATTACTACATTTTGATTTATTTTTATACTCTAGTTTCAAGCCAATATAGACATATATAAAGCACACATTAATGTAATTCATGTCAATAATGCACATTTTAGGCTTTTGTGTGCTCCTTGTATACCCTGCAGGATGTTCACATGTACCGTGAAACGCTAGCGGTAAGGTTTAGGCAACAAAGCCACCTAGTCATGTTAGGAAAGAAACAATGTTTGGGTTAAAGTAACAACAAACCCATAAACAAGAAAATAAAACACAAGTACGAATGTCCCAAACTTCACTAACGTAGCTTTAAAACCAACACTGTAAGACACCGCTCGGGAACACTGGTCTCCTTGTTGCAAGTCCTATGTTTGTAACTCGCCCACCTTCCCTTCATCCAACATGAGTGGTCTCTCACATTATGTTCTACGTCTTGCGATGAGAGCGTGTCATAGTTATGTGATGCATAAACATTGCAGTCAGTACACAAACAAATGACACGCTAAAAGCCGTACTTATTGCACGCAAAAGGACTGACAATTATCAATTATTATCGTTCATACGCCATTTGCAGTGATTGGGCTGACTTTAAGGACACAGCAGAGCAGATTGATGCCCTGAACACACTCACTCTCTTCCTTACATATTGAGACATTTCACAAAGGACTATGAGGTGTGAGGTGTCCTGTGTGGCTCGCTTTGTGGAGACAACAAAGCCATGAACTCGGCCACTTCGTCTTTTCTAAAAGTCAATAAGCAACCTTGCAGCCATGCGGCTGTAAATCAAGAGACGACTAACGCTAGGGGAGCTTCTTCCTCCTCATCAGCCCCACTAGCTGTATTGGCGACCACATCACACAGACAGTTTGAAGTGACATAATATCCTAAGTGATGTTAAATCACATGGAAAGCTGTCACCTCTGACAAAAGAAAGATAATGTTTTGTACGTACTGTATACTAGTTATACTTTGAAAAAGACACAAACTACTACTTAACTGTGTTTTCAGCACCTTTTCTATCTCTGTGCCTTTAAGTCCTCATCAAAAACAACAATGAACCAGCTAAGGCCATACATTAAATGAATGTTAATCTAACAATGCTCAACTGTTGCAGTGAGAAGTTGTGTTCTGCAGCCTCACCACCCGAACTTCTCCCCGAAACAAATGGCCTCAGAAATATCTAGGATGAAGATGGCGAAGGAGGGGTGTGTGTGAATGTGTCTTGGGAGGAGGGGGGGTGAAGTGCAGATTCCCATCCAACCAACCGTCTGTCGGCCACACAGGGCCTGTTTTTGAATTTCTGATCAAAAGTTGCAGCGGAGACCACCGCCGAATCACGGCCTCCCAAACATCTGCTGTCATATCGCTCTGAATAATTTATTTGTTGATCCAAATGAATGTATGTATCCGTCTCCTTTTCTCTCCAGAGCCCATTTGCGAGCGTGTGCATATGTGCGCACACTTGTATCCTTAGAAAATAAAATGCTTCAATCAACAACAACAACAACAACAAAATGATCTGCTGGTTTGAGGGATTGCTGTGCGACACAAATAGAGCTGGATAGAATTGTTCACTCACACACACACACACTGAGGCCAACTCCACTTATTCTAGCAGTGGGCGGCCATATTTCTGCAGCCGTTTACATCCAGGGTGTTCGACACAGCTGAAACACAGGGCCTTATTTCAGCTCCAGCATGGTCGCTAAGTGGCACATCTCATTAGAATGATTTAGGCAAAGGGAAAATGATATTACAATAATTTAAAAAACGCTATCAGTGGTTTCATCCTCCCAAATGATCATTTAAGTCCTGCTTGTAATGGCTACGAGACTGTTAGCGGGGTTATTCATTTCAAACTGTGTTAAGCACAGCACGCGCCGCCATTAGGGCCCAGTGTCGGTATACTTATGCTTACTGAAATGAGATTGCGTGAGGAAATAGAGTTATCAAGCAGCAAAATATCCATCGATCAGACGCCTCTGCTGCTTCTGCGCTAAACTAGAATAACATCATTAAGACTCCAACTTTGAGATGGAGAAAGTTAGGTGAGACGTTAGCGTGACGGCGCAGGGATTCCACCTGAGGTTTCCTGCACACACACATTCAAGCTAATATCCAAGTGTGTGTGTGTGTGTGTGTGTGTGTGCGCTAATTGGTTAAAAACCCATTGTGGCTTGCTTCTTGTTAGCCAGCCCCCCCCCCCCCCCCTTCACTTCCTCTACCGGCTGCTATAGAGCACCGCTGCTGTCAACAGCGCTTGCTAAGGCGTTAACAAACTTTTACCCCCTCCCCAATCTCCCCACCCCTCTCCTCCCGAGGGCTTTGAACGGGGGTTGACAGCCACACTTTCTGATAACAAACGCCCCGACGCTTAATGTGATTGATAGGGCTCAGTTCTTCTCACACTCCGCTCCATTTATCTTGAGTAGCCAGAGTTGGGCATCAGAGAATGTGTGTATGTGAGTGTGTGAGAGAGAAGAAATGCAAGGAGGTGGGGAGGGGGGCATCTGTATGTCCCCTGGCATCTATTTGCTTTTAACCGCTAAGTCATTACGACCTAATACATGTAGATTGTGATGGGGCGAGGGGGAGGGGATGTGGAATGGGTGGAGGGGAGATCAGTGGAGTGTTATGGAGGCAAGCAGATGCTCGCCTCTGGAGTTATTACATACAGAGATGATTAGTGTTGGGTGTGCGTGTCTGTGTGAGGGGGGGGGCTCACTGAACTGATGGAAGGCCTTCAAGCTCGAAGAGACCGAGGCAAAAGGTATTTCATTTGGAGTTCATTTGCATATTTTATGAGGAGACACGAAGCGTGGCGGTCGGGTTTGAGCTTGACGGATGACAGGAAACAGGAGTGAAGTGGGATGGGGGGGTGAAGGGAGGGGGGCAGCGAACTCTCTCAGCGACCCCTGCTGCCAAAGTTCCAAAACGCCAATGATCCACGCCTTGTGAAAAGGAACAGAAACCCTCAGCTGACCTTTTCCTTTCATCAGAAGTTTTGGTCACGGCAAACTGGGATCTTCAAGAGGATCCATCAACGCAGCTCCTGGGTAAATTCAACACCTTTAAAATCCTTCTTTAGGGAGGGAATAAAAGATATTCCGTCCAAAGACCAGCTGCCAGAAAATCATATTCTTAATGAGCAATGCGGAGAGAGTAAACTTCTCCGTGTGCTGGAGCCCAGGAGAGTTGGACTCAGTGTGCACACATGAAGCGCGATTACATTAAGGCTCTGCAAACAAATAGATTTCCTCTGCTGCTCTCTGCCGCTCTGTCAATTGCATGAAAAAATATAAAAAAATATCTTTGACGGCACAAAGTCAAGCAGCAGGGATGGGGCTGGTGGTGGGGAGTTTAGGCATCTCTAACAACTTCCTGTAATTGCGATTTATTGAGAAGGAAGCGGAGGGTAAAGATTTTGAAATTATAAGCTATTATGTGCCAGAGAGAGTAAGCGAGGTGGGGGGTTGGCGACATAAAATACAGCTGACAAGCCAAGGCAAATTAGCCCAGGACCATTACAAAAATCACTTAATTGCCGGCAATTCTGTCAGGTCAATTGACTCTAATTGAAAAAAAGAGAGAGAGAATAACAAAAAAGAATATTATGGGAGAGAGAAGGAAGTGCATGGGATGAGGTGAGCGTTCAGGAAACAGGCGGTGATTGGAGATCATAATGCAGCTCCTTCGCTCCTCACCCCTGCCTCTGACATGATGTAACACGCTGGCAGTGTGATGGGGGGGAGCTTTGATTGACATTCTTATTAATACATGTGCTGATTAACACGTTATTATCCTGAAATCCTGTGATAATACAGCCAGGGGATGTGAAGAACTAATTTAACCCACTGAACCATTTCCAGCTGTTAGTCTAGGAGTTGCCATGTCATAACTGGCCACTGTTAAACCACCTAAACTATATCTCTGGGGAATGTAACTAAGTACATTTACTCAAGTACTAAACTTAACCAACACAAATGTATTTATGTCAGCTGAGGGGTGACTGTGGCTCAGTGGTTAGCATGTCTGTCTTTCAATCGGACAGTTGGTGGTTCGATCCCCTGCTCCGCTGGTCCACGTCGATGTGTCCTTGAGCAAGACACTTAACCATCATTGCTCACCGTTGCTGTGTCTACGGTCTACTGTATATCATGTAAGTCACTTTGGATAAAAGCGTCAGCTAAATGAAATGTAATGTAATTTTGTGAACAGGGACAAAAACTGTCCATCTTTAGTATCACTCAGCACATAAACAACACCTATGGAAAGTCCATCAGGCTCCTGTTTAGAGGCGGACACAACCACGTGACTCTGCAGCGGTCAGATGTGGTGATGTGGTGTTAGATACAGAGAAAAAGCAGAGATGAAGTCATGTGTTCTCCAGGGTTCTCAGACATCTAACTTGTGTTGCCTAAACCTAACTTTGGATGATCAGCGTTATGTTGTCCTGACAAAGACCCACATGGAAGAAAAAGACAGTTTGTGTCGCTCAGCAGGAAATGAATAAATGCATTTTGTGACTATTTCACGTACTGCAGTGAGACTTGCACATTTAAAAGCCATGATCTAGAGGATGTGACTGAACTTTAATGTAAAAACAGCAATGCAGGTGGTAAAATTGGCATGTGGTACCAAATATGTAACACATTTGTAAATCTACTGTTTTAAATCAGTCCAAATCATGTTCTCAGATAGGGACACCTGCAGTGTACTACTACTTCTAAATACAAATATAACCTGTCAGCCGATACCGACAACAGAAACAAATAATGAATATAGCATGGAAACAATGGAATTCAATGGATCAGCCCTATTGCCATTGATTCTGTTGGAAGTCATTATCAGTATCTCTAGTTACAATACGTCATTTGTTGATTAAGGATTTGGGAATTTAAGATGTCTTCAGGGGTTTAGTTTTCCATTTCTATAACCCCTTCTGTACCTTTACAGAACGTTACAGAAACTGTATTTATTTGAACCCACACTTGTTCTAAGCCTAACCAAGTAGTTTCATTGCGTAAGTATATAAACTAAGTGAAAAAAGCAAACCATGCATGTAGGGATGCACCGATACCGATACCGGCAACCCGCGGCTCCAGAGCCGCATACGGCTCTTTCGTCGCTCTCTTGCGGCTCTCAGCAAGGTGTGTAGAGTAATGCTGCGTTCACACCCAACGCGACGGAAAATTACTGCCGTTCCGCCGGTTTGAATCAAACTGTTGCTGGTCCACCAGAAGTAGCGCTGGCAGCGGCCTCATTCAGACGCTGTTGTGCGGCTACGGATGATATTATTGTAGCCGAGTGTCTGTTGTGTGTCTATATTTGTAATTCTAATAAAATGAAAACACACTGCAGGGTAACTTGAACCACTTTTTTATCTCCTTCACACACGTATATCCCACAATTCCACTCCTCTTTTCCTTTCCGTTTCTCCCTCCACAATAAAAGCACCGGAAACATAACTTGGAACACAGCTTCCTATATAATTGCTCGATCCCTAATATTATCGCTTACATTATGAACCCGGACACGGGGGCGTTTTATGGTCCGACATTAGAGGGACTTCCACAAGAAGTTTAAAGCTTGGGATAGCCTTCTGTTAATTTTGTACTATAGGCTTGACATAATCTGCAGAGGATAAAATAAAATCTGCCTCCAAATTAATTGCACTTTCATGGAGACCAAATCTAAGAAGTATCGGTATCGGTACTCGGTATCGGCAAGTACACAAATAAAAATACTCGTACTCGTATCGGTTTGTAAAAAGTGGTATCGTTGCATCCCTACATGCATGTATTGAGCAGAAAATGACACGACCAGAACTGATCCTAGAGCAGATTTAAAGCTGTATAGTTTGAAGCAAAAGGCCTCTGATAATAAATATTAAAGTGAATGGAATCGACCGAGCTTCGGGATTTTGGAATTTGGAGTGAGAATGTCTTCTGACTTCAAGTTCACTTTGATCTGGTCTTGAACCAGAAGTAAAAGCTGTACGGTAATAATAACCCAAAATATCAGAAAAGTATCAACAAAGTAAGATAATAAAATAAAATGAATTATAGAACAATTAATGTGAGCAAATACATGACACACAAAAAAATAGCTGGGTTGAGAATAAAAATAGAACATTTAGAACAGTGGTCCGCTTCAATTTCTAGAAGTGGATTTAGAGCAGTACGTGTGTGTGTGTTCTCACTCCTTCCTAAACCACACCTGTTGTAGGGCACGGGATGTATGAGGACCTGATTGAAAGCACACGATAGGCATCTCCTGATCAGCTCAGATATAACGTGATTAATAGCTTTACTGATTAGCCAATCACCAGCCAACACAAAGGAATAATCAGTTAATTGATCATGGCGAAGACTTGTCTGATAGTGTGAGTTTTAGTGCTGTGTGTGTGTGTGTGTGTGTGTGTGTGCGTGTGTGTGTGTGTGTGTGTGTGTGTGTGTGTGTGTGAGAGTGTGCGTGTGTGCGTGTGTGTTCATTTGTTTAGCAATGAGGGTATCAGTGAGATAAGATGCTCAGTGGTCTGGCCTCGTCAGTGGTGAAGTACAGGACAACAACAACTATCCTGACTCACTGAAAGACAAAACGCACCATTAGAAAGTGAAACAGGAACAAAAATGTGATTTAATTTTCATGTGCTAGGATTCATTTTGTATCATAATATATACCATGATAAAATATTCTATTCCTGTATAACATAAATATATTTCCCATGACTCATCCTGCACTCAGCAAATATCTCCTTTTATATACTGTCACACTGTTTAGCTATTTCTTTAATTTTAGCAAAGCAAAGAAAGTTTTCAAGCTTTATAATCAGAATGTGAAACATTGAAATGACGAGTTAATAATGCAAGTGTTACCATCTTTACATGTTTACTGTGAAAACAATAACAAAGACATCTAAACCTGGGAGAGTTTGCAGTTCTATCTAGAAATCACACAGACACACACACACACGCACGTGCACACACACACACACACACACACACACACACACATACAAGCTGCCAATGTTTTCACTCTCAGTCACACACTCATCTGTATATATCTGTATGGTGACATGCCACTGCTTCTATTGTGTGCAGATGTGAATTATCTGTATATACACACATACACACACATACACACACACGTACACACACACACCCACGCACACACACACAGACACACACACACACACACACACACACACACACACACACACACACACACTATCTTTACATATGTTTGACTGTTAAAGAGAAGCCAGCGCTGCGGTGGTGGCCGCCCTCCCAGGCCCATTGTACTCCAGCAGGACCTATGGGAATCAAATATGAACAAAGGACAGCGGGCGAGAGACATACAGGCGTATAGAGGAGGGAGACAGAGGGAGAGCATCAGAGAGAAGAAGAAGACGGGGCGAAGGAGTCGCTGACACCTCCACATCAAAGTGGTGGCGAGGTTCCACACACACAACAACACACTCTTTCCTTTGGTCACTTCATCATTATGTGGACTGTGAGCTGAGCTGTGAGTGACAGTGTGTGACTGTGTGTGTGTGTGTGTGTGTCTCTTCTTTTAACCTTTATTTATCCAGGAAAGTTGACAGCGCTCTATGCAGTTTTCACACATTCATACTGGTGGCTGCCCAGTACAACCAGTCTGCTACAGGTGATGCCTGCACCAGGGCTGTTGGAGGTTTCAGGTCTTGCTCATTGGCACTCTGACAGTTAGTTGATTGATTGGGGAGAGTTACTCATTCACTTTCCCCAAAAAAACACCTGAGTGTTATCCATGGAATTTCTGACCATTATTTTCCAGCAGCAGGCCAGGTTGCTGTGAGAGCCCAGACTTTAAGACATTTAAAACAATAGACATCTATTCATCCCAAAAGAGCTCTGGGTGCAGTGAGAGTGCCTATGTGTGTTGTCTGATCGAGGAAGAAGATTCCTCAGAACAACAAGGCCCCTTGAAAGTTTTAAATGAGCACTGGAATGAACGTAATCACAGTTTGTTTTGGGGTCAAGTCACTATATCTCATGATCACTCTTAGTGCCGATCACAGCCTTTTAACTCGTTCTTTTCTCTTTAACGTGAAATCTCAGCCTGATCTCTGCTCCCCTGTTGTCATCAATCCTTTTCCAGGAGCAAAAGGAAGCTTCTTCCAGTAGCTCAGACAGCTGTTAACCAGCGTCTCAGCTCCATCAAATATAATATATATAAACGTAAAAAGAGACCAAAACAGAGCTAAATAAATCAACTCTTGCCACTATCTTCATTCAGTAAGACATACACAAAAAAACATTGCTGCAAACCATGGATACATTGAATGTGGATATATACATATATATTTTTCTTCTTTTATGTTTTCTCATCCGGCCAGAGCGAGTGACGTATTCCAACGAGCGACGTGCCAAGCAAGCGACACTATTGAAAATTATGTGATGTAATAAGAGGTATAAAGCGTGAGTTTAAGCTTGTTACATGTATGAAAGTAATATAATGTATTTACTCTTGTTACATAATGTTACATAAGAAAGTCTGATAATAACGGTTGTTATTTATTAACACTAGTTTAATTAACCAACTAGTACCACTGCCTTATTATCCAGTAATTCCTCGATGTTAACCATGTGCCTTTGAGTGCCTCTGGATGCGTACTACAAGGCTTCTAAGAAACCAGAAACACTCATTCATTACAGCCTTTTGTCTTCACTATTTTCAGAGTTATTTTCCTTCCTCCGTTCATGTGGGACCAAGCATTTTTTAGGAAACACTAGTACGCCTCATGCAGACGGTGGACAGCACTGAGGTAATACTGAAAACGAATTTATGAAACATTTATATAATTCTTTGTTTTGTTCTGCTTTTGTTGCTTTGATTCGGACTCTTCTTCTTTAAAGTCTGTCTGTTGTAAACCTCCCAACTTAAGGACAGGAAATACAAAACAGGGTTCACTTTGAAACTGCTGCTTGTATTGGGAACATTTAACCTTGGGTTTGTATTTCCCAGATCTATCGATGTGTGGCTCTTTGTGGGCTTTGTCAGCTCATGTTTGATTGACAGACAAAACAGGGGCTCACAAATACTTGCCGGTCTTTCAGGGCTGGCAGCTGGACACACAATTGTTGAATCAATGGTATTGATTAAAAACCCTGCTGACCCCTTACAGGGAAACTACGCTACTTTTGTCAACATGTGTACTAACATATGTAAAGTGCACTTCAAACCAACACCTGAACTTGAACACCCGACTGGTCCCTTCTGTAGTTAGATATGTTGCATATGGAGAGATGTAGTTTGAAAGCCACGTTGGGCTCCTTGAGGCCTCTGTGTGTGTGAGGATCTTTGCGTGGCTGTGTGCCACAGTGCAGACACATTCTGCTGGCCTGTGTAACATCCATAAAGTGTTACGACGATCACCTCAGCGCTTTACCTCTTCCCCGTCGCTCTGCGGCCCTGAAACAGTGGCCGTTAACATTTGAAGCAGGAGCAGAAAAAAGCCCCTAATTGGTGCTCCGGTGATACCACAGGCCTGATATTCTGTGGAAAGCCGGGCTTCGGAGGGCCATTAATTAACCTTAGTGCTATGATTACTACTTACATTAGAAGGGAATACATTAGAGGTGGCAGCGGGCCCCTTTTTTTCTGCCCTGCACTTCAGAGGGGCCCCGGTGGAGCGCTCCATGCCCCCGCGAGCCACGATATGTTAACGGGGAAGCAACTAATTAGATGTCAAAAATTCATAAGGCCTCTCTTTAATATTGCATATCTATCCCTGGCCTGTCACTTCAAAACAAGGGGGATTGCATAAACAGGGCGACCGCAACACAAACCCACCCCCCCCCATCCCCGTCATGGGAGCTGGGAGGGGGGGACGGGGGGTGACAGCGCGCTTGAAGGTGAAGAGGAGAGGGAAGACAGAGAAAAGAAGAGGAAGAAGACGTAAAGAGAAAGAAGAAAGGGAAGCAAAAAGAGACAATCAAAGAAAGTTCCTTGACGAATCCCACAGAGGACGGCTGTGCCGCGTTATCCCGCTTCCCTCTGCAGACACCACACAACACACGGAACATCTGAACCCACACACTCCGTCCACCTCTCTTTTACGTTCAGCTTTGTCATGCAAATGCATGGTGGACGTCACGGCCAGCATAATCTCAGTTTATGTGAGGGTTCAGCTGTGTATAGAGAGACGAGATGAGCACGCTGCTGATCAAAGACTAGGTCAGATGTTTATGAATGAAGACAGCATCTAATTAAACATGAACAAATAAACATATTACGACTGCTACATATCTATGGTAGTTTGGTTGTATGTGAGATATTTGTACCAGAAAGTTATGCCTCAATGCAGTTCACTCCAATTCAGTGGAGGTAAATGACATTTTTGGAAGCATTAAAAATGATATTTAAAAAGTTCACCTGTGTTTTCAGAACGTGTGTCTTCTGAATGATCTTAGAGCGCAGTGTGATCAGTGTTCGTCAGAACGCCTTTCTACTAAAACATTTATCTATTTGAATATTCTTCTGCAGATTTAACCAAGGCGGTAACACTATAAAATATACATTAATAATGGTTAATTGATAATTAATTCTACGTTAGGTAACAGTTATTTTACTGCTATTTAAAAAGGGAATGATAATTAATGATAATCACTTATTATTAGTAATGCCGGCTGGATACGTTCCACCAAAGAGGGCATGGAAACACTGCTTTCAACCTGCAGTTGAAGATTCAGACTGATGCAATATCTGCAAACTGGGTCATCCATAGCAAAGGCACTTGAGAAAACAATCGCAACACAAGGATGAGCTTTTGATTATATCTCATAATCTTCATCAGATAGACTTTGCCCGTTCTAAGCCAACAGGCAAGAAGTCCTGAAAGTGATCCGGAAAAATTAGGGCTGTGAACATCTAGGAGTCCATGACAAGTGGGCAGCCTCCCTCTGTTGATGAATATTATGTTACATGATCAAAAGCTGCACAACATTACTAATGATCTTGTGGCAAGCTTTTTTTCACAAGAAATATTTTTTAAGATTTGTCTTTTATTAAATATCAGATAAATAAATAAGGTCCTCCTACACAAATGTATCTCATTCACTAATGTGTGGAAGCAGAACATAAAACTTAATGTATGTATTTATTCAATGCATGTTTTTATTGAATTGCTTAATTTTCTTTTGCCAGACATTTTTCTTTATTCTAATAATAGAATGTAGCCGAGGGAACGAGTACCAGTACATTACATTTAGCTGACGCTTTTATCCAAAGTGACTTACATGCTATACATTAGACCGTAGACACAGCAACGGTGAGAAATTAGGGTTAAGTGTCTTGCTCTAGTACATCGACATGGACTAGTGGAGTCGGGGATCGAAAGACAGACCTGCTAACCACTGAGCTACAAATGAAAAATTGTAAAGATACTGCACACTGGTGCTAAAATCGACAATGAGTCAGCAAATTCAGGTTGCCTTTTACCTCCTCAATTGAAAGGTTATTCATTTTTATGAATCTTTTTTTGGTAAGATTACTGAAATTAGGTCTGTGGTTAAAACAAGCTTAAAATATTTCATCGTCAATAATGCTTTTACATGCCTTAAAAAAAGACAGTTGGTAACCAGTGTCTTAATGAGACTGCAAACATCATCACTAGAACACTAGAGCCGCCTTTAGCTTAGCGCTGGAAACATTCAGCGGCCACTACATTTTACGGCTCGCCGTCTTCTCTGCCCTCTCCATATCATGTTCTCCAGGCGAATTATCACAGCTCAGCGGCAACGTTTTAGTGCGGCGCCTCATAAGCCGTAAGAACATGAAAACAATATTGGGAGCATCTGGTGGAGCTGACACACGGCAAGGGGGAGATGGGGGAGAAGAGTGCTGCAATGTATCAATACAATGTTCATGTCCTTTTGTGAAATAATAAGTGAAGAGTGAAGAAACGGGCTATACCAGTACAGTCAATTTACCATCTTATAAAATATAATAGTGTTATGTAGTAATAATGGCATGGGGGAGATTACAGTACAAACACACAACTATAACCCTTTAATGTTTCAGTTGGAATATTATAGGCTTACTATAGAAGATGCATAGCCCAAGTAAAACAATATAACTATAAAATCCCAACTGATAATAAGTGGCACAAGGTGAGTAACTACATGAGTAAAGAAAGAGTACCCCAAAACTGCTGATACCTGCCGAAAAACATGCAAATGTGGCGTAGTATGATTTGACCTCTGACGGCTGCTTTTACTCTTCAATAGTCATAAAAGTGTTTTTCATTTGTTAAGATCAACTTGTTAGACCTTGTTTGCCACAGAGCTCATATTGAGGGAACATGTGACGCTACGTTCTGGTTTGGCCTTCAAAACAAACATCGTCCCTGCAGCAGTACTTTATAACAGTGTCCAGGTATGGAACATGGAGGGAGCTGCAATATTGTTATAGTTATAAGACAAGCTGCCAGCACTACAAGGCAAGGTAGACAACACAAACAGCAACAACTAAAACAGCCTGTACAGGAGCATGTGGACTGCTCCTCTCTACAGCCTCCTCACAGTTTCCAGCGACAGGAAAAAGGTTCAAACAAACCTCATCCGTTTACATTTCAAATAAAGTGTTTATTTGCCAATATACATGGCTTAACATATTACTTTATGCTCCCTAAATGACCAAAAGGCCTCTAAAAACCTGACCAGGCAATGTCATCTTGAAGGAAATTAATGCCCACCCCCCTCCCTACATGCAGCATTAAAGGACTTTATGAGAGACAGTCTTGTCCATAAATACAAAAAAAGCAGAATCTGTTCTTACAAACCACTAAACCCAGAAGGAAAACAAAATGTTTGTTTGAAGGTGATCCTCGCAGTCTGCACTTCATTCACGTTCCAGATTTAAAGCAGCAGCAATAACAATCCCTTCTTCCTGTCATATTGTGGGCTGTTTGCATGCGCCCAGACGACTCACTCATTCATGGGTGAAGTCTGATTGTTACACTGCGCCCAGCGGCGACGCGCCAGTGTGTTACTGTGAGGACACATATTTCAGAAAAGTCTCCAGTCATCTGTCTAAATACATTTCCTCCACTGTCTGTTTGTGTTGGCTCATATGAAGTATCAGCATTCATGTTCTGTGTGGCTTTATGGAGATGATAAGTCATAGTCAAACTGATTGTAATGGTGGAAATAAAGAAGAGCGAAAGCTGCAAGATCATAAGCTGTTTGATTTCCAATGAGGTTTGACGGGATTCAGATACTTCTAACAGCTGTAATGCAACATAAAGTTAGATTTGCCCGCATTAGAACTGCCAGATAAACAACCTGGCAAAAACAGACATGGCTGACTTCTCTTATTATCAGAAGCAGGGTTTTCAGGAAGTGGCTCTATTGCTTACAGACAAACGGCCCTTTTGCACAGAGACCCACATTTAGCTGTGAAGACGGACCACCATTATGCTGCCTTCACTTTTTACACTGAACCAAGAAACGCTGGTTACTACAGTGGACCTCGCAGCCGGGATCTAGTATGCACCGTCCAGACTGCTTTTTATGATTTTGTTCACGGTTTTATTTGTATATTTAAAAAATAAATCTATTTTACATTCAATCTTGAAAATAGAGTTGAGACATCAGCAAACCCTGTCTTTGGATTATTATAAAAAATAACCAAAAATTGTGCTTGAGATGCATTGTTCAAGCTGTGAGATGCAAATACATTTAAACGTCGGTTGATGGTTGTACTTTTGGACTTGACAACGTTCTGGAGTTATTGGAAATGTTTGGATCACATGAGTTGTAAACGGGCCAATACACAATGTTAAATAAATTGAGTTGGGCTAACTAACAGTACCCTTCATTACTCACTGTGTATTATCAACAGTAAGCGTATTGAATCACTTCCATTTGCCACCCATTGCTTAATCTAACTGTCCTATTGTTATATTGTTAGTTCTGCTAACGCTAGCTACCTTAGTTTAGCTTAGCTGCTAGCAATGTCTTCCTTCTCTCCCCCTTCTGCTCTCTCTTGCTCAGTCCTTCTTCTTACCAACAAAGCCTTAACTGGTGATGCACCATCATACCTTAGCGAGCTTATAGTTCCATATTGTCCCACCAGAGAGGTGCGATCACTGAATGCAGGGCTACTTGTGCTTCCTAGAGTCTTAAAAGGTAGGATGGAGGCCAGAGCCTTCAGTTATAGGCCTAGACTGCTGGGGGACATCTCAGGATACACTGAGCTCCTCTCTCCTCTTCTTCTCTTATCTCTCTCCTCTTCTCTCTCTCTTCCATGCCAACTACTCATTACATGCATAATGTATGTGATATTCATTGAATGTGTTGTAACTCTGTTACATTGATTCATCTACTGCTTCTGTCCATTCGGGGAGAGGGATCCTCCTTTGTTGCACTCCCGAAGGTTTCTTCCCTTTTATTCCCTGTGAAAGGGTTTTCACTATTTTTTGGGGGAGTTTTTCCTGATCCGATGTGAGGTCCCGGGACAGGGATGTCGTATGTGTACAAATTGTAAAGCCCTTGATTTTGGGCTACACAAAATAAACTGAATTGAGTACCATCAGGATTAGCTAATATTCAAACACTATAGGCAAAGCTACGGGAGACATTTGGGGTTGAGTGTCTTGCCCAAGGACATATCGACATGGGCCATCAGAGGCGGGACCACCGATCCTCTGATTGATGGACAACCCTGCTCACCACTGAGCCATAGTCGCTTACAATGGCAACATGTTTGTCTTTTATACAATTCTGCGAATAGTATAATATTAAAAATAATAGTGTGGACAGCAAATGTTGATTTAGAATTCTGATGTCCATGTTATGAATAAAGCAGCTATATTGCCACACTTCATATTGTGATTACTTTTTCTTGCCGTCCATTGAAAGGGGGTGCTGGACCAATGTTGCATGTGAGCATCTCTGGGTTTGAGAGGCTAGAGGCCTGTGGCCATTTACAGTCGATTATAAGCTGTCAGTAGTAGAAGACCCACTGCAATTATAGAAACAGTTTAGTTGAAAAATAGGTTAGGCTTATGAATGCATGCCTAATAATGTTACTGCTATGTTCCTTTTCCTTAGTAGCTTTACTATTTATCCAATTTTAGGCTAAATATAGTTAATGCAAGACATTTTCATAGTGTATTTTTTGGTATTGCATTGCTATAGCCTGTTCAAAAAGATCATATCCCAAACAATAAATAAATGCTGATAATAATAGATATATGATTAATTCCTTATAGCTGTAGCATTCCAAGCAGACCAGATGGCATGCAGCAGACAATAGAACGTTCATTACAACCATAAGACACTCAAGACTTGGAATCTACTTAAAAAACTTTAGACTTGACGTGGACCTCTGCGATCCTCTCTGTATCTTTACAGCCACCTGAAGGCAGCAGGTATCTGTTCTATCTGCAGTCTAAATACACGGCAGATCCACTGGTTTAATGTTGTGCATCAGTCTGTTGTAAAATAACCACAGAAGCCTCATGTTTATGTGCAAACGTGTCGTTTTGATTAATTATTCTACACAGCTTCTTCTGCACATCGACAGCATGTGCAAATTGGGAATCACTTACAACTTCTCGCTCCCTGTATTCCTCTTTCTGATCCCACCCTGTGCCCACATGCACCGCAGGTGCACCTGTCCACGGTATTACCAAAAGAGTGTTTGGCATTCTCCCGATGCACTTGGCAGCACACACTTGGCTGCAGCCTGGCACTGCCGCTGGGTTCTCAAAAATAGAGTACGCAGTGTCCTCTTGTACCACAGAGCCGCCATCGCAGTACGAAGGGTTTAAGAAATACAGAGGTCCAAAACTAAAACTGAGCTTACTAGGAGGGTTTAGGAGCGAGCCCCTGGAGAGCAAAACTTAAAAAACTAAACTTTACTAAAATGGTATATCTTTATTTCATCTATGGGTTTGAGTTTTATATTCATTTTAATTTTATCAAAACTCTATCTAACTCTACAAAATTGTAAGGAAAATGTTGATTAAATCGCAGTTGATTATAAAAATATATTATAATGATTTATTATTACACTTTAATAATAATAATATGGCATTTATAATTATATTAAGGTGTTTGTATTGTTTAATTAAAATAATACAGTAGCATAAGGATATTCCTACCACCAAGGGGATTAATAAAGGGAAATGTATGTATTTTTTCTTTCTGGATCGCGGAAATGGTAACTGTTTTTACAGAGATAAGTCACGGAGATAAGCCACGCCCCCTTTCCGGCTCATATGAAGGGAATGAGGCGAACTAACCACATATAGTTTAAATATATATTGAACTAACCACTAGTTTTGCTTTATACTTGTTGTGGAAGTCCCTCAAACGTCGGACCATCAAACGCCCCCGTGTCTGGGTTCATAATACTATCCGTAGCCGCACAACTGTGTCTGAATGACGGCCGCTTCCAGAGCTGCTTCAGCAACGGCAGGACGGCAGTGAAGTGATTGGTTGAAAATGAGGGCGACATCTGATTGGCTACAGATAGTTCCATGTTGAAAAAACGCGATTGTGGATCTGGCGACGTCAGGGGAGTCTCATAAAACCCACACATGAATATGTAGCGATCCACACACGAATGCAGTGCGATCCACAAATAAATACATACAAATCTACATTTGTGCATTGGAATGTATTTGTGAATCGTTCTGTGTGCATTTGTGAGTCAAATATATTTGTAAATCCTTCTGTGTGCATTTGTAAATCAAATATATTTGTGAATTGTTTTGTGTGCATTTGTGAATTGTTCTGTGTGCATTTGTCAATTGTTCTGTGTGAATTTGTGAATGAGACCGATCTGACCCAATACAAGAATACCATAATAAAGAATACATCTGCAAAAGAATAAGAACATAAATGTGGAAATATAGAGATGAAAAAAAACATAATTTATATACATACAACAGATATATATAACAGTTGTATTATGACAATGCTTAAAATTAGTCCTTTATATTTCAGAATGTGTCTTTATATTTCCAGATGTATTTATTGTTTTATGAACATATCATTTCCATTTATTTATATATGTTATATATATATTAAATCATCATTGTATTTCCACATTCATTTTAATTTACTCATTTTTTTTCGTGGCACTCCTGCTTTCCGCTCTTCTCGATCACCTTTTTTCCCCCCTATCAGTCTCCTATTCTTATCCTCTCTTCCCTTCCCAGAGCTGAGGGAAAAAGTAAAAGACAAGCTAACTAGCAGCCATCACTTGTTTAATGTAGCACCAGCACACAGGAGATATTGGTCACATGATGTCTGTGAGGGGAGGAATGTTACTGAACTCCAGGAAGTCGACAAATAAAATATATCTTCCTGAATCACGCTTCACTTGAATCCAACCGTCTGATTCCCTGACGTTGTTGACATGAAGTGAAAATGGACATAAACCATGTTGAGTCTCATGCCTGATGCGGGAGAGTTGGCAGCCCTGCCATAGAGTTGTAGAGCCACGTTCCTCCACATTTACTGGACGATTATGTCAAAGTAGTTGGTGAGCTCCTGCAGTTAGTAAACTAAATGCTAACATGCTATCCAGCTGGGAGCTTGCTCTCAGTCACAATAGCCGCCCAGCTAGCTAGTAAGCTAGGTAGCTTGGTCCATTGCCCAGTTTATTCAGAGGAATCCTTACTGTTGATTTGTCATCATTTTGAGAAGCTACTTTGGGTTGAATAAAAGTAAATGGGAAAATAAGCCAAACGGGTACATGTGTTTCCTTTGGACTCTCCATCTTTCTGTTAAGACAGTTTGTTTAAATGCACTGTGCCTTAAGTTGTGCTTTTCTCACACTACAAACCTATGATGTGGACTAGAAGTCTTTTCTTTGGGTAAACATGTTATTTAAAACTGTAATCACCTCTACTATGAGGAACTGCTGGGCCAATATTCTACCAGTAGGTGTGATGATTCGAACACGCTAAATGAAACGTTGGTACCGCTCAGCGTAATATGACCACCTTCAAGCTGTTATAGTTGTTGATGAAAAGCTGACTGAGCATTCACTTACATTAAGAGTTTTGAACTTTCGAGCCATGTTGTTTTCAGACCCAGCTGGCCCCGTCAGAGTTGGTTGTGCATAGCATTCAGAAAGGACTGTGAATTACAGCTACATACAGCATAATGTCTGGGATGTAGCACCATGTTCTCTCAGCAAACTGCATCATGTCCCCTCTCAATGTCTGAGGCGGTTCGGGAAATTAAATAAACTCCATTTCTCCCATACGCTCCTTGGATCAACCGGAGGAGGGTTCAATTCAATCGGTAGAGTCATGCATACCTGTATCCATTACAGGTTGAATTAAGTGACACATCCCGACTGCTGGCCATTGAAGCAAAAAATTAGCCTGCCGGCCTAGCGAAAGGTCAGCACAGAGGGGGAAGAAATGGAGGGTCACATTTCTCTAACCGTGAACTCCTGCTGAAAGCGAGTCAAGCTGCCAGCAGCCTTGACAAGAGCCAGACAAGGGAGGTACGCTTGGTTATTTCACCAGCAGATAGGCACCCTCCATTTGCTCTAACTGAGATATACGCTGTCACAGACTTACAGTGTTTCACGAGCTAATGCAGTCTTACTGTTTGTGCGTGCACACTTTATCCATTGTGCTACCTGAGCAAACTGCAGCAAACAGATCGTATCATAGGCTGGTCGTTAGGTTAATTGGAAATCAGCCAGCTTCTTGGAGACATGCGTTCTTGTTCACCTTGTTCATTTAACTCTCTCAACTTATTACAGAGATAAACACACTATAACAACCACAAAATGGAAAACAATACTTGTAACTGATTGTTCTAGTCCCTAATTGGACAGAGATTTGCTTGTTGTTCTTTATTTTGCACTGTGTCAGTTGTTTTCCACTTAGAAAGGTGGACACTGTATCCCTCATTGATATGAATTTAATCATTCGATAATTGTATTCCCTTGGCTACATTAACCCAAAGCAAATGAGAATCACCTACTTTGTTGGAATTAGGATGAATATGACCCTATGATCTAATTCATTTTCAAATAGCTTTTAAATGAAACAAGATGAGCTGATGCACTTTGCAATATGACGTGTCTGATTACAGCACAGTGCGTATTTCAAAAGGGGAATTCAATTTAAAGTTCTATGGAGGAACTAATCTAAACATGCACTCCCTCCCTTTTTGCCAGAGTTAGTGTAGTGATTTATATACATACATATATATATATATATGTATATATATACAGGTGTGGTGGAGGTAGAGGTTTTGTCATGGTTGGATAGACGTGGCTGTCCATATTTGTTTATTTTAGGAGATAATCAGTCCTTCTAAGCATGAACTCTTATCTCTCCCTCTGGAGAAAAAAAAAAACAGCTGCAGATAAGGAAAAGATGCAAAGGTTTCCATCTGCTTGGTTGATGCTCAGTCTAAAATCTCCCTCTATCACTCCCACGTAGCTGCTCGGGCTCACGTGGCCGCCTCTTATCAGCCCTGGCGTCGGGGGTCATGAGACAGCCGACAGATTGTATGCCAGGTATTTTTAACTCGTCACCCGGAGGATTTTGATACTTCCAGCTCCATAAACAAGTAGCAGTCCCACTGCCTCACCTGGAGTAAAGCAATTACTGTGAAGTTTTCCAACTGACGGGCTGCCAATCACAACTCCTCGATGAGGTTAGATTCCTCGCACTTAGTGCAATTATTTTGTTGCTATTTTGTTGACACTTGCCTTTCAAAGGCATTCACACAACATTTTAAGCGAAAAGTAGTTTAATATCAATGCATGAAGATGTTCTTCAAAGCAAATTTATTCAGGGAGAAATTTCCTTAAACTGTTGACAGTGGTGCAACACAGCTCAAAGAAATGATTTACATAGCGGGCGCAGTTAATAAATTGACAAGTATCCATGCACTATCTGTGCTCTATCGCTTGGTTAAACTGTCACCAGCACTTCTGCAGAAGACACTCCGCTAAAGGAGCCCCATCATTAAAAACTCAGCCGGCCGCCACACCACTGCCGCTTATTTCAAAGAAAAAGAGTCTGGACTTTGGTCTCTTTCTCCCCATTACACTGGGAAAGATCAGAAACTTGCCGTCTTCTTCGGGAGGCCATCTCTGCTGCTGGCCCAGCGCCTTCAAATGATTCACCCCATTAAGGAGCCAATCAGGTATAATGAAGCGCGCGGCAAACTCGGTCGCTGAGCCGGATAAATTATTTACTGGGACTTGTCATCCTTCTCCCATCGAGGTGCCGCAGTCACAGAGGAGCAGCGAGACACATGAAGGCTTTCCAGGGTGGAGAGACTCCGCAAAGCTGGTGACACCCCCCACCCCACCCACTACCCACCACTCCACATCACCGATGGTCCACCTCCCACATCCTTTACTCCCTCGCTTCCTCCGTCTCGTCCTCCCCTCAGTCACCCCCTCATCCTCAAATCAAACAGCCTACCCAACCCCAACCCCACCCCTCGCTCTCCCCACCTGTCAGACGTTGGGAGATAGAGGGATGGAGCCGGCACCACTTCGTTACCAGCCTCTCACTTGGAGGTTTCAAACAGATTTCAGCTAATGAGGGAGCATTTAGAAACTCAGGGATGCCGACATCTAGAAGAGGAGGGAGATGAACGGGGGGGTAGGCTACTTTACAGCAGTGGGCACACACATACAGTACACACACAACATAAAAACCTGCTGCATCCCCACACCCTGTTTCGTGCATGTGAAACACACACTCTCACACTCACTCTCTCACACACACACACACACACACACACACACACACACACACACACACACACACACACAAACATGGATGGCATACACTCACCTGTACACACTCTTTCTCACACACACAGCTCAGGGTTGTCAGTGCAGGTGAACAAAGTGAATAGAATATGTGACTGACAATAAAGATTTCTTTTAACATCAGTGGGTGGAAGGCGGGCGGGGGTGTAGGGGAGGTGAGTCTGGGGAGACAGGCTGCAGAAGTTCACATTACTCTGAGGGACCCGTCGGCTGCATATGCCATCTTTAATGACGAGGCCTCGCCAAACTGGCACCCAGTCAGCCAACCAGGAGAGTGCAAAGTGGGGGAAGGAACCCCGCAAACCTATTATTTCAAACCTCTGTCTTTTTTGCTTCCTCTTTACCCCCCCCTCCCTTCCCCCTCACACACACACACACACACTCCCCCTATTTTTAATAGACACCGCTAAATTTCCTGCTGCCGTCTCCTTAAAGTTTAATTCGCCCACTTTTCTTTCACTCCTGCATCCCCATTATAGAGCCGCGGCGGCAGCTGCAAACAGGGCATTATTATTTCATATTATGAAAACATTCTTTTTAGATGAAGGGAAGGGGAAGGAGAGGACCGGCTGTGGCAATATTTTCATGGCACAGTTATAATGGCAGGTTGGGAAGTGAGCAAGAGAGGACCCACTTTTTATATGACACTAATATCCTCCACGTTAACTGGGTGGCAAGGCTTATTTACTGTAAGAGTTTCAGTATTTTTCAGTGGTTGTGAGAAAAGTTGGTTGAGGTGAATTGAAGGTGAACATGTGGGATTCTTGACAAAAAGAGGATAAAGTTATGTTTATGTCCCCAGCTTTGGATTTCCACTTCTGGCTCCGTATCCATAGTGGGGGAGCTGTCCAAAAGTTGTAATAACTGCTCCTGGTTTTTTGTTTAGGGTTTGGGTTACTTAACCTTCTAAAACTAGCAATTTAAGGCTCTGCCCCAACAATGCTCGTGGTTAAAAAAAAAACACGCCCACAGCCTCTTCACCTGTCTAATACACTGTGCTATGATAAGATACAACAACATATAGTAAAGAGACACAGACCTGTGCTATAACCTGCCTAAACCGTTTATTCCAAGAATAATCAGAACAAATGAAGAGAAAACACCAACATAGATGGCAAACTTTGACGATCCAAAAGAGAGCAGCAGCTACTAGTTGTTTGTCCCTGAACTTCACAGCCAAGTCTTTGGCCTTTTCTCCTGTGGTCATTATGACACAGCACGTGATCAGAGCAAATCCACCGGGCCATGAGACATATTGACACTGAACCTGAGTTAGGTCCCTGGTTGGTTCTCAGATACTCGGAACCCAGTGGACCCTTGAGGCCCTTGCTACGCCGAAACCGTTGATGCATGTGAAGTCTATTTTCTATGGAGAGCAGGAGATCTGGCCATGTGTTGATGATGGATACGTCTTGACGAGTTGACTCACCATTCACCGCATCAGTACAACTCAACCTCAACTTTTATGAAAATGAGGTCCATCCATCACTCGGCAGCCGACTGCTGAAACTAAGTGCAAAATGTCAAAATAGGCCGTGCTGATCAAATACCAATCAAGACGGTAACTGCTTGTTTTTCACTTAAAATGTTTTCAGAAACATATTTTAGTTTTAAACTGGAGAACGTTTGCCATGTTGAAGACAGTCAAGCCTAAACCAAGCAGTGCCCACTGGACAGAGCTCGTTGGTTTATCTCCATAATAATTAATGATCCCCGGAGAATTACTATATTATCTACTATTGTGTATTTGTTTACATGATATGGTCCAGAACAGACCATGAAGGGAGCTTTGAGCCAGATATGTCAGGATCGTCCTCACTGAGTCACCACAGATAGATTAGCACCGTTAGATTATGGTCCAATGTCCCCTGGACTCCTCCATCTGATCTCACGGGTTCGGTCCTGGTGGCATCATCAGTGTGTGGCTCAGAATAGAACGAGCAGTGAACACACGCCCACCTACACATACACACATGCATGCAGTGTAGCTTTCCAGCAAACACTCAGTTGGTCCCTCTCTCTCTAATTAGTAATTAACACATTCTTTTGTGCAGGCCTCTCTTTATTTATAGGCCCTCGCTTGCCAAACAGCAGATCCCCGCGCCAGGATCAGATGGAAGCAGAGCGTGAGGTGAGCTGGGAGCCTCGGCCACTTGATAAACAGAGTGTTATAGTTCGGGACTAATCGACTGATTAGCCAAACAGCTCGTAATGGCTTTTCAAATGAGCGGGTCAGTTCATGTTGAAGTGCTGTCATTAACTCTCTGCTGCTCACAGGTTGACATGGTTCACTTTGTATAATATATACCATGTTTACATCGGTTTTCTCTGAGAGTTTGATATGCAACGTAGTTCCACAGCTGTTATTTAACTTGGCTTTGGTCCAGTAAAATGGCCTAAGACCCACTACAGCTCTGGGTTCTCTTTGAGCAAGCCAACTACTCCATATGCTGGTAGTTTACAACGTGGTTTCTCATGGCGAGTCTGTGAAATTTATAATTCAAGAAAATTCCAAAACACAAGTGGTCAAACCTCCAAAAACTGAATTATTTTCCACGGTCACAGGCGTTTTTTTGTGTGTGGGACCATAACTGAATTTGCAGCATTGAAAAAAGAAAGAAGCGAATATGAAAGATACTACTTCCTTCTATCTGCAGACCTTGGAGACTCACCAAGGTGATGTAAGGTATTGTGAATCACACGTTGCGCACAATGGATCCAACATACAGGTCAGAGCAGGGGGAACCTCTGCTTCTGAATGTGAAGTGACTTACATAAACTTCCACATCAGGGGGTGACTCGAGAAATCATAAATCCGAAGTCTGTTAGAATTTTTTTTTCTCACTTGATTTTGAACCTATAGGTAAACATTGTACGTATGCCTTCATGGCCTCTTCGGCTGGTTTCAAGTCTTCTTCAATACAACAAGATGTCAGAAGTCTTCATCCTCAATAACTCATTAGCACAAATAACCCCCTCATTCACCCACACGGCCCATGCCACGAATGTGCATGGAATATAAAGAAGCACACGTCTCCAAATCTTTAACTTTTTCTTTAAAGAATGGTATTTGCTCCGAGACCACAAGGTGAAGTTGTTGCTTCACCTTGTTCCACTGAAAGCAGGGGAGGGAAACTATCTGATGCTTTTGATGTATTGCCGGATTACGTCTCACCTCCCCTTTAAAAGCTCTTTTGCTCTCACACACTCTCTCACCTCCTCCTCTGTGCGAGTGGTAATCAGGCTGGATGGCTGATTCTTTTCATAAATTTTAGTATCTCCTTATTTCAGGCTTTGCTGCCTCTCGGCTGCCATTAGTCCCCCGCAGGCGACCGAGCCCATCTCCCTTGCACGCCACTCCTTTTATGAGGTTTTCCTTCGCTCACAGCATTACTGCCTGCCAGGCGTCCTAGGTGGGGCTTTCAAATACGGACCGAATCTGTCATTCCTCTGTCAGGATGCCTCCCTCTTGACGTTTATTTTGTATTCTCTAACAGACATATCACCCTTTTTAAAGAGGCTCTGTTGAACTGATTTAAGGTGATAACAAAATGCACTGTAGTCTACCATCAGAATACATACACATGTATATTGGACAGCAGGGTGTCTCCGGTTTTATGGAGTCTGTGTCGGAGTCGGGGGAGTCATTTTGTGAATGATGGACTGTGAGTGAGATGCTGGAGAGAAGAAATGTGAGCTTGGAGAAGATGGCAGATAGAGGCGTTTGAACATGTATGGCATTAAAAGTGCTGGAATGTGTGTCTTTATTTCTCAGAGAAAGAGGGATTCTACAAACATATACTTGACCCATATGTGGTGTCATGCAGGTCTCGTTCAGCTTCCTACGGAAAGCAAAGCTGCTGTAGTTTGTAGAAAATCTAAACGTATGTAATCCAGGCGATCATGAAGTTGATCACAAAAGGAAACACAGCAGACATGTAGAATGGGTCAAACAAATGCTGATCCCTCAGCCAGGAGGCCGCTGTCCTTCCTCGTGTAAAAAGTCAAGGTAGATGTATTCGTCATGTATCATGAGTACTTCAGGAACGTTTTCCTCAGCTAAGAGGTTTTGTTGCCTTAACCTAAATAGTTTCCTGTGGAGATGGACATTTATTTAGAAAAGACTGTCTACATCAAACAAGTGGAAATTGACATGTTTTGCTTGCATTTGTTGGAAAAGACATAAAAAACGGGAAGAAATCGTTTTATGAGGATACATTGGTGTTTTTCAATGTTAATGCTAATATTTAAGCGTGATATTATCTCGGAGCTATATTCATATTGCACAATTTCAACATCAAAGTTCAATGCTGAGGCAGGAAGTATTCTGCCTGTGTTGATGTGAAACAGGAAGTAAAGATGTGGAGATCGGGGTGGTGGATGGAGGCATCCACCTCCATGCAGGAGAAGTTGGGATTGGAACGGGAGATGACACTGATGGTTTGATTTATTTTGCGCCCAAACACACCTATGACACTCCTTACTTTACACCAAGAACATGAATTTTATGAGAATTCTAGCTTCCGAATGTCGACCATCTTGGAACCCTGCAACTCTCTGCTGAATTCCACATCGACTATACATAGCAAAGGTCACAAGCTGGCTTGGGAACCCCAGAAAAAACATGCAGTGTATGTAGCAGCCCTGATCCAGTAAAGTGTGTCAGTGATATTTCATGGCATGAAGGTTCAGAGTTTCTCTCTGTGGCCTCCCTGCTGCTCTGTGACCTTTGCTTTAATTAGCAGGGATCTAATGGACTGATTTAAATGATTTTTACACCACGGAGAAGAAGAAATTCAGCATTAGCATAGCAAATGATTAGAAAGAGTGGACTCTATAGTGCAGAGTGATAGACCATGTGTTCGTGCTTGATGGAGAACAGGAGAATGAGGGAATGTAGCAGGCTGAATGAAATCAATGGGCTGATGGAACATTTACAAATACTTCCAGCAGGAAAATGAAACGAGGCAAATTGTTCTTGTTCTTTAGTGTCAGCTAATGCTGGTCATATTTTATTTCCCAATGCAGTGCAGTCACCATGGAGATATAGGACACACATGGGATAGACAGCAGGTGTAAATGTTGGAGGTAGCGCTGGAGAGAAATTCGACATTCTCGGCAAGTGAAGTGAAAGAAGTGTGACATTCTCGACAGTCCATGTACAATGAAATTGGCCCGGCAGAGAGCACGAGACAACTTTAGTGCTATTGATGAAATGTTATAAAAATGTGCCAATCAGCTTTTTCTTATTCCTCACAGTCACGCAGCAAAGTCAGAAACACACATGGAAAAGTTGCCCAACTATTATGCATCGAATTCATCTAACAATTAAGTCGAAGAAGATTTGTATTTATTTTGAAAATAATTTCATGAGCTTGAAAAGCGTGTTGTCATAGTGAGGGAGACATAAGACCCCTCAAAAGACAAAAGTAAAAAAAACGACAGGGAAAAGATGGGTCTGGTTGAATTAGAAAGGGAAAGAAATAAATGAGAGAATATTAATAAAAAGTAAATACATGATTAAAAGCCTGTTTGAAGACATAAGACTACAGTACACCAGAGGATGCTGTAGGTCGTGCCCTGAAGAGGCACATTGTGTCAACATCTAATGTTAGGATATTTCATTTTTCAATTTTTCAAAGTCTGGGGTTGGTAGCAGTCAACAAGGAACACTGAGTAAAATACACAGAGAGCTTGAGGAACCCGGGTTCCAAAGGGGCCCGGCAGTGGTTTGTCCTGGGCCCTCCAAGCCGGTTAATCTGGTCCTAAGCAGACCCTGCTGAGTCTGGGTGCACTTCCATAAGGTCACTTCTAGGGATGCACCGATACCGATACCGATTTGTTGTCCTACCTGACTTCAACGTCTAGGGCAGGGGTCGGCAACCCGTGATCCAGAGCCGCATGCGGCTCTTTCGTCGCTCTCTTGCGGCTCTTGCAGCAAGGTGTGTAGAGTAATGTGCGTCGCGTTCACACAGTAAAAAATGACCGCCGTCCTGCCGGTGTGAATCAAACTGTTGCTGGTCCGCCAGAAGCAGCGCTGGCAGCGGCCTCATTCAGACGCTGTTGTGCGGCTACGGATGATATTATTGTAGCCGAGTGTCTGTTGTGTGTCTATATTTGTAATTCTAATAAAATGAAAACACGCTGCAGGGTAACTTGAACCACTTTTTTATCTCCTTCACACACGTATATCCCACAATTCCACTCCTCTTTTCCTTTCCGTTTCTCCCTCCACAATAAAAGCACCGGAAACATAACTTGGAACACAGCTTCCTATATAATTGCTCGATCCCTAATATTATCGCTTACATTATGAACCCGGACACGGGGGCGTTTTATGGTCCGACATTAGAGGGACTTCCACAAGACGTTTAAAGCTTGGGATAGCCTTCTGTTAATTTTGTACTATAGGCTTGACATAATCTGCAGAGGATAAAATAAAATCTGCCTCCAAATTAATTGCACTTTCATGGAGACCAAATCTAAGAAGTATCGGTATCGGTACTCGGTATCGGCAAGTACACAAATAAAAATACTCGTACTCGTATCGGTTTGTAAAAAATGGTATCGTTGCATCCCTAGTCACTTCCTTTAGTACCCAGGTCCTTTGGACTGGGCCACAGAAACGGATGGTGGTCATTCACAATTAAACCCAGTTGATAAAGGTTTGAGTCATTTTTAAAAAAAAACGTTTTCAGATTGTCTGTGTATGTATGCAGTGAGACTGGTAGATCTTCAGGTCAGACAAAACAAGCAATTTGAAAATATGGGAAACTTTAATGGCCATCTCAATTCAATTCTGATATTTTATGGACAAAAACTACAACTTAAAAAACATGTCTTGGCTCAATCGACAATTTTCTATTATTTGTTTGTTCCCTAAAAATATCTAAATATATCTAAAAATATCTATATCTATATCTAATATCTATCTTTCCATGACTTACATTATCTTTTTTAAACCCTCACACACACACACGTTTACACACACACATATCAGTAGAAACATACCGCACATACACAGTAGCACACACCTATACATACAACTCATCTCCATGAATTCCACTCATGCACCCTCTGCTGTCCACTAGGCTATCATCTTTTTTATTCTGTTCAACACAATTATCTTTACATTTTTATCTCCCATATAATACTGGAGTTACCTACTTACATATCTATGTGTTTTATAACTTCATAGATTAATCATGCTGGGCTTTAGGGACATGCAACATAATCACATTTTGAAAACTCCCTATTACCCAATGTCCTATAAAAACCCTCATGAAACCAAAACACCACAAGATAAGTAAACCATCGTGAATAGTGTTGCCTTGTAGGGAGGACAAAGAGAAGTTAAACACCTAAGAGATGAGAGAGAGAGAGAGAGAGAGAGAGAGAGAGAGAGAGAGAGAGAGAGAGCTGGTGCACAGAGACACCTCGGCGGCAGAACGAGGCAGGTGTTTAATTTGAGAATTAAGACAGTGTGAAAGTTCATAAGTATGCTAATGGCTCTGAGCCTCAGTCTGCCAGATGAAGCTTCCTCGTCTACTCAGGAGGAGCAAATCCACCTGAAACGCTGTCAGAATGATGCACAGTAAATATTCATCGTCATTCTGCCTCCATGAAAAATAAAAAATAAAAGCATTTAGTGGCACGCGGCTGCCTGCTCCAGCCCTGACCATAAAGCATCATCACCGTTACAGTAAAGTCGTTTCACTGCAGCACTGGGCATGTAATCTATCTGCCCGCTGGTACTGTAGGACTGCTGCTGACAGCTGCAAAGTGATTACAGATGATACGGATATTATCACACATACACGTCATGACCTCTGCCCAATGGAGGGTCAGACTCAACCATTAAATATGATGCTGTACGACTGTAGCAACTCACCAATGTGAAGCGGTCCTAATGGTCAGTGATGCATATTAGAGGCCCTAAAAGTAAATAAACATACATCTCTCTATAGTTAGCCCCAATGGTTATTCTCGTCATCTCTTCTGTGTTTTATTTTGGTCAGACTCAGACACAAGTGACTCATGGAAAAACCTTGTTCATGAGGATTGCTGTAGCAGGCTTGTGCAGCGTGTTCAGACATATAGAGGCAGCATAATCAGAAAATGTTTGTTTTTCTTGGGCATTACCTTCAAAGTGGGTCTCAGCTGTGCTCTGGTTTTACTCCTCTTGTCAGGACCGCCGGAGTCGGGAAGCGAACCCGGTTCGCTGGAGTGGGAACCCACGAGTTACCCAGTGGGCTATTGAGGACCCAGATGCAGAGAGTAAGGTCACAACTTAGTTTTATTTCTTCGTCAGGCGGGGCTTCACAAAATGCCAACAGTTTTGAGGCGGCAATAACTCAAACACACTTGGTGGATTCCAAAAGCATAGAAACACTCCAAACTAAATCGTTAATTCCAACACAGGGTAGTAATCCAAACAAAAAGGTAATCCCAAAGCACAGAAGAACAGTCACTAAGAAAAGGTTTAACTGAGGAAGCTATCAAAAAGGGATAGCTCTTGCTCACCCAGGCGAAGAAACAAAAAACAGGTATCCAGAAAGCACTGCTTAGGGAAGCAGCGAAACAGCGGCCGAGAACCGCGTTAACAAGCACAAACTGTTACGAGAGGGTAACGTGGAACACTTCATCTAATCAAACGTCGCGATGACGAGTCTAGCACACTACCAGGTATTTATACTCTGGTCAAACAAGGTTGATTGAACACAAATTACAAATGCCAAACAGGTGTGGACCAGAAAGGCAGAGGCAAAGAATCCAGTAGACCTGAAATAGTGTCTTTAGGCCAGCAGAGGTCGCAATGACCCAAGTGGCGCAACCAGAAGTCCCAAGTCATGACAGTACCCCCCCCCTTAGGGGCGTCTCCTGACGACCCTTGGGCGATCAGGATGATCGCGGTGAAAGTCACTGATGAGGGAGTCGCCAAGAATGTCCCGGGCTGGGACCCACGAGCGCTCCTCCGCGCCGTAACCCTCCCAGTCCACCAGGTACTGCATCCCGCGCCCAACCCGGCGGGAGTCCAGCAGCCGGCGCACGGTGAAGGCGGGCTGACCGCCCGTGATGCGGGGTGTGGGGGGGGGCTTAGCAGCTGGAGCCAGAGGCGAGGATAGGACGGGCCGCAGCAGAGACACGTGGAATGAGGGATTAATCCGTAGGTTGCGAGGAAGCTGAAGCCGGTATGTCACCGGGTTGACCCTCCGGACGACTTTGAACGGGCCGATCCACCGGGGGCCCAGCTTGCGGGTCACCCCACGCAAGGGGATATCACTTGCGGACAACCACACCCTCTGTCCTGGACGGAAGGATGGAGCAGGCCGCCGGCGCCGGTTGGCCTGGGACTGGTTGGTCCTCGCTGTGCGTACCAAGGTCTGCCGGACCTTCCTCCAGGTCCGCCTACACCGTCTCATGAAGTGTTGGACAGAGGGCACCCCGACGTCCTCCTCCTGCTCTGCAAACAAGGGCGGCTGGAAGCCAAACAGACATTGAAACGGAGACAGATTAGTAGTGGAGGACTGGAGGGTGTTATGTGCATACTCCGCCCATGGAAGACAAGAGCTCCAGGAGGACGCGTTGTCGGCCACCAGGGCCCTCAGGGTGGCCTCGAGCTCCTGGTTCACCCTCTCCGTCTGTCCGTTTGACTGGGGGTGGAAGCCGGAGGATAGACTGGCCGTCGCCCCGATGATCTTGCAGAAGGCCCGCCACACCCTGGAGGAAAACTGAGGACCACGGTCGGACACGATATCCTGTGGAAGCCCAAACACCCGGAAGACATGGTTAAATGTGAGCTCTGCGGTTTCAAGTGCGGACGGTAGCTTGGGCAACGGCACAAAGCGGCAGGATTTAGAAAACCTGTCGACAATCACAAGGATAACTGTGTTCCCCTCTGACACCGGGAGACCGGTAACGAAATCCATGGAAATGTGTGACCACGGGCGGTGTGGGATAGGGAGTGGGTGCAGCAACCCCTGCGGCCGCTGGTGGGGGTTCTTGCTTCGTACACATACGGAGCAGGCCCCGACAAAAGACTTAACATCCTTGGCCATACCAGGCCACCAAAACCGCCTCTGCACAAACTCCAACGTCCGTCGAGCCCCAGGGTGTGCTGTGAGCCGGGAAGCATGGCCCCACTGGACTACCTGTGACCGTACGGCCTGAGGAACGAAGAGGAGTCCAGGCCTCTCCGGTCCTGGGCCAGGCTCGTCCCGTTGCGCCTGTCTGACCTCGGCCTCCACTCCCCAGCGGATGGCCGCCACGATCCGGGAGGGGGGAATGATGGACCTCGGTTCCTTATCTGGGCTGGCCGAGGGAAACTGCCGGGACAAGGCATCGGGCTTGATGTTCTTCGAGCCCGGGCGGTAGGAGAGTGTAAAGTCGAACCGACTAAAAAACAGGGACCATCGAGACTGTCGGGGGTTGAGGTGCTTGGCGACCTGGAGGTACTCCAGGTTCCGATGGTCCGTCCACACCAGGAACGGGTGTTGAGCACCCTCCAGCCAGTGTCTCCACTCCGCGAGCGCCAGCTTGACGGCCAGCAACTCCGGGTCACCTACGTCGTACCGGGATTCCGCAGGGCTCAACCGGTGGGAGAAGAAGGCGCAGGGGTGGATCTTGCCGTCCTGAGCCCTCTGTGAGAGTACCGCCCCAACCCCGACCTCAGAGGCATCCACCTCCACAGTGAAAGGCAGGGATGGGTCCGGAAGGACGAGAATAGGAGCCGAAGCGAACCTTCTCTTCAGTTCACAAAAGGCCTTCTCCGCCTCAGGAGACCAGGCAAAGGGACCCCGACTCTTCTTGGTAAGGGCGGAGATGGGTTCTGCAATGGAACTAAAGCCCCGGATAAACCTCCTATAAAAATTTGCAAAGCCCAGGAACTGCTGTACCCCCTTAACGGACTTAGGAGCCTCCCAATCCCTCACTGCCTTGGTCTTCTTTGGGTCCATCTCAATTTGGGCCTCCCTAAGGATGTACCCCAGGAAGGAGACTTCAGGCCTGTGGAATTCACACTTCTGGGGTTTTACAAAGAGATGGTTCTTAAGGAGTCTCTTGAGAACTTGTCGGACATGTAGGCGATGCTCCTGCAGAGAGCTGGAGAAAATCAGAATATCGTCCAGGTACACAAAAACAAAATGATTAATCATGTCCCGGAGACAGTCATTGATAAGGGCCTGGAACACGGCCGGAGCGTTAGTTAGGCCGAAAGGCATCACCTGGTATTCGTAGTGCCCCGTCGGGGTGTTGAAGGCCGTCTTCCACTCGTCCCCCTTCCGGATGCGGACCAGGTGGTAAGCATTTCGCAGGTCTAGTTTGGTAAAAATGCTTGCACCCTGAAGGAGGTCGAACGCTGTAGACATCAATGGCAGGGGGTAGCGATTACGGATGGTGATCTTGTTAAGGCTCCGGTAGTCGATGCAGGGCCGCAGGGAACCATCCTTCTTGCCCACGAAGAAAAACCCCGCTCCAGCAGGGGACGTGGACGGACGGATGAACCCGGATGCCAGAGCGTCCCTGATGTAGTCGTCCATGGCCCTCCTTTCTGGACGGGAAAGGGAAAAAATCCGCCCTCTGGTTGGACTGGTGCCCGGCAGTAGCTCGATGGAGCAGTCGTATGGCCTGTGAGGTGGAAGTGAAGCGGCCCGGCTCTTGCTGAACACGTCCTGCAGATCCAGGTATTCTGCCGGTACCAGCGACAGTTCAGCAGGCTCAGGAGGCTCTGGAAGACAAAGGGGAGAATCACTGAAGAGGCAGGTGGCGTGGCAGGTAGGACCCCACTCGAGGATGCGGCCCGTTACCCAGTCAAGATGGGGGTTGTGGCGATTGAGCCATGGGAACCCCAAGACCACCGGAAACTCCGGAGAGCAAATCAGGTTTAGGGAGATCTCCTCCCGATGATCTCCCAGTTGCAGCCGCACCCGTGATGTGACTCGGGTCACGCTGCCGTTCCCCAGTGCTCGCCCGTCAAGGGCTGTTACGGCAAGCGGTGTATCAAGGGAAACCAGAGGAATCTTGAGCCGTTGTGCCAGCCCCCGGTCTATGAAGTTTCCTGCTGCTCCGGAGTCTACCAGAGCCTGGCATGAATGTTCATTCTTACCCCAGGAGATGGAAATAGGGAGATACACCGCTTGGTCCGGAGACTGGGAAGAAAGGGTTGCGCCCGTCACAACCCTCCCCTGGTTGGACGGACCCCCCCTTTTCCCGAGAGCTCGGGACATGAAGATCGGCGGTGACCCGTCTCACCGCAGTACAGGCAAAGGCCCTCACGCATCCGTCGCTCCTTCTCTCTGGCTGACAGTCGGGCCCCTCCTAGCTGCATGGGCTCGGGACTCTCACTTGACTCGGACCTCCCAGAACCTGCTGGTAGTAGCCAAGAGACCCCCTGGTCCCTGCGACGCTCCCTCATCCGGTTGTCCAACCGCACGGCGTGGGCAATCAGAGGTTCTAACTCCCTGGGACACCCGATCGAAGCCAACCCGTCCTTCAGGGCGTCCGACAGCCCGTGGTGGAAGGCCGTTACCAGAGCCTTATCGTTCCATTCACTTTCCTCTGCGAGAGTGCGGAACTCTATGGCATAGTCCGACACGGAGCGCTTGTCCTGCCGAATGGTCATTAGCAGCTTGGCGGCGTCTGGCCCGGTCGTGGACTGGTCGAAGACCAGTAACATCTCTTCCTGAAAATCCTTGAAGGAAGAACACACTGAGCCCTGCTTCGCCCAGACTGCGGTAGCCCATTTCAAGGCCTTGTCTGTGAGAAGGGTAATGATGTACGCTATGCGGAAGCGGTCCGAGGAAAAGGCACGGGGTTGGAGCTCAAAGATCAGGTCGCACTGTGTAAGGAAGCCTCGACAACCCCCCTTGCTGCCATCATAGCGATGCGGCTGGGAAACCCGGGGGTCCGCAGAGGAGTGTGGAACCGAAGCCTCAGGGAGATGCCGTGCTGCGTCGCTCTGGTCCCGTTGTTGCAGGTGCTGGGTGTGGCGAAGTAAGTCCTCCCGCTGGCAAGCCATATCCGCCTGTTGTCGGGCAAGACTCTCCTGCTGGAGAGTCATGCTGTCGCGCTGGGAAGTAAGCAGCGCCTGCTGTTGAACTATAAGCTCCCGCTGCGCAGCCACCTCTGCCTGCTGGCGAGTAGCCTCCTCATGCTGGCGAGCGTCTGCTTCCGTGCGGTGAAGTAGTGCTTGCTCGTGCTGATCAAGACGGGTGTTGATTGCCTGTAGGCTAAGCGATAGAGCCTGCAGCATCTGCTCCATTCTCGCCCATTGCTGGGACATTTTCTCTGCTAGGTCCATAATGATCGCGACGTTCTGTCAGGACCGCCGGAGTCGGGAAGCGAACCCGGGTCGCTGGAGTGGGAACCCACGAGTTACCCAGTGGGCTATTGAGGACCCAGATGCAGAGAGTAAGGTCACAACTTAGTTTTATTTCTTCGTCAGGCGGGGCTTCACAAAATGCCAACAGTTTTGAGGCGGCAATAACTCAAACACACTTGGTGGATTCCAAAAGCATAGAAACACTCCAAACTAAATCGTTAATTCCAACACAGGGTAGTAATCCAAACAAAAAGGTAATCCCAAAGCACAGAAGAACAGTCACTAAGAAAAGGTTTAACTGAGGAAGCTATCAAAAAGGGATAGCTCTTGCTCACCCAGGCGAAGAAACAAAAAACAGGTATCCAGAAAGCACTGCTTAGGGAAGCAGCGAAACAGCGGCCGAGAACCGCGTTAACAAGCACAAACTGTTACGAGAGGGTAACGTGGAACACTTCATCTAATCAAACGTCACGATGACGAGTCTAGCACACTACCAGGTATTTATACTCTGGTCAAACAAGGTTGATTGAACACAAATTACAAATGCCAAACAGGTGTGGACCAGAAAGGCAGAGGCAAAGAATCCAGTAGACCTGAAATAGTGTCTTTAGGCCAGCAGAGGTCGCCAATGACCCAAGTGGCGCAACCAGAAGTCCCAAGTCATGACACCTCTCTCCTCGGGAGACCAGCTCCTTTGTGAGTGGAAGATGATCGAGAGCTCTGTTTAACAAATCGTCCGTGTTGTGCCCACATGCTGTCGACACCTGAGCGGGATCCGAACTCAGTGCGAGCCAGGACACCTCGGCATGTGGTCTGGCAGATCAGATCCCAATGTGAGCAGGATCCCACCTCGGAGCGCCCATACGGACCGTGTAGCCACGGCCTAACCCTCCATTCACAGAACTGCAGTTCTCAACATGGCTGGATGGGGGGTTTCAATAAGCAGCGATTCTTCAGCCAGGAGACCACAGATTGTTTTGTGTGGAACGAGAAGTCAAAGTAATTTTCACAAATTGTATAGGCAGTGCAATTGAATTACAAAATGTTCCATTACAGGGACTGATCCTGGTTCAGATTTCAACTTCAGACACCGCCATGCCCGATAAGAATCATTAGTGAATACGTCACAGAGAGAATGGCTGTGAGTGAGTGTGATGCTGAGCTGCTCTCCACTGGCTTCCTGTAAGACAGAGAATCATATTTAGGGTCCTTCTTCTTACCTACAAAGCCTTAACTGGTGATGCACCATCATATCTTAGGGAGCTTATAGCACCATATTGTCCCGCCAGAGCGCTGCGCTCACTGAATGCGGAGCTACTTGTGGTTCCTAGAGTCTTAAAAAGTAGGATGGGGGCCAGAGCCTTCAGTTATCAAGCTCCTTTTCTGTGGAACCAGCTTCCACTTTCAGTCCGGGGGGCAGAAACAGTCACCTCATTTAAGAGTAGACTTAAGACTTTTCTCTTTGATAGTGCTTATAGTTAGGGCTGGCTCAGGTCGGCCCTGGTCCAGCCTCTCGTCTCTGCCTCTGTCTGCTGGCGTGGATCAGGGTTGTCTGGGTCGTGGTCCATGCCTACTACTCATTACATGAATAATTTCTGTCATATTCATTGAATGTGCATAATCTGTTATGTTGATTCTGTACACATGACATCTATTGCTTCTGTCCATCCGGGGAGAGGGATCCTCCTCTGTTGCTCTCCTGAAGGTTTCTTCCCCTTTTTTTGGGGGGGAGTTTTTTCTGATTCGATGTGAGGTCCCGGGACAGGGATGTCATATGTGTACAGATTGTGAAGCCCTCATAGGCAAATTTGTATTTGTGATTTTGGTCTATACAAAATAAACTGAATTGAATTGATGCAACAGGTCTTCTAATGTGTCCCATGTGCACATGTGCACGTGCAGTACGTGAGTGTGTGTGCAGGCTGGAGAAAGTGCAACACGTCCCTGTCAGAGCTGGCACTCAGGGTCTGTGGTGTAGGGAGGTGTGGATGGCGGGGACGGCCGGGTGTCTGCGGGGCCCTCGGGGTGTGGCCCCGTCCTCGTTGCTGCAGATTTATTATCCTCAATAAGCATCTCCACACCGGCTGCCAAGACCAGAGTCAGCGGCTAATTAAAACCTTTCCCTGGAATCCCTGTGAAGTCTCAGACACTCCGCCAGCAGCCAGCCGAATACCTCTGCACACCGCAAACACACACACTGTGTGTGTGTATGTGGGGGGTATCTAATGTACTGTACATGCTCGGGCATGGAGTCACACACTCAGACATATGCATTTTCAACTGCAGACTCATGTGCAAGGGGAATCAGTAAGGAATCTGTCCTTTACACACACACAGATACGCATAATGAAGTGGTTACTATCTTTCCCATCTTAGTCCCATCTGACCTCTTTAAAAGAAGATTATCTTCTATTGATAGAGTGTGCTGGCCGACTTAGTTTTACTGTAAAGTTGTAGTAGTAGTACTACTACCAAGAAAGAGGGAAACCTCAAAGTAAACACTGTGTTGTAAAAACAACATTCATTTCAAAAACAGAATTTAAGTAAATTGTGGGAAAATGCGTAGTTATCTAATTCATAGTTCTAGCCATGCAACAATCGATGACAGTTGATTGGTCAGACAGAAATACTTCACTATTCGTCAGGACATTTTAGACAACAATGCATGATGTCTGAAGAATGAATCCTATTAACTTTGGTAATCCCCTGACTTTTCATCCAGCACCAGCATCATTTTTAATGCTAATGTGTACAATACTTTAATGTATGACCAAATTACAGCAAAAACAGTCCCATACAGCCCACAGTACAGAGTGTGGACTGATACTTGGAGAGTGCCATTGAGTAGGCACCGGACCCCCAACTGCATGGAGTCCCAGCGGTGGGGCAGCCCCTTCACTCTTACATCCCTCCACTAATATGTAAAACTATATACATATACAGTATGTCTCTATATGAGTGTGTAATCAATTGCTATGTAATCCTCTTGAGCCAGGAAGAGGAGCTCGGGTTGGAGATATGACCTTTGACTTTCACCCAGGAGACCACTGTCCATGTCCTGTGTGAAACCCAAAGTAAACAGATAATATAGGTACTGTTTAAAACATCTTCTTCTAACATTCCCTTCAGCCTCAGCGAAACGTTGTGTTTATTGCTAATAAGCTAATTATATCATGCCAACATGCTCAACTACAATGTGCTAGCTAGCGGAACACGTATGTTAACATCAGTGTTTTAGCATTGTCTTTGTTAGCGTGTTAACATTTATCTCAAAGCACGGCGTATCAAAGCAAAGCTGCTAGCGTAGTTGTTCGGTCTTTGTTTCATTCCATATCTTCCATTATGTTCAAGCTACGTGGCATCATGTGACATGGTTCAGCATGCTGCACAGCTGGTTAGACTGGTTACTTAGCACTGCAGCAACATCATCAGGCACACTGGAAACTGCAGCCTGTGTGTGTGTGTGTGTGTGTGTGTGTGTGTGTGTGTGTGTGTGCAAGAGAGAGAGAGAGAGAGAGAGAGAGAGAGAGAGAACCCCAGAGGCCACAGGGACAATCTGTTGCAGCCTCCAACCACAAAGCCTGGTGAGACTTGGTGAGACTTGGTGAGGGGTCACTCTATAGACTCACGCGTGCACCATGACACCACCTCAAGTGTCAGCCGACTTGCTACATATCGTTCTGGCAGAGCTCTCTGTAAATTCCTCCAAGGCTGATGAAGCTTGTTCTCTCCAGGATGACATTTGCTCTTCAAACTCACTGCTGGCTGGGCAAACCTTTACCAAAAAAGTATCCAGATTAACATCCACAGCTTATCTTTGCTTTAGTGTGAAAAGCTTGTTCAGGAGCTCCCAAAGGTCAGCTGTTCAAGGGATATGCAAATTCATTCGTTAGAAAATACCTGGTTCTTTGATATTAAAATCAAGACTGTGGACACACCAGATAGCAAATGCAATGGGAGGAGTTCACTTCAACTCCCAAGGTGCATTCTGGTTGGAAACATCCTATCACAGTTTCAGAGTAATCAGAGAACTCACTCTTATGACATCTGTGTCCAACTCAAGTATGTTTGAAAAGAAAGGATCAACATTGATGCAGCAGAATCATAGATATAATCTTTTTTGCCCCATTACTCTGCATTATTCTCCTGAAAATACTTGAATGGTATATATTTTACATTTGGCCATGTATCCACATGGAGTAAGAAAAATACTCTGCTGATGGAAGTTAATAGAGGTTAATGACGAGCAATTTGGTAGAATATGCTGTATTTTCTCCAGCTGTACAGACCTATCTGCACAATTTTATGGATATAACTCTAAAGGTAGACTGGATAATAATAGAATTGTATAAAGGCGGATGATAAAAACTAAACCTGAGTGCCCTGCTTCCTTAATGAACAACCTGGCCTTATCCAGAGATTTCTCCAGATGACAGGGCGTGGTTTCGACAGCTTCCTTTTGTTTCACACATCTCTTTGAATCCAGCGATGAATCTCAGCTCAGATGTGCTTTCTTGATTCCTTAAGACAGGATTAAAGACGAAGGAAGATATCCTTTCCCCGTTTTCTCTTTTCTTCTTATGACAAGCAGCGTGCAACAAACGACACAATAAAGAGGAATAGATGAGTTATGAAAAAAAGAGCCATGTCTCCGCTTTAGATGCAAGCAACATCAGTAGAAATCAGAGTGGAGATGGGAGGAGAAGTCAGGGTTCATGAGAGGATGATGGGTGTCCACATCCACCGTGTGTGTGTGTCTGTGTATGTGTGTGAATGGTGCACACTGTCACTGCTACAAACACGTGCAGTGTTCAGGTCTTTCACAGTTTGACAGAAGTGAGAAGAAAAAAGAGAAAAATATGCACGGTGCTGGTGAAGCTTCACATCGGGAACCTTTAGGTGCTACTTAAGTTGCAAAAACTGCTTGGAGAAAAGAACCTCGGAAACATGAAAATATCATTTGCACGTGGACACCACTCAGGCTAGTTGAAACCCTGCCACCTCCTCAGCATGTTTTCAGGTTGAAAAACAATAAAACATTTTGAATCTGTTTTGATAATATTCTCCTAAAAGAGAAGCGAGCATCAATTATAGCGACTGCAAGGCATCAAAGGACAGTGTTCTTTTCATTAACAAGGCTAATATTACATTATCAATCAGAACTGCTCAGCTTAAACTCAACATAATCACTGTTTTCTTTGTATTGATAATATTATTATGGAAAGCGCATTAACCTTGTTTTCACTATGTGTCATATGCTTGATTGATACAATGATGTTAATGCAGATTATATAAACAGAAAATAGCTGTTGTTTTAAGTTTGAATCATTTCTCAGATTTAATAACAGGCAACAGATAAAAAGAATGAAATAACGACGTGCCACACATTGTGAGTACAATGTCTCACATGTAAATGTTTCTAAGTTGGACACACAAGAGACCTCTGATGGGCAAGGGAGTAGAGCTGAAGATCTTTGCCCGAACCCGACGGGACCCGACGGGTTCGGGCGGGTTCGATCTTAATTTCGATTATTTTACACGGGCTCGGGCTGGGCTCGGGCTTATGCTTGCGCTCTGGGTTGCGCGGTAAATGAGCGGTCAGGTGATGAGTTTCGATTAGCGCGAAAATGGATGCTGAGGAGGTGAAACGGCGGCTGGCCTCTGGTGATTATGTTTTAGTTGCACAGAGTAAAGCAAAGTCTGAGGTGTGGAAATGTTTTGACATTGTGCATGAGAACAATGAGACAGTGGGATATGTGAAATGCAAAAGATGCGACATTCTTAATTTCCTTATATTATTAAGGCCCAAAAATATATATTTTTTATTATTGTATTATTTTTTCTTTGATGCTATTATAAATGTAGGCCTAATATATAATAATACACTGTGTTCCCCTGTGTATGTTGTTCTGCAATAATAACAAATTAAAATAAACAAATTTCGTTATTGCCAAATACCTATTTTAGTTTAGAATTTATCTTGATTTAATTCGTTAAGAATACATTTGTATTGGTGATTATGGAGACATATGCTGAAATGTTGTTACAGAAGACTTGTTGTATTTCTTTGTTCTTTCCAACTTCTAATAAGTTATTAAAAAAAAGGTATAGCCTAAATTAAATGACTCATTCTTGACTTGACTTTACTTGACAAATTAGACAAAAGAGCTGTGTCTGTGCGACGTGTGTGCGCACATTTTAATAATGTCGGGCTGTAAACGGGTTCGGGCTTGTAAAAACCTGTCAATCAAGTTGTACATGTCGGGCTCGGGCCAAATTCTGTCGGGCTCGGGCCTTATCGGGCCGAACTTTTGAGGCCCGATTACAGCTCTACAAGGGAGCACCATCCGAGCTGAGCTCATTTGCCCACGGGGGTATGTTAATTGCTCTGTTATGCTTATGGTTTTTAAATCCAAAAATCTTCTCCAAAGGTTGTATTTCCTCCGTCTTTAGAACCAGAAAAAAAAAAAAAACCTGAGCATAGGGCACCAGACAAAATGTCTCCCTTCAGTTGAAACTCCCCTCCGTTTGTTTCTTCTACACCGTCGAGCTCTCCACTCTCACAGCTTGCAGGGCGGGAGCGGGGTTAAATTGTGTCTGTACAAAGTCATTTAGCCAAGAGGCACATGTTAAAAGATTTATGGGGAGAAGCAGTGCCAAGGGTGAGCTTCTCAATTTCCTCCAAACAGCATCTTTCTGGAGAGAAAAAGCTGCTGCTCTGCAGCGTGTTTACATGCAAACAGTGTCAGTCAGCTCCGACATGTTAGTTAGAGCAAAGCCTAACATTTAGGTGGAGGGTGACACCCACCAGGCATCGGCACAGTGTGGAGCTGCGTGTGCTGGCTCTGCTCTCATTACATTACATTTCATTTAGCTGACACTTTTATCCAAAGCGACTTACATGATATATAGAGCATACATTAGACCGTAGACACAGCAACGGTGAGCAATGAGGGTTAAGTGTCTTGCTCAGGGACACAACGACATGGACTGGCTGAGCCGGGGCTTGAACCACCGACCCTCTGATTGATAGACTGACTTGCTAACCACTGAGCCACAGTCGCCCCCACAGTCGCCCCCTCTCTGTGTGTTAAGGAGAGGGATTAACCTTCCTCTTGTGTTAGCTTTCTGTTACCATCCCTTATGTTAGCGGGTCGGTTTTGACCCGTGTCTTAAATCAGCTGTAAAATACACTAAAAACTATTATTTATCATCCAATTTGTTTCCCATACCTTGGTTACCTTGTTAGGCTTCCTTTTCCATGAAAATATTGATTTTAATATTTTTGGTGTGGGCCTCTGGGCCTTTTCTTTGTCAGTATACCCCTCGATTTCAATGAAAGAAAATGGTAAAATTAACCTCAAGTGAAATATTTCATTAAATAAAAGGTTGTTTTGTTACCTGAGTATTACTGAGGGGTATTAGAACACATCTCTTAAATAAATTTGTTTTATTTATTTTTTCATTTTAATATTATTAACTATAGTAACATCTATGGTGTTACGGGTCAATTTCGACCCATATATATTTACTTCAAGAAAAAGGCTAAAAAGTATTTTTCCAGGAATAATTTCTTCTCTGTGCCCACCATGGTAAGTTTCCAAGGACATAGCTGGTAAAGAAATTGTCACAAGTGATATTGTGACCGTGCATTCCACTAGTCATTTCACACGTTTTCCTTAGTTTTGCTCACTGATGCCACTCGCAGCTTTGCATGTGTAAATCTGTAGATTCTGTAGAAAATATTTCTGCCGGTCGATGTGTACCAGAGACTATCAGTGCCCTCATTGTAGGATCTGTACACTCCAGCAATAAGAAGAACACCAATATAAGCATCCAGGTATTCCTCATCAATGTCCTTCCACATGTCACCATGGACTTTTTTTCCTTCAAGGTTTGTCATGATGACTCTTTTTAGTGACAATGGCATAAATAGCTCAAAACTTGTCTTGATGTCACTGACTCTCGTCACAGAAAGCCTTGTGATTCCTGGGGTCATTTTGATGACATTTGCAGCATCTAACCTGCCATATACATCATGAGGTACTGAGCTCCATTAGATCTTAACATGTTTCAGTGGGAGCAGCTTCACCACCGGTGTCCTCCTCATCAGACTCATCACATGTGTCTGTGTCTTCTGGATGTTACTCCACATTATCTTCCTCCTCAGAAACCTGCTCATCCATATCGCTATGCGTCTTTGTTTGTTTTGTTGTTGTGCAGGTATAACTGGCTAAAAAGGCAAAATGAGAATCCCCTGAAGCTCACATGATTGGGAGAGAAGCTGTCTGTCAGTGTGTTGGCTGACAGTGCACTTATGATTTCAGTTTTAGCTCTAATTGTTGCTTTATAATATTATTTTTATAACTGGGTCAAAACCGACCCTAACAACACAAAGGTCATAATTTCAACCAGAGCATTTTATAATTTAATTAACAAAAATTATTTTTGTTTTATTTTGTTGTAATAGAGGTTCCTGACAAAGCCTTGATGCATAAAAGCAAATTTATGTGGTTCTTTTATGCATTTAAAATCTAAAACGGGTCGGTGCCGACCCTAACACAAGAGGAAGGTTAATGCAATGAAATGACAAAAGGAAAAGGAAACGAGCAAAAATCACAATCCAGGGAGAAATTAGAAATAATTTTTGTCGGTTTCATGACGGCGAGAATGACATTTTTCTGCTTGTATAGAGAGAGAAATATTTGTATATAACGAGTCAAATGAACTCATTAAACGCATTATAAAGGTGGAACTGCCCCTCTTTTATCATTGGCTGACATTGAGAGACAGCTTATAGCTGGTAGCTGTTTGTCTCTCGCTCGGTCAAAGGTTCAGAATACATTCAGAAAAGTTCAACTCAAGTTCTTGAGCCAATCCACTAATTACAAATGAACTGACTTCAGTTCACAATGCTTGACAATAAAATGTTGGTCTGACCTCGCTTTTAAAGAAAGCCCAAGTTAATTGTGTGTATCATTGTAGCCCAGGCCGTCAGCTTTTACACTTTGTGATCACTGGCGTATTGGAAACAGGTTATCCTCTATCTATAGAGGATAGATGATGTGGTTTTTTGTAAAGACTCTTTTGCATTTTTACCTGTATTTGACAGTGTGGAGACGGGCTGGAGTGTGAGGAGTACGACATGCAACAAAGGTCCAAATGCGCTCTCACTGAGGATGCTGCAGCCTGTGTTCTAACCACTTAGCTATCCAAGCTACTTTAGCCACAATATCTACAACTGTGTTCTAATCTTCTGGTTAGCTGGAGCACAAAATACATTCGGCAGACGGTATATAACACATCTACTTTAGCTGCTAAAATGTAAATGTTAGCATTGTGAGTTTAGCTGCTGAATGATCAACGACACGATGAACAGAAACCTTTCCGTTAGCTTGTGAGGTTAGCAGCGGGTCAGTAGCATGAGTGTGTGTGTGTGTGTGTCCCTGCTAAACACAGACAGCGGCCCATCCGCTCTGATGAAATATGAATACATTTCAAATCTGTTTGGCATTGTTTCTGGCAAAAAGGGAGGAAAAGCATCTTTTTTTTTTGACTGAACAGCTCAGTGTCGACATTATGAATGCATTGGAGTACTGAAGTGCAGAATATTAACAATATCATCTTCCGAGCTAATATGAGCAATGGGTTGGCCTTTTGTTTGATGAAACATTTAGTGTAGCTCATATCTGTAGTCTGTTTTCTCACTATATTTTCTGTGTGTCCGGACCAGAGACACACTCTTTGTGCCCGCTCATCACCTCTCAGTCAAACTCACGGCACAACAGAAGGACAAAGTGTGGGAGACGCACAGGGGAAAGAGGCACGGGCTACACAGCGCCTAACTTAGTGTGTGCGTACGTGCACACACACCGTGTTGATGTTCTCCCTGTGACATGTTGTTTATCACAATGCAGACTCTTATTATATATTTAAAGGACCTTTGAAATGATTATGAGCTCTTGGCCCACGAGCCCCCGAGTAGAGGAAAACAAAAAAGGAAGCGAGCGAGCATAAGGCAGAGCAGAGAGAGAGAGAGAGAGGGAAGGAGAACAGGAGGAGGGAGGGCGAGAGAACGTCTCCAGAGCAAAACAAAAGGAGAACAAACAAATGCATCTCTTTTAGAGAAACAAGATGATAGAAGAAGAGGAAGGAGAAGAAGCAGGAGTAGGAAGGAGGAGGAGGGGCGGGGGATCTTTGTTGTCGCTAGCTGTTCTCGGCGTCACTTTTAGCTTCCTCCTTTTTATTTTTTCATCGACACAAAATTTGAGACTCAAAAGCGCCATTTGAAGTCGAAGGAAAAACACATAGAGCTAAGAGCGGGCTGGGCTCGGTGGAAGGTGGCGACGGCGGCATTTGAAGTGCTCGGCTGCGTGAGATGCATTCAGGGCCTATATGCTTTGCAAAAATAATGAATTATACATAAACAGAGTGGGGAGAGGTGGGGCGTGATGATCACAGCGGAGTGGAGGAGGTTGAAACCCGGGGAGGCAGGAGTGTGGATGATCAGGCCGGTTATTACATGGAGTGATGTTCCAGCTGATCACAACATAAGGCAGCAGGAGAGAAGGTGCTCACACTTTCACCTCCATATCCAGAACCAACACGTCCTGACAATGGTCCATTCATACCTCATTATTCTTGGGAGTAAGACTCCTTCCCTGTGGAGTTTTAGTTTTTTTTTTATTTTAATCGGCAAATAAGACATTTTTATTGTTGTATTTTCTGAAACCTCAAACATTATATACATATTTTCATAGATTCTGGTTCTAGATTACTGTTATATCTCTCTGTCAGACATTCTTTTAAACTTTTTTCTAGTTATTTATCAATATTATGGGTATTTTATAAATGTGATATTAACATTTATATAGCATCAGCTTTACTGTATTATGCTTATAGTTTAGGGTGTGTAAACATTTTGAAATTACAATACAATGAAGGCAGGGCTATCGCCATGATTTAAATATTACTGATATAAAAAAAATACAACAAGAACCATTACCCACACCCCAAAAGATTATTTAATTATTTAATTTTTTTCATATTATTCATATATTTTTTCTGCAACTAAAAAAGTTTATAGAAATTCCTCTGAAAATCGTCAACCTATCAGACATTTTTAATTTTGTCCTGTAAAACATGGTTGTTGTGAGGGTTCGGTTTGGCTGGACCCAAGCGCAGACACGGGGAGGCAAGGTTGGGTGAAGGTAAAGGGTTTATTGATGGTAGGGAAGAGTGCAGGCGGAGCGGTGAGGTGGCGTGAGCGGCGGCGGCTGGGCTGGAGTACCGGTACGGGAATCCTGGGCACAGGGAACAAGGGTTAGTAGCAGACTAAAACCACAATGCAAAGTAGATCTCGTAGTCAGAGCTCTAGAGAGGCCGAGAGTCAAAGTACCACTTGAAATGGAGCAATAATCTGGCAACTGGAGAGAGGGAAGCCAGGGTGTTTTAACAGGGAGGATCTGATGATGTGATTGAAGACAGGTGCCGGAGATGAGGTGCAGGTGTGGAGATGATTGCCAGTTGCCAGAAGCCACGCCCACGAGACACACACACACACACAGAGAAGACAAACAGGGGACACCAGAGACACAAGGAAAAGACAAAAGGGACATAAGTCACGGCAGAGCTGTGACAGTTGTGTTCTATTATGTATCATGTGTATCACGTATGTCACATTATAGTCATGTCTCCTGGATCCCAATACAAGGTTCATCATTATGGAGTATAGTACTTGTAGTATAGTGTTGTGGTTTAAAGGTTGGAGCATGATTTCAGTAAAGTTATGGCAGTGGCAAAAAGCTTACTTTCCTTGATGTACAAATGCTTCAAACATCTGTGAATGTACACATAAATGTGGTAAAGCCACTAATTCACTATAGTTTTGCGTTTTGTTTTCTGCACATCAGCAGCACTTGTCTTGCCTGACTGTCTCTGCACTTTAAGGAAAGAAATGCTTCTCTTCCATCTTCTTCTTCTTCATTTTTTTTTCTCCTCTTTCCTTCGGTGGCTGAACACAATAGCTCTCTGCCCGGCCTTGCCAATCCCACAATGCCTGGCGGTGGGTCTGGCAATAATTCAGGGCAGGACTAAACAGCTGGCTGCCTGACAGGAGAGCTGCCAAGAGCTGGCAACGAGCGGCAGGCTGCTAACCCTTTCACATTTTTAATTAGACCCACACAGCCATGTCTTTGAGCCATCGTAAATATACCGATGACATGCCGAGCATCATTTGTTCAGAAATATTCGCTTACAAAATGCTGGGCTCGAAGTCCTTTTTTTTTTTCTTGCATCGAGCTTGCAAGAATATTCCAGAATATCTTCTACTGTGGGAGTTAGTTAAACACAGCTAGAGGAGATTTTGCTAAAGGTGATGAAAGATTATCTCTCTATAAAGGAATGGACGTATGTGACAAACACTAACTAGACTGTTGGACTGCTTTTCATCACTGGTTCTCTCCCATAATGGTCAGATCCCATTGACAGAATGAAATACGAGGCTGTCTAATACATTTTAGAAAACCTCCCGTTGTTCCACGAGAGCAACAGCTTTTCAACCTGCACCATCCAGCAAAACACCGACATCCTGCCCATCACCACATCATGTCAGCACGAGGCTCTCCCTGGCCTGTAGAATGCTCGTCAGACTCACTGTAAGGTCGGAAGCCTCTCCAGCTCCGCACGCCGGGGACACAGTGGTACCACGGGGGCCGGGAGTACGAAGGAAGTCCAGGAAACAATGGGAGCGAGGTGTTTACTGGAGCGAGGGCACCATGTGCAGGAGGGATTACCACAGCATTATGACTGCAAGACGCCTCGCCATCTGGACACACAGCGCAGAAAAGGCAGAGTGTAATGAGTTTGCACTAAAAGAGGGCTGATGAAAAGGACAAAATGTGGGATGGATGCTTTTGTCTGTCTCAGAGATGGAACAGGTGAGGTGTGTGCGGCGGACACATTAGTGATGAATGCATTTGCTGTCCTTGAGCTTTCATTAGTGGATGAAATGGTAGGCATATGTATTGCTGTTTTTAAATAGTTATATTAGTGAGTTCAAGACTTTAGTACAGATCAAGCTATCTCAGCAACAATGGTCTCAACAGCACGGCTAGATTGCCATGAATTCTTTTGCAGGTGTTCATGGCCCCAGAGGTTCATTCCTAATGGTTTTTCTGACTGACCTATGTTGTTGTGTCACAATCACGTTTTGGTCCATTACCAGTAAGCTAAAGGAGATAATTGCCAGATTTCCTTCCACTTTGCTGTCAATATTCATCGTCCTCAATCAGTTATTCCTCATGTGTTGAAGACATTCTAACTTTTCTGCCATTATCACTTGGAATTGAGAGTAATTGTAACAATTGAGAGACAGAACTCTTTCTACTAAGCTGGCCTTTCTTTCTTTAGGCAAAGCTACAGAGCGAACTGCTTTGAACAGAACAAGACTGTGGCTTCTGCCTCACATGCTATAATGTTTATGGGATATGAATTCAAAACCAAATGGCTAAAGATGAACGGCAAGCATATTAAATACCAAAAGACCATGGTTGATTTGGACTCTACCTTGAACATGTATTTTAGTCAAGCAAAGAAGACATGTGCTTGTTTGAAATGTTATTTGTCTTAACACTCCATCACGAGAGAAACACTGAACCAGCTTCCAACCCGCTTGAAGAAGAAGTGCATTCCTTATGCACCCCATAAGGAATGCCCTTCCAGAGCCCCCCATTTAAAAATATGCTGTATATGAGCCTCAAATCACACCTGGAGTAACAAAACTAATCGGTAGAATTAGTTGTAAAAATGGCTTGTGTTTATGCACTTCCAGAGCCCCCATTTTGGAGGGCTCTGGAAGCCTGTGGGCCTGTGGGATTAGAGGGGTTCAGAGCCTATCAATCAATAGCAGCCCTTAGCAGAGCCACTGGTGTGATATAGCAAATAGAACGGCACAAAGTTAATTTGTCATGTGTATAACAATATTACACAATAAATATGAACAGAAACCATAAGTATGACTCAAAGTGACTCAAAGTGTCCTCAAAGTAGATAAGAATGCACCCTGAGTTTGGAAAAAATGCTGTTAGAAACATGCTATAACTCAACGGTTTTGGAATCCTTAGAGCGTACAGAGTTCTGTAGGAATGTTCTACCTTCAGCGGAGTTGACATGATTTCTCGAAATTTCTGAACTAAAATAATTATTAAAAATACTTTACTTCACTCAATCAAAGCAAAACCTTGCACAGATACTCCTACCATATAGCGCTATTATATATATATATATATATATATATATATATATATATATATATATTTAAAAAAAACATTCGTTAATATAGTTACGATAATGAAAATGTACTTTCTTTTCTTTTCAGTGTAATAAACCAATATACCACTAACACATATATTAACTTATGTTGTATCTTCACAAGGGTTCTCTGTATATTATGGCTTTTGAAATTCTTCAAATAGACCTTGGGAATGAGGAGATAATCAGTATTTAGTATGAGATGCAAACCATTCGCCATTTTTGCCACAAAATGGCTGGGGTGCAAAGGTAGTTAGTGTCAATAAATAACGACTACCCTGAGGTTCCTTCCTTACCTTACGTTATGTAACAAGCATAAAGTCAAGGTTTACTCTTAACCCGGGACACGACTGGCGGACTCTGTTGGTTTTATTTGACCCATCATCCATTGAGGACGTTCTCACTTTGTATCCTTGTTATTGGACCCGACACTTTCTTCAACTTTCTACAAGCAGCCCCTACATTATCTGTGTGTGTGTGTGTGTGTATGTGTGTGTGTGTAGGCCAAGAGTCTTGGCATGCCAGTACAGTGTGTGACACATGGAGGCAGTATGGATGGTGAATGGTCATGTCCAGCTGGGATCACATCTGGACTGCAGGGGAAGTGACAAAGGAAAGGTTGAACTCAAAGGACTTCTGGCTGCCTTGGAAGTGACTGCATTTGTGTGTTTGAGTGTATCAAAAAAAGATTCTGAACTGATATTAAAGTAGTGGTCTCCCACCATGGGCCACCCAGAGTTAAGGATCTGGTCCTCCCACTTGGTTGAAGATGTGTTAATAAATTGTGTAATCGGCTGCTGCAGTGTTTGCTTTGAACTAAAACCTGCTCGAGCCTTGTGCTTTTAGAATAAACAGGGAGATACTCCACCTCATCCAGGTGCCGTGCATGGACACAGTGTTAGTGATATCCACATTACATTACAGTGCAGTTGTCTAATGACACATTTTAAAGGTGCAAAATAAGGGACTTGGATCATTTCAATTGCCTCTCAATGTCTCGAAATACGGGAACAGCAAGCCGGTGGCTCACAGCTAAGGGTGCTAACAACGCTAACAATGCGAACAACAGCAAAGGTGCTGACAGAGCTTCCAGTGGGTAACTCCACTCCATCATATCTTAACAGACAATAGTTATTTGCTGTTGTATTGATGCTCGGATTGTTAAATACAGCTACCATATATTGTGTGTTTGGGTTTATTTGCTTTTACCACTGAAGCACCATCTGTGTATGGAAGCATGACACTCCTGTCAATCAAGAAGGGAAAGTGAAATCCATGCTTTAAATAACTAGTGAAACTACCTGTCGACATCATAACATTTTATCTTGAGGAGGAATAGAGGACTTTTTTATGGACTTCCATGTTTTCTTTGAAACCCTGCAAACTGGTGGTGTCTTCATAGTCGTGCTACTTATCAAGGCCTTTTGTATTCTCAGCACATGGAACATTGAAGCTTGAGCCCTGGCTCTATACGTATCAAACTATGATGCCTCTAAGAACTATGATGCTTCAGTCACTAGGTGAGCATGTGTGCAGAGCATCGTCTACTCCAGTTCATAGAAGCATCATACTTTGATATGTATTGAGCCACTGACCAAGCTTCAGAATCCATGCGCTGGGAATGTAAATGCAGTAGGCAGTAAAGGAGGAAGTCAGGTGTGGTACTTCAAAAAGGGCAAAAGTCTATGTAGGAACAAGACCAGGCATGGATGGGCCAAACAAACACAGGATCTTCACCCGTGAAAAGCCTAATGTCAATGTTGAATCATTTTAACTCACGTATAGGTAATGCCACAATGTACTTATTAATGAATACTTATTAATAAATGAATTAGATATATTTGTACATACAAAGAGCCTAACTGGTGAAGTCTATTGGACTAAACCTCCTGCAGTAAAAAGTGATGCTGAGGGACCAAATGTCTGGAGTGAGAGCGTGCTGTACCTTTCTAAACTTCGGGGCTGATGAAGGGAAACCCATAATGCAACTTAAGCCACTGTCTTTTTTTACAAAGTCAGTTCTTCAGAAAAGCAGTGATCTTGTCACCCTTGCTCTCCAGATGAGCACAGCCAGGCTTCTGCACGCAAAGAACGTCTTCAATGTGTGTGTTCTACAGCCATTAGTTGAGTTGATGAGAGCACCTGCAGAGATCTGTCGCAGCCTCACAACAGGTGCCTGCCCATAGCGCCACAGAGACCGAAACACAAGTAATGACATGCATACAATGCAGCAACAGTGCTACAGGTATGCTTATCTTTATTTGGAATTTTAATGTAAAAGGATGTAACATGCTATTTACTAGACATAACATTTTGCAGCACCCTTTACGTGTGCGACACAGTATCAATGAATACAGACACATGTCGGAGCATGTTAGGCATGATGGGCCAGAGTGTAGATCTCTAAACCGAGTTAGAGCTGCAAAGTCAAACTGTATCATCTTGCCTCAGAGGGATGAGCAGCTCTCTTTGATCCAGACCCAGTGTAACTAACGGGTTTGATTGACACATGGCGGTGCATTGCTGAGGTGGTCTATAATGTCAATGACAACTGTCCCTCTGAGGCCCTTTTGTGTGCATTTAGGTTTTTGTACCTCCTCCCTCTGCTATTTCCAGCCACACCTCCCTGCAGATCTGCAGAGGAGGGATGGTTGCAGGGCTGCAGAGGCCCAACACGACCAGGCCTGTGAGGCCTTTGGCATCAAGCCCAGACAGAGAGAGGAACCACTGGAGGCCCCGGGAAGGAGCTTTGGGGAGGGAGGGATGGAGGGAGGATTGATGGAGCCTGAGATCAGACAGGCTTGAGGCAGGTGTTAAAATACTCACCCTGGTTCTTTTGTTGGCGATTGCTTCGCTAAAACAGTCAGTTTGCAGTCAGCTTCTGAGTCGTACACACTGGCTTTGTTTCCATCAATCATCATGTTCTCCTGGCCAAGTGGTGGTGTCATGTCAAGCCAAAGGCAGATTTCTGACACACTCCACACAGTGCACACACACACACACACTCAAGGTATTACATATTTGGTAACAAGCTGCAGCCAAGGTTGAGATTCTAGGCTTGCACAGAAACCTAATCTCCCTAAACCGCTGGCTTCTGGACGGACAGTCTGAAATCATGGTACAAACTATGCAAGTACGACAAAGGTTGTAATAAACTATAAAAGACTCCTTGTTCTATTGAGTGATATGTGCAATTAAAAGCATTCCTTCTGAATAGCATGGTTGTCTCAAACCCCCTCTCTGGATATACATGTAACAGTGACAACCTTTGGGTCAGTGCAGAGAGTGAGTGCCCTCAGCATCTCCCTCCCAGTGCACCCTCATGATCCTCCAAAGACTGCACATCCACTGCAGCGTCTAAGTGAACTGGAGGAGTCGTCACTTCTAATGACGACGAATAGCTACCCCTGCACTCCACTCCAGCTCTCCCAGTACTTAGAAGTGTCAGGGGCGTCAGAAGGCATCTGTTGAGCTCAGGGGTCGCAGACGAGAAGTGACTTTGAGGTGACCTCAGGGATCATTTTTGCCGTTTCCTTTCAGCTGTCAGTCATATTGTGAAACAACCTGAGGAGGAGGAGGAGGAGGCAGTGCCTGTCTGCCCCCTATTAACTCAGTGTAACCTATTTGTCTTCTCTCGCTCTCCCTTTCCGACTGCTTCCTGCACCCTTAAAAGATGTACAGTTTGATTTTTATTATAGAAGAAAAATACATAGAATGGGTAAAGCATGCATGCAGCTGTGTGTGTTTATAGTGTATATGTGACCCTCCCCTGCCTGATTAGAATCCAACCTCTGCCCTACAGAATCTTCCTCTGTGTTAGTCCTGTTCAAACCTGAGCTTTGGCCCTAGGACACACACCTGGCTCCTCTTCACACACACACACACACACACACACACACACACACACACACACACCGTGTGATTTGTATATAGGCATACACACCTGGTCACTCCATCCCCTGCACCTCCTCTCAGTCTCTCTCCCTCTTCTTTTCCAGTCTCATTTCCTCGCCGTGTTAAGATGCTTATATTCCATCTCTTGATCTGCAAGTCATCCTTAAATCTTTTAACACGGCTCTGGCCCCGCGGACTAATCGTATTCCATAAATATTTAAAAAGGGCGGAAATCCGCTGGAGGTTGCCTTATCTGGAGCCCTGATGATAATCATCTTAACCAGGACCATTATGATTTTAATTACCTGTCTTTGATTTCCTAACTCAGGAGCGTGGTTATTCCGGGCCCCGCGGTACATTCCAGGTTAAAAGGGGCTCTGGGATTAACTCCCCCTGATAATTGAGTCCATGTCAAAACGTAGATTTATCCGTGGAGAGGTGTTTAGAGTTAAAATCTCACGATCCCATGTCTTCAGCCGATCAGGGTAATATTTCAGAGCTGATTCTGGAAGATGCCGTTGGCTGCAGATGAGTTTAACAGTCATGATGACTGCAGTGCGCCGCTCCTCGTGTTATTCTGCTTTCTTTAAACTTTAAAAAAGAGATTTAGACTGGGATGAAGCATGCTTTTAACACATACGAGTCAGTTTAAAAGTAGCAATGAATGATTCACACTACAATCTGAAAATAGAGTCCATCATAAAATGAGGTAAAATAACATCTGAAAATGAATGTTGACAATGTTTAATTAAAGTGTTTGAGTAAAGGTCACACTGTTCTATCTCAGCCTCTGTATTCACTGCCTGTCCTTTTCTCAGTGACTCCTTACTCTCCTGCCAACGTGTATTCAAACCTTTTCTAAAATGACACACCTTAATTGTCTTATCTTTTTGTTTGAGTTCGCTTCAGGTGATCTGCTCCAGTGACCCTTATGCAGAGGATGCTCCTCTAATCGGTTTCTCAACCTGTGAGCGTGTTTGCAGCTTATGACCGATCATCATCATCATCATCAGCAGCAGCAGCAGCAGCAGCAGCAGCACATACAAACAAAGAGGAAAACTATAATATGAGACAATAACGAAGAAGTGAAACACATAATCAAGTTAAAGGTAACACAGTTGGACAGCTGGCAAAATAAATCACAAAATGTCTGAATATGTAGATTATGAGACTCTGCCCCATCTAGAGCAGGAGTAGTTACTATAATTGCGTTGCTGTATTCCATTCAGTAAACGCGTTTCTTAGATGTATTCCTATAGATATTATACCCAACCCCCTTGCAATGTGCGATGTTGTGGTTTGAGACGCGTTCAGGGACTCTGCGAGCAGCTGTGGGCTTTTCACTTGCCGCCGAGATGCTTGGATTTTTGGATTGTCTAAACAAAAAAAAATATTAAAGATACTTAACTTCACTCAATCACAGCCTTTGTGAATATCATTAAGATAATAGAAATTAACGTAGACATTTTTGGGACATTTTATTTTTTTAATTTTCTGTGTAGTATCATAAACCAATATACCACTAATACATATATTACATTACATTTAGCTGACACTTTTATCCAAAGCGACTTACATGCTATACATTAGACCGTAGACACAGTAGCAGTGAGCAATTAGGGTTAAGTGTCTTGCTCAAGGACACAACGTCATGGATTACCGTAGCCGGGGATCAAACCACCGATCCTCTGATTGAAAGTCGGACTTGCTAACCACTGAGCCACAGTCACCCACATATGTTAACGTATTATCTATTTTCACAAGGGTTTTCTGTATATTATAGCTGTTGAAATTATTCAAATAGACCTTGTTCGTGTGGAGATAATCACTATTTAGTGTCGGCTGCAACACAGTCGCAATTTTGGACAAAACAGGGCTGGTTTAGTGAGGCAATAACATCGCACCTCAGCAACATTACAAGGCCCCGTTTAATACTGGGTTTGAGTGCCCACCCAACAGTACATGTGTTTTATGAATCACACTGATTTATCATAATATATTTCAGCTGACTGATTGAATTCAATTTTGCTTTGCTTTCATTTATACACACACACACACACACACACACACACACAGTATACACCTGGTGGCTGTGTGGATGTGTGCTATGGTGGATAGGGAACATGTTTTTCCTCGCTGTAGGTCATCTGTGCTGCTGCTGCCAGAGCAGGGAGAGGGAGCATGGAGCCCGCAGACAGCCAGCCTCATCGGGAATGAAGAGGAACATGTTCTCTGGAAAGCACTAATCTGGATTTGTACCCCCCCTCCCCCGCACACACACACACACACACACACCACCTCTTTATCTGCTGTGACATGGCAAGGAAGTGGCTGGTGCTAACAAGAGAGCATAATTGATGTCATTGGAGTGAGCCAACACATACAGTATACAGAGCCATGTCGCACACACACTGTACAGTGCATATGTGTCCACATGGGATCACTCACAGGGGCCACATATGGGCATACTCATGGACCCAAAGGCACACACTGGCACAGGGTTTTAATAATCATGTCTGGAAAAATTAACTTTGAATCCTGAGCTTTTTATGTTTGCCCACATGCTCAACAGGCCCCTTCCATTTTTACTGCCAGCTTGTTAAGTGTCTTCTGGCAGCGTGAGGTAAAGAGGAGAAGCCCATTCCAGCCGGTAGTCCCCCCCCAAAAACTCCCTCTTCACCAGCCAAACAGCCAATTACACATCAACCAATGCATCACTCTTAACAAAATCATTATTAGCATAAAGAAACTGCCTCCTTTTAGCTGGAGTTAATACATATAATGCATGTAATTGGACGAATGGTAAATGGACCGAATGCTTTACATTGTATGTCATTCACCATTTTCAGCCATTCACACACTGATGGGAGGGGCTACCATGCCAGGTGCCACTATACATTCACACCCATTCACACACCGCAGGTACAGCCTTTTGGAAGACGTTTGGGGTTAAATGTCTTGCCCAAGGACACATCGTCATAGACTGGAGGGGATCGAACCACCAATATTCCAATTGAAAGGCAACGCGCTCCTCCTGAGCCACAGCCACTCCAGGGAGCAGGGAGGCAGGTATCCTCTCTCACTAACTATCATTTGATGTCCAAAATCTTTTGAATAAGCTTTGTTAAAGCCCACAGAGCAGATTTGTTGGTCATGTCTGCCAACAGGTCAAACATAAAACACAACATTCATATTGGTTTAGAGGTTAAGTGACTTCATGGAGTCATGGCAAATGCATTATAGACAGTCTGTGACACAAAGGATTGTAGTTGTGTCACCCTTATCCAAAGGGATACACTTTCAATTAAGTTGACGACTATATGTCCATTTTAAGGTCTACTCGTATATAAAATAGAATGCACAAGGTGAAAAGGTTTCTTATGAGGCCAAAAGTGCAACTCTACTTTGGCTTTAACTTTGATAAGCCCAAGATCCAATAATGAAATATGCCAATATGTGATTTTGCTGCATGTGAGATGCTGATTCAAGTCATACATTACATGTGCATGTATACTTTTTTTGCATCTAAAGGTCTGGTTGTTTCATGTCCAGCTGTCAGAATCTGTATGCCAACAGAAAACTCAAGTTTTACATATTATACATCACCACGACCGCTTCAGAGCAACAGGTGAGTGATCGCGCTAGCTGGTGACTTCCAGACCAAAGCGTCCGTGGTTGCTCGTAGTGAAAGCAGCTCCTCACAAAAGCAGTTTTATTTGATTCAATTATAAATACAGACTCATATGTCTTTATTATTTACAACAATTTAGGTAAGTTAATACAAGCAACCATGGATGCATTTGGCGGCAGCACAAAGCAAACCAAACCACCGGCGGCGGCGATGGCTGCGATCTATCAAATGCGCTGAACACCACTGGACTGATCAAAAGTGCTCACGTCTATAGTGCCCATTTTAAAACTCTCTAAAGTCAACAATCTGAGTCTAGTTCTGTACATGACCACAGTCAACGTATAACCACTTGCTCATGTTTTCTACCCACTCAGGGAGAGCCCTGCAAAAACAACTTGGGAGGTTGCATTTGTGATCTCCGGTGGTGAATGTCCTTCTGTAGCTTGACGAGCTAGTGCACACTTGAATTATTATAGAAGACGGGTTCCTCTTCTACGTATAACATGCTACTGCCGTGAAATCACTGTGGATGCATGCATTTATAGAACTGAACCTTAGAAATATCTTAGATTTTTCACTCACTTGACATTCTGAAGCACGTATGGCACGCCTCCCCAAAGACCCCTCACATTACACCCAAATGGCTTGTACGCACACACACAGCACACACTTGCCAAACCAAATACACACAGCTGTCACGGTAAGACCCCATCCAAACTCGCAGCTCTTCTTCCTTGTGATTATGGAGTGCGTGTTGGCACGAGGCGCCGGCCTAATAGCCATTTAGCTGATTCCAGTGAGGAGATATTGGGGGAAAGTTGGTGGCGAAGTGCTTTCATGCCGACTGCCAGCGCCGGAGAGCCCGGCTGCCTTCCATCTCCTGAATGAGAAGCAAATTATTCCAAATCATTTGGGAGAGGCAGAAGCAACCCCTTTTATTTTTTGGATGCATTAACAATGTTTTCAGTCACTTTGTTGGCGGCATCAAAAAGGTGGGCCCTGCCAAAGATTAGCTGGATAAATTGCCTAATTGATCCATTCACTTTTTAACTGATGCTTTATTAAGAAGCTCTGGAGTGAGGAGAGGTGGGGAAAGGCTGGGGAATGCTGCTTTGGCTACACACACACACACACACACACACACACACACACACACACACATATGATTAAAGTCCACAGCATGAAGAAGTATACTTTCCCGTAGTCGTCAGTAAGTTTATTGATGAATAAACACCAAAAGATACTTTTCTGTCATCCGTTAAGTTTCCAGGGTTTCTTGCTCTGGGTTATTCATGGAGATATTAACACACTTCATCATAATCAGCCTTCTTAACTGTTAGCATATTAAAATGCTTTAATCCATGCATAAATATTGGAGAGCTTACACTATTAAGGTGATGGATGGAGGATGTTCAGTGGGAACACCTTGCATTATAGAGTGACTGGGGAGCAGAGCGAGGTGATTGCACTGAGCTTAATGTAGATTTTACACAAATATTACAAATACATGTCATTGGTATTTGAGAGTTGTACAATTGGTCTTCTATGAATACAGTAACAAAATGATTCCAGTATAGACAAACATTTAGCATTCTCTATGTCTTATGGAAGTATGTCTATGAGGCCCAAACATACACAAATAACGTCTGCCACAACAGTAATATTTGTGCCATGAATTGGTAAATAAAGATTGCAGGAAGCGAAGCGTTCCTGGGGGAGGACCCCCTGCTTGATACATTTTGAAAGGACACCTACGCCATTGCCCTCGTGGATGAAACCTTTGTCTCTTCTCTCATTGCTACATGAAATATGCTGACATTCCCAGCCTTACGGTGTTTTAGTTGATAAACTACCTCAATGTTGCATTAAAACCAGTCTGCTTCAAGTTGGCTTTCTGACACATGTATTTACTCAAAAACACGCTTGGAGTTGGCAGCGATGTGAACATGACTTCCTGCTCTGTGGTAGAGCTGTGGTCGGCTGGCTGGTGACAGCAAGACTGGAAGCCTTTCCAAAATGAAGCAGGTGTAGAGCAGAACAGGAAGTGTTCCTGGTTTCCTTCCTGTAGCGCAACCCTCACTTATGTTCAGCCCTTCACACAAAACCTCAGACAAAGACTGGTGCCATGTTTTCTGCTTGCCCCGCTTCTTGTACTTGTCCCCATCTTGTCTGTTACCTCCTGACAGGCGCAACACAATTACAGTTTGACGACTGGCATGAATGTGTGGAATAATGTGAATCAAATCGGCTCCCTACAATTTAGTCAGTTTAGCAACAGCAGACTTGTACAACACCAGATCTACTCTTTCAAAGTTGGAAGGAAAGTAATTAGCTAAGGGTATCCTAAATCTATCTGATGCTGTGTCAAAGTTTGTCTAATTCCTGTTCTTTCTTCTACAAGGAGCAAGTGCGGCACTTGTTACAGTCAGCATAATTAATTTGATTGATGAAAGATGTATGCGAATATCAGAGGGATAAACGCAAGCTGATTTGAACTCCCTCAAATACTGAAACTGTTCTAGTGTCATCAATATGTGGTATGCATTACTTTCCACCAGTCATTTTGTGATAAAGTGTTGTCTTTACATTGACTCTTTGATGCTTAATTCCTACTTATCCCACAATGCCTGTCAACACACCCAAGATAATGGGTGTGAACATGTTGCACTCAACTGGGGGCTTCATGTGGAGAGAAGTAGTGAAAGCAGCAGTGAAATTTGTATGGTTGAGAAGATGTAAGCGTCCCCGTTGTTGGATGAAACAACTGATTTGTGCTGCATTGCATTGTGGAAAACTAATATACTCATGTACTTCGTATCAATACCTCCTCTGCTCTCATATTTCCTCTTCTTCAGCTCCTGCTCAGATTCTGGGTAAAGGCCGGGGTATGTTCTTCATGTGAATGCCGATCAAGCTATAGGTGGGGCCACACAATGATTGATCCGAGGCCAGGGGACATTTGAGGAGCCCTGCTAGAATGGGACCACCATGCGCTGCAGAAGCAGGAGTGGGTTTGGACGGAGTTCTGCTGACTTGACACTGCTAAGCTGCTGGACTTGGCAGAAGATGAAGCCAGCCTCATCGGTTTACCCCCTCCGTCGAATTCCATGGTGACACCCAATCTGGATCACATTAGGAGCCTGGCCCACCAGGCCTCGAGCAAGCAGGGATTATGGATGGAGTCAGGATCGTGCTAGGGAGGCCCTGCCCCAGCTAGCATACTGTTTCGTCACACAGCTTCAACACTAGATGATTGCACACGCTATTCTTTCTCTTTGTCTCATGTTAATACTAATGGTTACATGGCCTCTTAGTTTCTTAGTTATTGTCTCCATCATTATCACTTGTTTTAAACTCTGTGGTGTTTTTGCTTTTCTTTATTGCAGTACTATTTCAACCTGCAAAGACCCCTCTCTCTGAGACCTGATAGCTATTGCTGCTAACACTGATCTACCTACAAGTTTCAAAATGTAATTGATAACTGTGACAAAGACAGATTTTCAAAAAATAAATACACCAAAGTGGTATACTCCAAATTTCCAAGACAGGCTTTTAAATGCTGGCTATATGTCCAATTAGTGTCCTCTATCAACCAACACTAGCAGAAAATAGATGTTCTTGCTTCAATATTCATGCTTGATAGTGTCTCTATCTGCGTCCCTAAATGTGCTGCTCCGTCTATCTATTTGTTCTTTCAAGGACAAAGACCACAGCTTGCTCTTGCATCAGGCCGCTGTATCCCCAGTGTGAGCACTCAGGGCACACACCCGTAGTGAGTCACCAATCACTTTGTGTTGTTTTGGGGAAATGGGGATGGGAGGATTAAACGGATAGGGGGGAGGTCAAAGTCCATCCTCTCATCTGCCGTTCTGTCCCTCCGAGCTCTTATCTGTTACTGTCAGTGTCCACTGACTGACGTCTTCGCTCAGCGGTCAGGTCCTGGCAGCCATGCCGCAACAACACCACCTGATACACAACCAACACAACAACAACAAAATAAACAGGGGACTCAACGATTCCCAAACCTATAGCCTCCCTATCAGCCATCCATTCTTCCATCCATCCGTGTTTCCATCCACCCATATCTCCCTAAGCCTAACGGTTGACTTTGCTCTGGTCACTCTTTACCACGAGCAAAACTGAAAGCTGCCCTTCTTTGTTTGGGAGGAAAGTCAGGCTAAACTCCAGGCTAAAGTCATCAGATGAGTCCAATTGATTGTGACCTGGTTTTGTGACAAGCTGACTTCACAGGAGAGCAGTGAGGATTCAATACAATGAGTACTTTGCTAGAGGAATGGGTCCCGACCTCTTTGTTTGACGGACCCCCACCGGGTGAGCAGATGAGCACAAATACCCCATCTGACACCCCCTATCATGTTCCAATTATGAATTTAGAAGGGATTATCAACTGGATCTTTAAAATATTATTGCATTCATATTTTTGCATGCATTCAATGAATCGGCAGAAGCTGGAAATGATATATTACAATACTTTAAGATAACTATTTTAACTGCTCAACTATTTGGCTACTAAGCAATTATTTCAACTTTTTTTTAACATCACTGTAATCTCACTATTTGAATTATTGTTCCAAACTTTTAAAGGTGTAAGATGTATTTTTAAAAATTCAACAAATGTACAAACATTATCAGCAGCATGTAAAGAGGATACTGTGTTGACATTATGTCAAAGATGTCTATGTATTGCGTTGCAGAGGTATCTACTGCAATGAGCATGCTAACCAGCGATCTCGGCCCGTCCTGCCGTGTAGTACCACTTGTACCTTGAGAGGCGATAGTGAGTCACTGCAGCATCCAGTCTGTGCTCATGAGAGGACGAAGAAGTACAGCTGCCTTGATGGCACATCAGCCAAGTTGAATATACAGAGTCCTTGTACGTTTTGATAGTTTGTTTATTGGATTATATCCAAACTTCAGACCAGCAGAAGACTGCTTGGACATGAGGAGGATGGGCAGTGACTCCGGGAGACAGACCTTCAGTTAGCAGTTAGCTGTAGCAACTTACATTCAGTCAGCTGAGCGCAAAGTGGGCACAAATTTTGCCGATCCTGCAGGATCCCACCACAGGAAATGGTGGTGGGCCCCTGGCATCAGACCTGTTGTTTGCACTGACCACATGTTTCACCTGATTCAGGTCTATGGGAGGTGTGTACTCTGTGGCAAGTCTTTAGCTGGTAGCTTACTGGTCATTGCAACTTTACTTTTACTAAAGATCAGCATCACACCAATTTATAATTCTAACTGACTGTTTATTTTTTTCCTTAACCCAACATTATATTTTCAAATTAGATGTGCTACATCTAATCCAGCATGTACCCTATGGGATCTATGCAAGTACAAGTACCCTTGGTTGGGAATTATTCAAGCTTAAACCAGACCAGCATGGACTAGACTATAATGAATTATACATTTAAAAGTTATTGTTGTCAACAGAAAACTCAATAAGGGTCCGGGCCAAAGTGAATATCCAAAAAGGTACTGATGTTTCAATCAGTGTTAACCAGACAAGTTAAAAGACAAGTCTTGTGACCCCTGACCCCAGTAATTACATTTTGCAGGCCAACAGCAAACTGATGAGAACAGATAGGGACTTCCATTGTGTATTCATTTTCATATGTCAACATCATGAGATGTGCTGAAGAGGACTTCAGAAGAGGGAAAGTGTTTACTAATCAGTGTATAGGTCAGAATGCAACAGAATATTTTGGCCAATGGGACGGGGCTGTGCTTTGATCAAGAGGGAGTATTCTGTTTGAACGAGTCACTTGGCTCAGGGCAGGAGAACTTCCTGGGGACAAAACATCCCAGACTGGGCAGCTGTGGGGTTAATATAGTGATGTTTAAGGGAATTGGTTGACGCCCCAGACCAAGACTTTGCAAATTCTTTCATATCAAACAGACCCACAGAAGACTGAAGACCCTCGTTCGCTCTGATTCAGTCCCAGAGATCCAACAGGGAAGCCTGTTGCCGGTTCAGTGAATCTTAGAGATGATTGATCTTGGAGAACTGACTTTAGACTATGGCTTGCCAATTCAACATGTACTATTGGAGAAAAGAGATCTCCTAATGCCCACATGATTATATTTGCTGTTTTTGAAATACTTTTTTTCTATTTGCAAAAATATTGTGGCTGCCCTGCACTCAAAATGAAGCTCAAATCAATAATTTCCAGCTCAGTCAGCGACAGGGGGAGTCCGACATGTGGATATTGACTTTCTAACTTACATTCTTTTCGTTCCGCCTCCTGTAGCACAAGTTAAGTTTATGCTGTATGTAGTCAGAAAACAACTGGTGTACGGACAGCATTTGACTATGCTGGTTGTTCTGCTGCATTGAATACATAATTCCACTGCTTTGATTATACATTTAATTCATTGTATTATATGTTATTAACAATACATAGATAATAACAATAAGCGACCCGCCAAAAGCATTGTGTGGTCTTAAGGCCATTGTCACTAGAGGGGCAAACAAAGTGCTGTGTGTGGTCTTCTGTTTATATGCACAACACTTCCTTTTAGGGCTGCACTTGTGAGGCCACATGGTCCTAATAAAATTCTGGGATTCACATCCATCCAGCCCATGACCTGCAACAATGAGATTTCTAGAGCCTCAGAACCATGTCCAATTTAAAACCTCACCCAAACCACTGTGCCTTCCCCAAAACTCCAAAGTAGAACCTTTACTACGAGTTCTGGTCTCCATTGTTTTGCTTGCCAACATTGTGTTTCCAAAGAGAACTGAAGGTTCTGGGGTTGTGTTTGCTGTGTTTGAGTCTCTGCCCTGCCTCCAGATTACATTTGTCCATTTGCAGAAGTAACTCTGCTGACCAGACCCCCTGGACCCAAAACCAAGCTGAACTGAGAAGAAACATTTTGAGGGTCCAGGCCTGACTGTTGGGAAGTGAGGCTTTGAGTGACAACCTGGGTCCATTGTGTTGGTCTCATGTAAACAGTGCAGCTACTGGCCTGTACTATTTCAGCTCTAATTTTAGTGTTTGGTTCCATCTTCAAAAGTGAGCTATCTATGGTGTCACATTGTAGTGGATTATTGTGCAACTTGGTGTTTATGCTAATAGATTCTGAATACAAAAAAAAAAGTTGAGAGGGATTTGTTCCTATCTCTATTTCTATCTTTCACTCTGACACACTCACATGTATGTGGGAGGACCACCGCTGACAAAAAACATTGCCTAACTTCTAAACCACGTACTCCTTATTACAATCTAAACGCACATTATTCTCCTCATGGAAAAAAATGTTTTACACTGTGGATCCCTTGAGAGGACAAAAGGGCCTGATAAAAAGATTTAAAAAAACAACACACACACACACACAATCCCAGTCTGTCCTATTAATAGGCGGCTCATTGAAATGCTGCAACAGTTTCCGGGCTGGGCTGGGGGCTGACAGTGCTGGTCACCCCACACCAGGCCTCACCTCCACCGGGGGCACACAGCGATCCGGGCTGATTGATTGGACTGGCTTTCTGCTCATTCATTAGCCGGCGCTCCGATCTGACAAGGCCTGGCAGCTACCTTCATGTAGACAGCCCGTTTTCTGCGCCGTGGGGTCCCGGCCACGCTCACTTCAGCAGCTTATTAATGACATTTAGACATTAATATTGCAGGGGATTAGGGGTATCCTATCTCCTTTATTCTCCTGACAAACCCCTTTACTGTTTTTAATGGATCAGACTCTCTCTTTCTTTCTCTCTTCCACACTTGTCTTTTCTCATCTCAAGGAAATACATGTACATGTTTCACTCTTTTCCTTCTTTTCTCGTTTTCCCTCTATTCCAGCTTTTTTAGCCCTAAATGTATTTTACATTTCTTATGCTATCCTCTCTTCCTTTTCACCTGTCTAATTAACTTTTTGAATGATCAGTAATTATTATTAGTCTGCAATTGATTTTATTTTCTTAACAAAAGGAGCATACACAAAAAATAACATGTAAAAAAAGAATACGTTGTGAACCTTTGATTTAATATAAAGAGGCCTTCCTCATATATATATATATATATATATATATATATATATATATATATATATATATATATTGAGCCCCTCCACAGGTGTGTTTGAACATGTTATGGGTCTGTGACAGTTAGCAAAGCTGAAGAAAAGGATTCTCTTCTCTGGGCCACTCCGCAGCAAAAACTCTGACCTGGGGGTCATTCCTTGGTAGGGGGCTTCCAGCTTGGTGGCACATTCTGACAAACACAATCTGTTATACTGTCAGAAATGTAAACCCAATTTCTTTTAATTTCATTAAAAAAGCAGAAGTTCTTAAATGTTATATGTTGTAAAATAACAGCTGTACAAGCACTTCAGACAAGTTCATTACCATGTTTGTTAGTTTTGGGTTTACCGTGTTGAATCCCAAAAGAAAAAGAGACGCTTTTCTTCTGGCCCTCACTTGTGTTGTGATGGTAACGCCCCTGGGAGCCCTTCCACCTTTTCCTCTTCATTTTTCCCTGTCCTCCTCCCATGGCCCTGGCCCGTGGGGCAGAGCTGCTGTATGATGGCATTTGGAAGCTTGGTGGAGTCAGTCAGCAGTGGCACGAGCTGTCTGAACCTACGGCTGTCTGCAGGGTGGAGGGAAAGCTGAGGGAAGGCCTTGGGACCCCCAGAGAGCAGGAACAAGCCCAGGGTTTTCTGATGACATTTCTGATGCTGCAGGGAGAGAGAGGTGGTTATACAGCGGCCCGCTGGGTGAGAGATCTGCCGCTGATGATGAAAAATTCCTGCCAATGCCATTTCTACTTTATACAGTCAAATGGAAGGTTCTGGTGCGGGTAAATACTGCCCATTTGGTTATTATTGAGTCATAAAGTCCTTGTGGCACGTGCTGCTTTATGCTGGGCTTGACTCGCATTGGCCAATGTCCTCTGTGTTTGATGTACTGTCAGGTGTGAAAAAGTCTATAATGCACATTGATGGCTGTTCATTCTGGTGAAGCATTTACATGCACGTGTATCAGTCTTTTATTACATGACTTACATGATATACAGTAGACCGTTGACACAGCAACGGTGAGCAATTAGGGTTAAGTGTCTTGCTCAAGGACACATAACATGGACTAGCGGAGGCGGGGATCGAACCACCGATCCTCTGATTGAAAGGCGGACTTGCCAACCACAGTCACCCCCACAGTCTTCCAACTTGCAAGCAGCTGTCGCCTAACGCTGATCAGTTAGCTGAGGTGTTAATGCCCAGCGAGAGTGATAACGTGAATGCAAGCCTTAAGGGTTCTACGTTCCTGAACAATATGACACATCAAGAATCCTTACCACCAGATGAGACATACATCTGTCCCACATCCCACCAATTGAACAGATACAGCATTACAAGTAAGTGTTCACAATGTTGGGAAATTCACTTCTTTTTGAGGGTTATATTTTTGTTTGACAAGCATAAAACTCATGTAATGCTTCTTCACATGAATACAGTTATCACATACACTTCCAACGCTATTGAGGATTAAATTGCACACAATTGCACACAAAAGGCCACAGGCTCTCTTCCATTATGATCCTCTGGTTAGATGAGAAGATTGTGCGTTACGCACAAAGCTGGAGTCAGAATACGCTTCGCCTAGCTTAGCATGAAGACAGCAGCAGGGGACAGAAAGTACTGCAGTCCACAGTGACTACATCCTCTTCTTATAGACCTTCCATGTAGGATGGCTTTGTAATGCCGACTGAGCCAGATCCACAACAAGCTAGTAAGTGGACCTTGAGGAAATAAATTCAAAAAAAGGAAGGAAAGTAAAGAAGTTTGCTGTCTACAAAGTTTAAAGCCATTTTTTTGCAAAGGTGTTTAACATCAAATGTCATATATGTATTGGCATATCCCAGATATGTCATGTGTTGTCTCACATTTTTTGCCAGCATTTCCATGACCTGTTGTCTGTTTCCAGGGCAACAGTCACCTAAAAGGTGAGACTACTTCTAAGTCACGATGTTCACCTGCTGCACTGAATCACAGGACTGATCGCAGCAACGATACATCGATACTGAAGTCGTGTTGGTGATCGAACCGAGTTTTCCCATTTCACCCAGGGAACGCTGGGTAAGACGCTCCCATCTGGCCTGCCGGCCATGTGCATAGCTCCGCTACAACCACGCGGACCTGCTGCACCTCTCACCCGACAATTAGTGGCACTCATTCAGGTATTCATGCTTTTCATCACCATGTGGAAACACTTCTCTTCATCCCACGACCCCCTTATTCCTCCAGCATCACACACACACACACACACACACACACACCACCACCCTCCTTCTCAGCTACTCTTTATAGATTACTGGCATGGAGAGTTGAAACTGGCTTCAGATCTGTGCAGCTAGCCCATGGTGGCTCTGTTATGCCTGCCTGCCTGTCTCTCTGCCCGCCTGTCTAACTGCCCGGCGCTCAGCAGGAGGCCATGCAGTCTGTAATGAAAGTCATGGGGGAAAGGGAAGTAGGAAGAGACAGAAGAGGAGGTGGAGGAGGCAGTGGAAATTTGGCAAGCAAGTGCATGCAAATTGCTCGTACAACACAGGTTTGTGTTCCTGACATAAGGATGAGAAGCGTTCTACTTCTCTGCTGTGGCTCGTTAGTTTAGGATTAGTGTCATTGTGTGAAGAAATGTTGATTAATGATTGACATTTAGTTTGTCTGTCCATATATTCAAGCATTTCAGTAACAGAAGACTTCATTGGCCAGAAATCCTACAATGGGATGTGAGCACAGTCTAGTCTGTGATGGTTGATGACAAAGGGACAAGTGGGGCAAACGTTAGTGTATTGATGACTTCAGCTTTTTCTTGCTCAATGTTTCTTTGATGGATTTTTGCCTTTACAAGCACACAGTCAGTACGACGATCAATATAAAGAAACAGAAAATAGCTCATATTTTCAAGACAATTCAATTCTGTCACCACCTCCTCCCTTCATACTTTGGTCAGCACACAGAGACATACATACAGGAGTGGACACTGACATTGATTTGTCCACAGAGGAAAGTGTAAGGAAGAAAACACAGGTAAAAAACACATCTATTAAGAAAGACAAGTAGAACTCATAACAACTTTGTACGTGTATCCATGAAAGTCCATTTCTGCCGTAGAAAAAAACAAAAATAGAGAAAAGTTATTAATAATTGAAATACAAATGTTCATGGTAAGTCACACTAACGAACCACCAAAGTGATGAAATACTGATTAAAACATGTACTTTCAAAAAATGTAATAAAAAATGTCAAAAGAAAATACATTTTGACTTTCAAAGTCAAAACTATGAAGGATTACATCTAGTTTTTGCCTTTTGAGTCGTTTTGTATTTTTACTTTGTATATCTGTGAGTTACCATGAGTATTTATGTAATTCTCAATATTCTGTTAATCTGTTGGTTTATTACAGAAATATGCTTCCATATACCATCCATACAAGTGTGTGTGTGTGTGTGTGTGTGTGTGTGTGTGTGTGTGTGTGTGTTTAGGCAGGTAAAACAGCTGGACTTTTACATACTGAAAAACTCTCTGTCTCTAGTGCGGCTTTAAACCCCAGCCTTAATAAACGTGAAATAAAAACTCTATCTGCTCGCTCTCTTCATAAAATGTCTTGAGGGCAAACAGTGATAAAGTAGCGGGGTGGGCTTGTACCTCCAGCCCTATTAATTGGCTGGGCCGCTGGGGCCCTGGGGCCGAGCCTGTTACCTGTGTGAAGAGAGGCGATTAATGCCTCCCCTTTGACCGAGCCAGGCTCTCAGCCCGGCTCTGCCGAGACGCTCTCTAATTAATCCACTCTTACTGTTGTAATAGGCTCTTCCTCGGGGAGCGCTCGGCCTCGGCTATAAGCCCCCCAAATATGATTTCTCTCTTACATGGTAAACAACAGGCCCTCTCACGGGACGGCAAGAGATGAAGGAGGATGGATTTGAAGGATGCAAGTAAAAGAGAGAAACAGAAGAGGGAATAATAGCCTGATTCTGTTCTACCTTAAGAAATGATGTCTGGCTGACAGCCATGGATGTTGATTACAGTTACATGTTTACACTCTGCCAAGATGTGGACTGAAACGACTTACTTTACATATCACAACAAGTTTCTTCTTCACCCAAAGGGTTAGATGAAACATAAAGGAAGCTCAAATGCTGGAACAGCTTGCTGCCTGTGATATTTCTGCAGTAATGCAGTTCAATCAGTAAATGTGGAATGGGATTGCTTTTATAGTGGTCATTAGCCTGGCCAGTGCTTGGCCATTAGCTTCACATATGATGGCCACTACTGTATCATGCCATTCTGATATAGTAGAGAGCTATGCAAGCAGCTATGGATCATGTGACCTTTGTATTTTCATCAATTATAAATCAGCTGTTGGTTTCTAGTGTCACTGTAACGATGGTTTAGCAGCAACATTAGTTTGAGTGGTTCAGGTTGTGTTGAAGAGCAAGCTGTTTCTGTAGTAAACCTGACCTCAATGTTACACAATGTCAACATTAGTGCATGCTTTAGTCTCAAATCAGATCTAATAACCAATCCCTTTACTGGCTGCAGGTCTGCGGAAAGACTGATGGGTTTGATGAAAGATTATGTATTATTTCACTGACTCACTACTGTATGGATGTATTGACTGCTGAGAAGATGGATATCTATTTATTCCAGGTAAGAGCTGTTTCCAGTTTAGTATTAGCCAAGAAACAACTCGCTCATTGAGCATGTTAACTTGCAACTGATTATCGTACATGTCCAAGAGCTCTGGTAGTGGCACATAACAGTAAGCCCTGCCCTAAAGCATCCCATGCTTTATGATCTGTTTGACTCTAAATGACCATAATTTACTAAATGAACATCATGCTGTTTCGAAGAAGATTTGAGACTAGAGACTGAGACATAAACTCATGTTTACAATGTTTACTGAGGGAATACATCAAGAGAGAAGTAGAGTTATTTATATAGACTTCCATACAACAGAGGAGTCACCCCCTGGTGGCCAGGAGAGATAATGTAGCTTTAAGACATGAAGCATATACTTCTACACAACCAGAGGAGTCACCTGGTGGTCAGGAAAGAGAATGCAGCTTTAACACATGAAGCATATACTTCTATACAACCAGAGGAGTCGCCTAGTGGTCAGGAAAGAGAATACAGCTTTAAGACATGAAGCATATACTGCTATACAACCAGAGGAGTTGCCCCCTGATGTCCAGGAGAGAGAATGCAGCTTTATCACATGAGGCATAGACTTCTATACAACCAGAGGAGTCACCACCTGATGAATAGTAGAGACCGATTTAAGACACCTCCTCATCGGCTTCACTTGGCAGAACCGGAGGCAGCCTGTTCTCCATCTTCTCAAACACTCACCAGGTGGAACACAGAGTGGCCGAAGGAAAGAGAGATGAAGAAATAAACTAAACAAACTACAGTATGCCTTAAACCATGAGGTCGCAACTCTTTCTCCCATAAGAAGGTCAAGGAAATCAATAAAAACTGCGGTAAGTCCCCTGCCAGCAACCCCAAAGCCCCTCGTATCAAATGTCTGAGTTGTAGATTTACGCTTATGGCAAAGTTATAGCTTTCAAGCGTCAAGATAATAACAACCATAGCTGTAAACCTGACCCCTGACCTACAAATAGTCCAGGATTAACTGACTAAACTGTCAGCACTTTGGATATTTTTCCCCATGTAACTATTTTTATGAGGTGATAATTGGTCCTCACAAGGATAGTGATATGAGAAAACACCACCCACACAAACACAGACACATGCTCCCACCCTCAGCCCCTCCTTTCAAGCAGTGGAACTTTGGCAGTTTGACCCCGCAGCTCAGAGACCAGAGGTCTGCACTGTGTCAGCACTGAGGTGGCAACACACACACACACACACACACACACACTCACACAGCTATACACATATTAGCTGCTGCAGGCAGGCAGGAGGTGCTAAATGGCCTCAAATGGACTCAGTCAGGAGCTAATGATGCTAGCACATGTTTCACACCACAGAAGATCAGAGAGGAGCAGGATCAGCGGCCGCCGTGCAAAAACGACTTCTAATGGACCAAAGGTGGTTACACTGTAGTTCTTCATCATGGGATGGTGAGGGAATCATTTACTCCTGTCTGAGGACATGTCGCTGACTGCAGATCAGCCTTGAAGGGGAAACTGAGTTCCTGTAGCAGCAACCAAATACATACAGATATCTTTCTTGACCTTGGAAACACCAGTTAAGAAAACAATCTCACTCCAGATCCCTTTAGTATCTGTCGTGGAGCCCTTGATCAATATTTGTCTAGATTCATATGGGAATTTGCTTCAACACATTCTCACCCCAATGCTTCAAATACTGCAGCTTGGTCAGTGCTCATAAACCTCAAATACGAACGTTTTGAATGTGTCAGTGATGACGTGTCAGAGTATGCTCGTTCAGGCTGTTCTCACAGAGAGTTATTACAGAATTGAATGCACTGTATTTGTAGATATCCCACAAAGTCCATTCATATGTGATTCATGTAATCATGTACCAGGACGTAGAAAGACTCACACACTAGGTAGAAGGGTAAACAACAACTACAGGAGACTGTTTGTGAGATGAGAAGTTGACATTGATTTATGTGTCACGTACTTTAATCATCTTAATCATTAATCATACTTTTGTCATCTTTTCCAAAACCTAACTAAGTTGTTTTGTCGCCTAAACCTAACCAATTATTTAACAATCTTTTCCTAAACCTAACCAAGTAGTTCAGTTTTTTCCTGTGAAGACAGAAGTTTATTGTAGCGTATTGCTCGACACACAAAACCTGAGGAGTAACTTTTCACAAGATATCATACGACCCTTTTTATGAGGATACATTGGCTCGTTAGATGTCTTCAAAATAAACTTCTTTCTTAAGTATAGTATTTGACTCACTGGGAGTGAGTGAGCAGTGTTGTCTCTGGTTGGTCTGAGGCAACATCTAATTTGTTCGTTCAGACATTTCTCCCTCATGTTGCACTTGATGAGCTTTTGACCATATCATACCGTCTTTGTCATCAAAGGTTTCTGTTCTGTTACATTATGATGCGTTCAGGCTCTGTTCTGTGAAAATGAGTATCGGGCAAATCGTAACATTATCATGATGTGTTCAAATAAAATTTGTAAAATGTAGCGTTTGTTAGAAACTTGAATAAATCCAGATGAATTATGAGCTGTTTACCTCTAAGCAGATTAGAATAGATAATTACATCTACTAATGACAAGATTTGTGTTGTTTTTGGACAGATGGACCCTACTAGAGCAGCTACTATAATCAAACAACAAAGGGATCTGTATTTGCAAATATGGGTCATCAATGATCGACAATTGGTATTGGAGACAAATAGAAAATAATAATAATATTTTCTCTGTTTTTGCATTTGTGCTAAAATCCGTCACTCATATTCGTGATACGATCCGAATCGTGAGTTTTATGATCCGTTGCACCACTGATAAATTAGAAATATCACTTCACCGGTGTAGGTAATATAAGCAGACTTGGATATAATTCAATAAAGAAACATAATGTTTGACTTCTGCCATCCCTGACCTTCATTCCCAGTGTTTTGTAAACCCAGTGTACAATAGATGCTGGATTTTTTATTGGATTTCACAACTAGGCAGAAAGAGATTGCTTGTTGAACTCCACTGCAAATGATAATACTGAAACTGGAAATGTGTGATATTCATTTCATGCATATTCAAAACTCACCTGCTAGGTGTTATTGCAATAATAAGCACTAAGCTCCTTTTCTCTATAGGCCTTGCATACTGATGGTGTGTGTGTCGTGCCTGCTTTGTACAGAAACAGCTTGAATCCGGAGTCACATATACAGCTCACTAATGAGAAAACAATAGGGGAGCTGAGGCACTGTCTCACGCCTTTTCTTCACGTATTTCCATATACCTTCTCCAGACTCTTCCCTTTTATTCCGCTTTCCTCCTGCAAATGTTCGTGCGACTCACCTCACACTTGGTCCTCCTTTGGGCGGGGTGTGTGTGCGAGTGTGTCGTCCTAGGTTTGGTGAGAATTCCCCTGAGGTCTAGTCGGGAGATGGTGAAGCAGACACTCTCACCTATCAAAGCCTCAGGCAGGGGTCCCTCACACCCATGTAACTGATATTATTTCTATTTGATGATTAAGCCACAAGGCCAAGTCTGGCCACAGCACCATTCTCTGCGTCAGGGAGGGATTTTCAAAGGCTGCAGTGGAGACGAGAAGCCAAGTTACTGTTCTGTATTCTTCATTTAGTCGATGGAGAAAATCCAGACAAGTTATGGTGAACGATAACAAAACAATCCCTGTGACAATCTGGAACCAATACTAAACCGGGGAACCCTTGGAGGACAGTTTCCCTTCTCTCTCCTTCATGAGAAGAATAATATCATGTCATAGCTTAGTGTCCAGCACAGATTGAATTAAACTCAATTCAATTTATTTTGTTTAGCGCTAAGTTACAAATCACAAATTATCTTTACAATCTGTATACATACATCCTCTGTCCCGGGACGAGAGAGAGAAGAGAAGAAAGATTCGGCAGAGCAACAGAAGAGGATCCCTCTCTCCGGACATGTCTACGCTAGGGAGTGATTGCACAGATCCATGTCACTATGCAAGACGCTTGAAAAACGCCTTGAGAAAGAGCAAAACCGCAAAACTGCGTGGTGCGCCTATGAAGTGGGGATGTGGCTGCGCCTGGTTTACAAAACTCTTTCTATTTCTCTCCCTTTCTATCACGACATGATATGAAGTCCCCCTTCTCTCACAGACCACCAGCTGACCTGCCCGGCCACATCTCCCAGTATCAAAACAGGAGTAAAGTATTGAAGGCCTGGGTGTCTCATTAACGAGTTGTGCGACTCATCGGATGGTGCTGAAAAGGTGAGAACACTTAAACTGTTCTGCATGTATTGAAGCTGTTAGAAGAACATGGAGCAGAGCTTGCCTTCGGCTACTATATGAAAACAATGATTTTGCTGGTGACACATTTCTAGAGAATATAGATCAGAAGTGAAAATCTTTGAAAAGTTCCAAAGCTGTCTTTTTTACATCATTGGTGAAATGTAACAAACGGTGGTGTCAGGAGTATTCACATCCAGCAATAACGCACTAAAAATACTCCATTACATGTAAAATTCCTGCTTTCAAAGTATTCAAATATTATAAGCAACATGTTCATCCCATATTTGTGTCTGAATTCCATTTAGCTGCTTCAGTATTGTAAATGCTGCTCACTGTCATACCGTCATGGCTCAATGGGAATAGAACCTGAGGAGAGCCACAGTACATGTTATTAGTAACACCTGTACTTTCCTTTCCTTCTGACCAATCGGCTGCTGGGAAAAAGAGACAGGTACCTCACTCAGTGGTAGTTTGGTTAAAAAACGTCTGAGTCCAATTTTACGTCACGTCACCAGTGCCCTGCCTAAGCGTATAGGTATTTAGAGTCATCTAAGAGAGTCATCTAAGAGAGTCATCTCATTGCTGGTAGCCAATTTCCATACATATGTGGAGTTTAAACCAGCAAACTTCTAATTCCTTCCCCATTCCTGCTCCTCCTCCGTGTCATCTCCATCCCCCCAGCCATGAATGGCTGCCATTCTGCAGATGAGGGCAGTCGTCGTGTAATCACCTGGGTCTGGGGCCGGAGGACAACTGCTGATGATGAATTGTTCATTTGTTCTGGCTGCGGCTGGGGAGAGAAACACAGACACAGAGCCTGAAAGAGAGAGAGCCCCAGGCCATTACCCAGACATAGCATATGCACCACAATTTTACCCCCCCCCCCCCCCCCACACACACACACACACACACTCTGTCCAGCTCGCCCCCCCCTCACGCCACGTTCTCACACATCACAGAGGCTGGAGAGACATGGATCGGCGACCCACACCTCCACCCACCACTCCATCCTATTTTGATGTGCACAGCAAGGGTCACCAGGGGTCACGTCTGGGGGGGAGTATGGATGGAAACAGAGTGGGGGAGTGGAGACAAGGGACTTGGAGCCTCAGGGTGAATCTTCTACACACACATGCAAACAGATGCAAACATGCATGCAGACACCATAGTGGGCTGGAAGTGTTTTGACACGCACAGCGCTACATGGACACAGAGCAGCCAACACTAATGTTGGTAATGCATTTAAATTGTGCACATATGTACACAGACAGGAAGACATGAACACAAGCAAGCTGCTCCTCACTAGAATGGGAACACAGGTGCATGCACACATCGGCACATTGTAGACTTGCATAAAGATGCTTATCACCGTTTATATTCAACTTCTAAACCCCTTAAATACAGATTTCCCATTTTGTTTGCCTGTAAGTGGTTAACATGGTCTTACTCTTCCCTGACAGTATTATACATGATATGATAATGATAATTGATAATGCTATTCAAAATGATGGCTTGCTTGGCATTTTACAGGGAGATTTTCTTTTTACAATATCTACAACTATGGTGAGGATTAGTAAGAATCCTGGTTATGGAAGATAAGCAATGCTTAGAACTAGGGAGTATATTTGTGGAAATGCTCTTTCTATCCCAACAGTAATCAATAAACCATGAGCTCTGATGAAAAAAGAAAGAAAACATCCAGTATCTTTGGCTGTCGCAGGACTAATTAGCCCGTCCAATGAACCTGCTGTCCATGTGCACAGTCTGCCTTTACACGTATTGAGTCTTGCACATGCTGCTAGCTTGACAGCTGTTGGTCATAGTGATAGTTTTGGGGGAGTGGCTTTGGAGGGAGGACTGACGTGATAAGCTGACAGTGTTGCCGGCTTGGTGACTTCCTTGCTATAAATTTAGTGACTTTGTAGCTAGTTAGAGTTGGTACCATTGATCTGTGTTTTTAGGTTAAATCTATTTTAAATATTTTAAATATAGCGCACTCCTCCTTGCAGGATCCTCCAATGTTAGGTGTTAAACACCTGAACATTAACGGAAAGTGAAGATCTGTACTGGAGACAAACCAATTCCCCACATGAAGGTAGTCATGTGTCACATCCATCCTTCACTTTGACTTCAACATGTTTCCACCCTGCGACGTAAAGGATACACTACTTCATGAACTGGCCGTGAACAATGGCACTGGATGTACATTGCACAATGTCCAATATGGACCTAATTCCTAGGTCTGCTATGCTGAAAAGGGAGGTTTTCAAAAGGAAACAACAATCAAAGACCTTTATGTAAACCACTAAAGGTAAATGGAAAATGTGATTTTTGTAATATGGGGGGAAAAACACTCAAAAGTGACCACTGGGAGTAGTTAAATGGCTAAATAGTACAAGAGACATGGTCGTAGACTGTTGCAGACTGTTCACCTTGGAGTTGAGACGATCAGCGGTCACAAATCAATCGCCTTCATATCACAAACTATTGATTGATATCTCTCTGATTGTCGGGGGCCTAATGTCCTATGAGAACAATAAAAGGCTCCAAATTGGCGTGGTAGTAAAAAAGAGACGTCGGGCAAGGACATTTTGGAGACAGCATGATCTGTGGCAGGATGAAGGTGGGCGGACATTAGCAATATTAGTATGTATCGAGGAAGAGGCCCCTGGCTGTATCAAGCAGGATTTATTAACACAGATTGATCCAGGTGTCTTTGAACATGACTTTCCCCCCACCGGCCCCTCCAGATGGATGCTAATCCCTCTGCTGTGCAGAGAAGATTCAACGATCAGTTCATTTTCACTGGGGGTCATTTACACTGTAAGCTTCCTTTAAAATCATGCTCTGCACTCAGGGTCATTTTATGTAACAGTGCAAAGTTAAAGAGCAGATATCTCTAGCTTGATTAAATCCCTAATAAATGGCTGCTGGATTTAAAGTTCATTACCATTGTATTTTTACCTTGTACTTCTGTAACATTGTCTTCTTCTTCTTTCTTTAGTTTAGCAGTTGGTTTTAGACTGAAGGTGTTTTTCTGAATACAGCCCCCGATTCACAGCAAATTATAAATAATGACTGGCAGAGCAAGTTATTGAAAGATGTGTCACTTTAAACAGAGATAAAAAAGACAAAAAAAATAAAAGCCCTCAATGCAGTTAGAGCAGACTAAAGACTACTTTGCAAAAGAAAAAGAAAAAAGCTACCAAATTTAGCACCATTAACACAAATGTAAGGCCCTCCTAATCATTGTCCTTCTCAATGCATGGGGCTGGAGTCTTAAGAAAACCTTCATGAATAGGAAAATAGTTTTGATCCCAGCAGTAGTTTTCCATTGTCTGTCATCCCTCTGAAGGATAGCTTTAGAGCATTTTTAAAGAGTTCTCAAAGCATCAGAAAGGACTCACTTAGTCCCTTTCAACTACCAATAGATCACTTTCTGGTGGTAAACAGAGAGCTGTCCATTGAGAAGGACAACAAGGTCAATACTGCTGGCACAATCCATAAGGCGCACAAAGCAAACGGAGCTGGCACATATGTGCAAACAAAGAAGTTAATTAGTGGCTTTTAGCATAATTCATAGGTCACATTTCCCTTTGAAATACCATTCATCATGTAATGACCATTGGCATGTTGGCATGATCCGAGATGGCTGAGCTCGCTCTACCATCTGCAGCTTGTCTTAATTAGGAAATCCAGGACAAAAAGAGGTCAGTCGGAGCAAGCGTGCTGACAGATAACCAGGAAGTGGCTCTAATGGCTGCTTATTTGACCTCTGACCTTTCACATCAATGCTTAAGGGTCATGTTCAAGTTTCATGAGGTATGCATTGGTTGTTATGGAGATGAGTCGCTAACAAGCAAAGCTCTGGGTTGCGACCCCCAGTCCACTAATGATGACCTCATATGGCTGCAGTATTTATCAGCCCGAACAATAGACATGTCAGTGTGGTTTCATATGAATATTTCAACATTGGCCCTGGGTAAGGAATGACTGATTACCCTGTCTGAGCACTACAATGACTGTAGATAAGGAGCACACCATGGGAAAACACATATTCACATACAGTCACAATATTATTTATTCTCCCAGGTCAGTGTCATAAATAATAAATTCTACATCTGACAGAATTCTGTTAGAATTGTTAGTTGTGTATGCTAAAATAACTCCACCTGCTCTAATCTGGTGTCTGTTTTATTTATTTGCTGCATCCTATCATTACTCGCTTGCTCAGGTAGCCACCACAGGGATCAATAAAGTTTAATATTTACAGTTCAAAGTGATAGATTCTTCATTTCTTCTCCTCATATTTAAAAGAATTATTAAGCCACAGTGTCATAATTCGATGGGGTTGGAATTAGTGCTTGGGTCCATGCGAGGCTCAGTGGTCCTCAGAGTCATTATGGGAAGATTAATTCCGTCCATATTTGTACATACAATTTGGCCATCCCAGTCCATTGACCCTGGCACGTGTCCTAATGCTCCAGCTACACTCCAGCATCTGTCTGAGACCGCCCAATACGCAACACAACACAGGAGGGAGAGTGTGTGTGAGTGTGTGTGTGCACTGGGAGTGTTATGCAGTCGGCATGGTGTCTGTCTGTGGAAGAAGCTGAAGCTGTTGGTGAGGCAATAACACTAATGAAAATGAAATGTTCGCCCATAAAGTCATGTATATTATCTGTGACTAATTGAAACAGTGACTCAACCAAAATTATTCCCCTGATGTCAGAAACAGCAGTGTCTGAGCCAGGCTTTGAGTATAATAATAATATTGTGTTGTTGTTGGATTTATACATGTACATAATGTATTTTATTGTAATAAGTCAAAGCAACAACTGCCATCACATATTTGTTGAGAGTAGCTGCTTGCCAAGGCTGGATAACATGCAAGGGTATGATATATTCTTGATAAGCCACATGTTCAAGTTTTCAGAAATAACTTTCTCATATACATACAGGTATCTACCTGTTTGTAATTGCATTGCATTAGTTATTAGTCAACATTAAACATTATTAGAATATTTTGACTGAAATTGGAACCTGTGTTACTTTGTTTTGTCAATCGAGTCTTTAGACTTTGAAGCAATACATTTTAGAGATATTTCAATCTGGAGTTGGTGGAGACCAAAATCAGAGCTAAAGGGAGTGGATATCAGTTAACTGTATTATCCAGAGTGAGAAACTTAATTTGCAGTCAGATGCACAAGATAAAGAAAACACTAGAACAAAACAAGAACAGAAGCAACAATAAAAAAATTTATGAATATGTTTCCAGTACATACAATATACAGATTACAATTTCACAACATAAGAATTAAAAATTACAAATGCAAATTTAGAAGAGATATTGAACAGGGAACACCACATTGTCTTTCCCCTATTGCCCTTGAGTGGGGTACTCTTAGTCTGAAGCCCGAGGGAAGAGTTTCAAACTCAAAGTGGAGTAAAGTCTAAAGAAAACCTGGTCTAATGAAGACCTGGCCCCTCGGAGAACCTGCAGTCGTCACTGCACCTATCACTTCAACATAGCTGAGATGTTTTTTGTGTCTGCTGTTCAGGTTACCAAACCAAGACATCCTGGTAAAAGTAAGAGCAGAGTAAATTAAAGACTTATAAAACAAAGACAGAAATGTCCGATCTACAGTAAACGCTTTGAACTTCTTCAGGAAGTCCGAGTGTTGCCATCCCTTACACACTGCATCAGAATGGGCAAACTTTAGGTTGTTATGGATGACTGTTCCATGCTGTATAAACCCGATGCCAGTTCCTTTGAAGAAGGTCTGAGATGGTGGGGGGATATGAATCCCTAAAATCAATAACCGTTGACCATATTCAATTCTATTCAGTTTATTTTGTACAGCCCAAAATCACAAATACAAATTTGCTTCGGATGGCTTTACAATCTGTACACATACGACATCCCTGTCCCGGGACCTCACATCGGATCAGGAAAAACTCCCCAAAAAATAGTAAAAACCCTTTTACAGGGAAAAAAAGGGAAGAAACCTTCAGAGAGCAACAGAGGAGGATCCCTCTCCTCGGATGGACAGAAGCAATAGATGTCATGTGTACAGAATCAACGTAACAGAGTTACAGCACATTCAATGAATATGACAGAAATTATTCATGTAATGAGTAGTAGGCATGGACCACAACCCAGACAACCACTCTGGAGCCAGTGCTTGGTTTGCCTGTTCTGCGGTGCTTTAGCAACATGGTGGCACGTGGCTGACTACGTGTAGAGGACCTGCTCTCTATTTAGTGTAGAGTTGTAATGGTTTATTATGACTTACACTTAATTAATATGACATATTAATGAAGCATTATGAAGATGTGTATTGTAACATAGTAGAAAGTCACTGTAGGTTTTTATCACTGAGAAGTAGTTCCGGTATGAATGGAATGTATTTGCATGCCGATAGTGTAACTGTCCCTTTAAGGGGGGGACTGTTCCTTTAAGGGGGGGACTATTCCTTCAAGGGGGGGACTATTCCTTTAAGGGGGGGACTATTTCGTTGGTTTCATGGGAGGGCGGAGTGAGAGAGTAAAATACCTGGAACTGAACGGGAGTGTGATTGGGCTGAAGGATCGCTCCGCCGCTGTGAAACCTAGCATGCAGTGAAACTAACCAATGAGAGGCGAGTGTGCCCAGTGTTTACTAATAAAACCCTTCGCAAACATTTGTCCGGGGTTCATTAGCCTTAGCATAAACAGCTAAACAATGCAGTGAAGCTGTAAATGGTCTGTGGAGACTAAACGCTGGTGCACCCTCGATCGTGTATTTTTATGCTGCATCACCTTTGACCTATTTTTTAATTAAATCCGTTATACTTTAAATTTCTGGACTTCTCTTCACACAATCGGCCAAAGATGTTTGAACTTAACAGTAGATATGGTGGGCTTATTATTATTAAGTGCAAGATAAACAAAAACAAAACAATTTATATTTTCAGGTGATATTCTGCAAATAGATCCCCCTTAATCCTACACACTCGCCCTTCATGTAATATATTATTAAACCATTTAAAAGCTCCATTAGCCATACTAGCAGCAGGTTGACGTGACCAGCTCACATGTAATGTATGCATGCTTCCTTCAAGTTCCCGCTGCAACTTGAGCTACAATAAAAAGAGAATAAGAACTTTTTTTTCTGAAAATGATGAAAACCAGGATCAGGTATTAATTCACCTCTCACTCCTAATCTGGATGGGAACGCAGGGCAGCCGTGTTAATAACCGCAGACCAGCGAACACAAAGCACAGGAGGGAAAGAGAGGAGGAGGAGGGAAGCGGCTTGTGAGAAGAATAACATTTCCATGGCTGATCTGCCAGAGCAGTTGTCGGAGGTTAAGGTGAAGGCCAATCCAGCTGTAAGAGGGGCCAGGATTAAAGTCTTTGAGATATGGATCCAGGGGCTCTCCAGCTCTCAGTACCAGGGCTTAAGTATCATATCCGTGGACAGACGGATCAATACCTCTTGCCTTTCTTTCCCTCGATCTTCAAGGAGATTTTTTGGCTGTGCTTTCATGGGGTCCTCTCCACATGCCCTTAATGACACGGTGGGAGCTATCGTTTAGGCGCCGGGGCTTCCATCCCAGCAGCTCTTGAGGGGATGCTGGAGAGTCAAGAGAGGTTGTACGTCTTAAGTTTTCATATAGAACATGTTGCTAGGACAGGGGTCTAGGTATCCGGTTTCACATGTCATGAAGTGTACAGCACATAAGCGCCCCACAAGTCATATATGCTTTTAAAAAATCATAACAATCCTTCTGATCTTTGTTGCAAGAATATAATGAAGTTTAGGATAAAAGACATTTCTTTTCAAATACACATTAAGCTGAAAGCTTAAGGATTGAGCTACTTCTCAAAATGCTGCATTCTTACACGAACCTTACACTTTGTCCAGTACATTAGTTTGCTGATATGCTGGGTCAGTATTGGTTTGCATCAGACCTTGAACACCTTCTACTCAAATCTACACACACAGATATCAAACACTGAAGTTTGTGATTGGAATACAGTAACTTAACAGATTATTCACTGGGTTTGTCACAATACCCCATCTTCTCAAGCATGTGTGCATGCAACAGTACTATCTGCACATTATATTTATCTTTAAGTGGATCTGTTCTGAGGATTCTCCAAATTGGGTATGTTCCAACCGACATCATCAAAAGTCATGGTAGGTAATACATGGATAAGGATATACAGATGTAGCAACTTCATCACGCAGAAACCTTCGTCATGTCACGCTGGAAAACGTTTTTAGAAGGCTTTGGAAAATATCGTAACCCTAAAACATACATACTTTGACCAAAATTGAATGTTAAGATTGTAATACACAAGGAAGTCTACAGACTGATACACTAACAAAAAAAGCAATACCAATAACAATAACAACAATTTGACAATTTACAAAAAGCCCAAAACCAGTTTTCAGTCGTTCAGTTTTTCATTGGTAATGAGGAGGAAGCTCAGAAAACTTTTCATATTTTGAACTAAATGTCAGATGTAAAGTTTATAGGCTGTACATCCGTACAATGTATTGGCAAGCTGCACAGAAAACTACAAAAATATAACCTAAGTAAGTTTTGGATGCCTCAAATGAAAGGTCCAGAGAGTAGCATTTGGTTTGATTTGAGATGCCTGAACCCTGGATGAAACAAACCCAGGATGGATTTCTGCCACAACCTTTTGTAATAACACAGGCCACCTCTGATCTGTGATTGGTAGCCGACATGAATCAAAATGATCGATTGACCCTTGGTAGCAACAGAAGCCCGTGACCTGGAAACAACAGGGTTGGCGACCCCAACGTGTGGCGTGAGGGAGGTCAATGTGACAGCCCAGCAGATACCAATCACAGCCAAGGGTGTGATGAGGTTTGGAGGTGAATATTACATCAAAGCCCCTGTCCTGTGTCCTCTAAACCGGGACAGGTTTGACAAAATAAAAACACCATTTACACGTCTTCATGACAAATTCATCATGGTAAAAACAAAAACATATGAGTGCAGACAGTCCTCACTTGGGAATTGCACTGGAAAAACCCTCAGAACTTCCTGAGAGACCCTTTCTCACACACTGTCGTCCAAGCCTCATGAATGCAGGGACCTTCTCATGTTCTCCACAAACTGTAGCCGTCAGTATAAACAGCCAGTCAGACTCTGGCGCCCATACAGAGGTGGATTACAGCGATCCATGCAGTAAGCTCAGAGCACGCTGTGCCATGCGCGCCTCCCCTACGGCCCGGTTTACACTGCTGCCGGCACGCCGCTCTAAATCCACTCTTTGGGGCACTCAGAGGGTGAAAACGTGACGCCCACCCCTTTAGAACTCCTGTTAAGTCCCCCTTTCACCGGCTCCCATTTTCCAGAGGGGTCAGCGTTCAAATTTGATTTCATGCACTGTGCTGGCAATGCTGGCTGGCAGCGGCTAGAAGAGACTGTGTGTTGAGGGAGAGATTATCCGACAGCACAGAAAGCCAAGTAACGCTGACCTAATTGAAATCAAACGACCTCTCTGGGCAGCTCACAGAGCATGATTAAAGCTTGGTCTTGGCCACCTCTGTTTGCTTAAAAACCGATGGCAAGTTTCTATTAAATCGACACCCAGCATGACCGATGAAGTCACTGGGGATGAATTCGGGCCACAGCTGAGAAAGAAAGCTATGAAAACAGCTGCTTTAAATAGATACAATTAGAGCAGACTCTTTCTGGCACAGAGCATCACAATGCTTTCATTAAAGTGTCGGTCTGAGTTTCCAAAGATGGCCGCCAAGAGATTACTGCTGACACATTCCTGTAAACTGTAAAAGATGCATCGGGCCCCAGCTTTTTAGGGTTTTGCCATTCCCGGCCTGGCAGCGAGCAGCGGGGACAGCGGTGCCAGGAAAGCGATATGGCTGTCCCAGAGTGAGGGCTTCCAGCCAGACATACTGAAATGGAAAGTCAACCTGCAGTGTGTGTGTGTGTGTGTGTGTGTGTGTGTGTGTGTGTGTGTGTGTGTGTGTGTGTGTGTGTGTGTGTGTGTGTGTGTGTGTATCGGCTCCAAGAAATAAATAAGTAGCAAAGTGATTGACTGAACAAGAATGATCAAACTTCAAAATGCTTTTTATATGACTGCGATCTAATGGCTGTCTCACACACACATACTCACCTCCCACTGTGCTGTCTCCCCCTCTAAATCAGCCGTCTGCCTTTAATTCATCACGCTCATCTTATAATTTCATCCGTACAAATGTGGAGTGTGCCAACATTGTGCATCACTGTTTCATCCCTCGTCAAGCCTTGAGTCAGATACTCCTAATAAATGGCTGAAAATAAATCATGTGAGATGAGAGACTATTTGGTTTTTCCGTTCCCAGACGAGAGTAAAACATTAATAAATGTGAACTGCTGTTTAGTGTTGAATAGGGAGCTGTAATAAGGCTTTGAACAGATACACAAGATAGAGAGAACTGGCTACATTTAACCATTTCAAATCAAACCAGGATCTGGACTGCCACACTTCACACGGCTATTGAACGTTGTTCCCTTGTAAAAATGAAAGCCTCATAAGACCTGTAACTCCTGCTTTGGTATCCGGTGAACCGCTCCCTGTGTTGTGGTTTTTCAATATGAAAACAAGAGGGGCGATATTAAAACAATCAGTGTAGCCCGTCTGTCTGTTAGTGGAACTATAATTCAAGGCAGCTGTTCTGCCTCTGAGGTACAGGGCTGATGTATCAAAACCCAGTGGTTTTCATTCCAGCGCCACCCCATGTTAACTGAATGGAGCGTGTTTAGTGGAATTATGATACAGTAACAACAGCAGTGTTAACTTTCATGTCCAAAGGCATTAGCTCTGATCCCAGTGACTGTCTGGGAAAATCTGCAAGTGTCAATGGCATTCAAGTTTTTATTACTTGATTTGTATTTGACTAAAAGAAGATGTGATGTATACTATATTCTGTACATGTTATGTACACACAGTGGCTGGATGTTAACTATTTGGCAAATAACCAATTTATCCATATTGAGTCCAGGCTAGGGCTGCATGCTGGTGCGGTAGCTTGCTCTCTCTCGTCCCAGCAAGAGACGGGGTTCGATCCCGGGCGGCCCTTCTGTGTGGAGTTTGCACGTTCTCCCCGTGACAGTGTGGGTTCTCTCCGGCTTCCCCCTAGAGTCCAAAGACATGCAGCTCAGATTAAGTGGAGACTCTGAAACTGCCCGCAGGTGTGGATCTGAGCCTTCGCCCTGACTACCGGCTCTACTTGTGCTTGGATAGGCCCGGCTGAAATTGGCTCACTTCTCCTACTATGAGCTTTACAGCACCCTTTGTCCAGACATCAGTTACAACTCTGCAGTGTAACTGTTTATCAAATCAATACATATGACCAAAAACCATGAGTATGAACAAGATGTCTCCAAAAGGACTCCTAGAGAGCACCCTAAGATTTTGAAAAATCTATGTTCAGGACGTTAGCATTAAGCTACAGGCTACTACCATACCTTCCTATATTCGTATTGACCTACTGATTCAAATAAGACCATAAAAACACAATCCAGTAAAGCATTCAAACGTTATCAACCACAATGCTGACACAAATATTTTTTATCGCGGTTAAAAAATATTTTTTCGAAAAGAAAGTTGGAGCCGGACATTAAATGTCAATGATTGTTTTCATTTTTACACATATAGGCGTACTCTCATAAGGGTTACTGTATTATATACATTTAAATTATTTTAATTGACTTTGTGGTTGAGGAAATAACCCAGTTTTAGTTTTTAAAACCCACCTTTTTCATTTTTGGAAAAAAGGGCTGTGATTTTATAAGGACATCATCAACAATCAATATCTGTTTTTCATCATGTTTGGTGGGTTACATTCCAGTTTTTGGGGGGACTAATTTGACCAAGGTCCTTATGCACAAGGCCATGAAAGCAGCTTCCCTCACCTTGTTCTCCACATAGATGGACATCTTGCTGCTGAGAACGATAAGTGTGGATTTTACAGCAGAAGCTTAGAAAGGCTGAGAAAGGAACTGTGTGCATGCTACAACAGAACCATCTCTCGGGTTCTTTTGAGACACAGTCCTTTCCCCTCTCCATATGCAAACTGGCCTAACCACAATAGTCAAGAGCGCACACATGATTAAATGGTACACAGGGAGCAGGAGAAATAGCTGTGGTCTGTGGCTTGGCCGGAGGCCGGGGATTGAGGCAGGGGGACAGACTCTTGCTTTTAATCACAGAGGGAGATAATGGCTGCCATACGCCACCGACTTGTTTTTTTCCCACAAACCAGCCATCAGGACGGCTTCTCCATTGGCTATGGCAGTAATGTCCGACACTCTTCCTTCTGCCGGACAAAAGCAAAAAGGAACCCACCTTTATCCACTTGGTGGTGGTTTCAGGGTGAATGGCCATCTTAGTTTTAATATATATTTGTTGTACATTTGTAACAGGGCTGAAGTGTGTTTGAGTTTATTGCCCCTTGCACATGGCCCAGCATACCCTGTATCCACTCCTCTGAAGGCTGTGGTGTAATGGTTTAAGACATTATATTTTCAGGAAGCCAAAAATGATTGCCTGGATTCCAAAAACATGTCAGAGTCTTGATTAATGATGTGCCAAAATCAGCTTGATTCCAAGGATCGACAGTAGCCCAAATAAACCAAATGCTAATAATGGAAGCTGGTCACAAATCTGACAAAGTGCACATCCCCAAACTTCAAAGGATCAAGATGGGTCACAGTTCACCCACATTTAGTTCCATTCAACAACATTAAAGGTCAGCTAGCTAGCTTACTTCAATAGTAAGCTAGCTTCAATAGTTCAATAGTAAGATAGCTAGCAAACTAATGTGTTCATTACAATTTAGCTTTTATGTTTGTAGCACTTGCCAATGGTTCTATCATCCATGATAACATTGTAGACCATTGCCAATATCTGGGAACATACACTTTGATGGGGCTAGAAAAAGTTTAGCTCTATGGAAAACATTTTCTAGCCCCATCAAAGTGTGTGTTCCCGCCTCTGAGTTGTTGGACAAAGACTTCCAAGTTAAAATAAAAGTAAAGTGGGTCAAAGTTGAACCTGGAAGTCTTTGTCCAACAACTCAGAGGCGGTGGCTCAGATGTAGAGTGGGTCATCGGAATATTGGCTTCCGTATGTTAAAGTGTCCTTGGGCAAGACGATGAATCCCAAATTGCTGTGTAAAGGCTGTGCCATTGGTGTGTGAGCGTTGTTGGAAAATAATGGTTTTAGTGCTCCTAGTGAGAGCTAGAGAGTTTACATTGGAGGGTCAAGACAAATAAATAACTCTGTATGGATTATCAAATATTGAATGGATGACACTGTATGTACTACACAAATGTATTAATTAGAATTATGAAATGTATTGAGTGATTGTGGAAGGAATCCTGAAAACATCAGGAGCCCACAAACAGTTACGCAGCCTGAAGATTGGAGCAGATAGATAAGGAGGACGTGCTCAGGAATGTGAGAGGGGGTTTGGGTTGACCAACACCTAAAAGGACGAGGTCTTGTCCAATCAATGGACTGGAAGAGAGACTAGCCAGAGGAAGGGGGGCTGACCCCAAACCTGGCAAAGCTGAGACATTGTGAGAACATCAGCAGATCTCTGGGTGCCTTCTGCCGGGCAGGTATGTATGGATCTGCTGCCCGGTGGGGGGGGGGGCACTGGATCTCTGTCTCGTGGGATTTCTCTCTCCCATGGGATATATTTGTATATATTGTGTAGTTATTAGTGTGATTTATTTTGAAATGCTGTTCATCATCTTTTTATTAAATCAATTTTTATTATAACTTTCTGCATCTGGGACTTCTCTTCACACAACCGCCCAAAGATTTTTGAACTTAACAATTTGGTGACCCTGACGTGATCTTTGTGGTGAGTTGTGGTTGAAGAATAGTGATTTGAACAAAGGACCAGACTTTTCTCTGGGACCCCTTGGATGATCCCTCCTCTCTGCTCACATGAGGCCTCACTAAAAAGGTAATGGCAAGGACCTGTTGATAACCGAACCTTGTTTAGGTAGACCTAGGACAATTTAGTTGTGAGCAGGGAAGGCTGGTCTGACGAGGTAATAAATTATTAGAGTAAAAATTACATAAGGATAATGTTCAAATGATGAAAGTGGTGCAGCATGTAGATGTATGTTGAATGAAAGATGACGTCAGTGCATGAGTGGAAGCTTTATGTTGAGTGAGAGATTGTATGTGTTTGTGAAACTTACAGAGGTTTCTTCCACCTGAAGAGGTGTGAATGTGTTCGCAGCGATGAGTAACTACTTAGTTTCTTTATGATAAATACATAACTGACGGGGCTTTGAGTAATGGTCGCAATCGTTATATACGCGACAGATTAAAAAAAGCTGTAATGTATTAAATCAATTTAGCGGGAAGTTTTAACAGAGCTAGAAGTCCCGGCGTGGCCTGGCCTGGCGATACCGCCATATCGTCAGTAAGGTTGGGGATTGGCATGCGCGAGGAATTACGTTTAGTAAGCCGACGGGCCCTTTATTGTCTCCGAGCTCCATGAACCAATTCTTAGGTTACTGTTAAAATGCAATCAAATATTAATCTGGAAAGGACGAAGTGTGTTTCTCATAAAAATTGAGGAGAGTGGGTGGGACTACTGAGGCCGAGTATTCGCATCATACCATTGGTGTGGCGTGAATGGGGATCTCACGAAGTACTGCTATTTACAGACTTTCTAGCGTTTTTGGTGCAAACTGGGTTTGCATGAGAGGGCGAAAAGTGGATACCCTCAAGAGTCTCACAGTAAAGAGAACGAAATTTAATCGGATCAGGGCGGATAGCATGAGTTCTGGCCAAGACGAGATGCTATCACAAAAATAACGAATTAGAGAAAAAAAAAAAATCAAAAGAAGCGTATCAGTTGAAAAGTGTATTGTTGTAAAAAATAAGAAAAGGGAGAGAAAGCGTTGTATCTGTTGTACAGGGTGATTGCCTGTTGTATGTTTTGAGTGTAAAAGATATTGAAAACTGCCAGTTATAGTTTAAATTGTAAAGTAAGAAACGTAGGCCTCAAGGAGAAGTAGAACAAAGAGTCATAAAAAGGAGACAAGGTGTTAAGGGGGAAGGGAACTTAAGAGAGACAAGCTAGATGAAGTAAGATTGTGAAATCAAGAGGGAACCTTAAGACACTGAGAGAAATTAAGATAGAGGGAATTTGAGTAATTGGGACTCCGTTGGACGACAGAAGCGCAAATAATAGGTGATTCCTCCCAGAAGGTGAGAAGCTGTTCCTCAGACGGAGTTCAAGATTGCCAGTCCAAAGCTGGAACTAGAAAGAATTCCACCCGGTGAGAATTCTGTTCCATGAGAAAGTCCTTTGAGATGCAACAGATGTGTCCTAGTGAACTAATAATGATAAAGAACAATTAATTAGAAAAGATGTTGTAAAACAGTAATGGTGAAGTTTTAGAAGGAGAAATTGAAAGAATGGAAAGACAAGAAGGATTTTAGTGGAAGATTGACAGTCACATGATGTCAATATTTGGTTCATCAGATTGAACAAAGACTAAGAGGGAACCTTAAGAAGGGAGAATTAGAGAGAAGAGAAGGACATCACACACACACACACACACACACACACACACACACAGATAAGCTGAACAGACTGTTAATTCAGGATGTAAAGCTGTTTAGATCTTTAGAAGTAGAGGGATGTGAAGTGACTTTTTTGAGTGTTTCCGGAGCATGCAGATCTGTCATTCTAGCACCTGAAAGTAGAAAACTAAATTGATAGAGCAAAAAGATAATGCCATTTGGTGTGAACAGCATTTGTAATCCTAAATCCTTAAACATGACTATAAGCAAAAGCAAAACAGTTGAAGTTATCTAAGAAACTGTCCAGTAAATCTTAAGCAGAGAGCATATTGGTGACAAAGTTTAGGATGTTTGTTGGCAGGATGAGTACAAGGGGAGAACAAAGCAGCATGATATCAGGAATGTAAGAAGAATTGAGATGCCTTCTTCTGTTATCCCCCGACCATTTGGACCACTTGGGTCGTAAAGAGAAAGACTTGGAATGCACCAAGGGGGGAAGGACCATTCAACTATCATTAGCACATCAACTGCTGTCCGCATATCAAAGAGAGAGCATCCTGGATTCATCACACCTACTGCAAGAAGGTGCACCGGTTGTCTGCAGAAAACTGCAGTACTGAGGACTTCTAAGCGGGCACCCATCTCCTCTGTGGTGAAGTCTGGTTACAAAGGGAGGTGAAACCAATAGGGGCACTTGTCTCAACCCAGTGAAGAAATCATCAAACACCCAGAGGCTTAGGGAGTGTCTGTTTATCAAGAGGAGCTCAGTGTTGATTTTAGAAGAAGAAACTGGTTAACAACTAGATATGGAGCCATTTAGACCACGGCTGGGAACATTCCGTTCCGATTGACAATAGCCAAAAGGAATTGTTAATTTTACTGTGATGCTGAGAAAGGCGGAGTCTGTAAAATGGTTGGATTTGCCTGTTTTATTTCCATTCTAAGCAACACAGCTCCTGATGGATCAGTGACCGAAGCGCTGACTGGTCTTACGGCATTGAGTCAGAACCTTGCAGAGAATGCTGGGATTGATGATTCCATCACAAGCTGGTTGGACAGTATGTTTGGAAGATCCATTTCTGTCCATAATAACCTCACTTTGTCTTGCCACCACAGTCGTGATCCCCTGAGGATGCTGCTGCATCCATGGACTTCTGCAGATATTGATTGAAGCTGCATTTAGTAAAAAACATTCAAGGGAATCAATTAAGAGTTGAAGATGAAGAAATAAGCTTTTGATTGATGCACTGGTTTATCAAGGGGGGACATGATTTAGTCTGTAAGTGAATGACGATTATGGGAATTGTAACAGCAAGTTAAGTTTATGATAATCAGAGAGTGTCTTGCATGATTTTTGTATACTCACTATAAATAGTGAGTAAGGGGGGATTGTTGGAAAATAATGGTTTTAGTGCTCCTAGTGAGAGCTAGAGAGTTTACATTGGAGGGTCAAGACAAATAAATAACTCTGTATGGATTATCAAATATTGAATGGATGACACTGTATGTACTACACAAATGTATTAATTAGAATTATGAAATGTATTGAGTGATTGTGGAAGGAATCCTGAAAACATCAGGAGCCCACAAACAGTTACGCAGCCTGAAGATTGGAGCAGATAGATAAGGAGGACGTGCTCAGGAATGTGAGAGGGGGTTTGGGTTGACCAACACCTAAAAGGACGAGGTCTTGTCCAATCAATGGACTGGAAGAGAGACTAGCCAGAGGAAGGGGGGCTGACCCCAAACCTGGCAAAGCTGAGACATTGTGAGAACATCAGCAGATCTCTGGGTGCCTTCTGCCGGGCAGGTATGTATGGATCTGCTGCCCGGTGGGGGGGGGGGCACTGGATCTCTGTCTCGTGGGATTTCTCTCTCCCATGGGATATATTTGTATATATTGTGTAGTTATTAGTGTGATTTATTTTGAAATGCTGTTCATCATCTTTTTATTAAATCAATTTTTATTATAACTTTCTGCATCTGGGACTTCTCTTCACACAACCGCCCAAAGATTTTTGAACTTAACAGCGTGCATACATGTGAATTAGTTTAGAGTCCCGATGGCATGTGGCAGTGTATGAAGGGATGTGAAGTCCAAGTCCATTGGACTTTTTGTTTTTTCCAATAAGCTCTCGTCTTGGATTTGGAAAGCCAAGCCAAAAAAGCAAACTAGCTGTCTGCCTGACTTTTAGCTGGTATTATAGCCTACCAGCCTTTTAAAATATGCTAAGTGAGAAGAGCAATACCAATCTATTGTGTTGAAGACAGCGCTGGAGTGAATTTAAGAGAGCCAGGCTAGCTGTCTTTATGCTAAGCTAGGCTAACCATTTCTAACACTGAGATTGAAAGTGAATATGTAGTAAGGAGTTTTCCAAAATGTTAAACTATCCCTTTCATTAGATAATGAGACAATGGTTCTGCATGGTTAGGCTGTTACATAAACAACTCCACTTTAGCTTTTAAGAGCAGTTTTGATAACACATATTTTACAAATTATGGTTTTTGCAGAGAATCTATGAAATTTCCTCTAAGCCTCTTCATCTCTTCATCTCCACACCGGTTTCACCTCAACCTTGTGATTCTGTGAAGTGTACATCGTTATTCAAACTGTTGATTATGCAACAGACATCACATTTTGAGATACTTTCAGGAATGGAAGAAATGTAAAGAAAAACAATATAATGATGATGTGTTATTTGCTAGACCTTTTAAATTAAAGAACACATTTATGAATATGAAAAATACAGTTCATGTTTGTGTTATGTGCAAGTTATCTTGGTTTACAACATCGATCAAACACATTTAAAACTCTACAGAACAGCTGAAGTGCATAAAAAAACGCCTAACATCAATTAATGATATGCCAGATAATCGGATGGTTCTCCATGAAGAATGAGAAGCATTAATCAATAGAATGATCTTACCAATCTTTAAACTCCACCTTGCTTTAACATTGACCTTATCAATCAAATCAACAAATGAGCAGAACGGTTGTAAACAAGCTACCATGTTAGCCTGAACCTTTGCAAAAGCAAAAGCACATTTTGTCCTTTTTATTTCCTTTCATTGGACCTTGATATAAAGTGCAAGCAAGACTAAACTGTTAGCATGTTTACAGCCTGTATTATTCTCATTAGCTTGATTACTACCTGTAGTTTGGAAACCTAAAACCATTTTTGACAGAGTCCTCTGTTCTTTCAGAATATTGAGTGTTGGGTTTCAGAGGAGTTTTCCTTTTCTAGATTCACATTATAATGTTTTTAAAGGCTGCGTACTGTTTCTTTGAAGAGAACTTTGTCCTTGGACAGAGCTTGCTGGAACACAGTCAGAGTAAGTGTGTGTGCTCAGGCCAGCAGAGGCTGAGCTGTGAGAGGCGTTATAAGTGACATGTTCACACCTCTCCAAGCTCAGGAAATCCCCAAGAAATACAACACACACACACACACACTGTACTGTACACTTTCTCTCTCTCTCTCTGTCTCTCTGTCTCACACACACACACACACACACACACATCGTGCTGAGCAGCGCTCACACTGATGTGGTCTAGTTTGCCTGTGAAGCTTCGAGCTAAGGCCTGCCACCGCAAGACTCATGTTAACCCCTTCCTGTGTCACAGCCCTCCATTTGAGGTTTCTGGCTGAGCAGTGTTTAGAGGCTAAAGGTATATAGGTCAGCCTGCAGCCTCTCAGACACTTCTGCTTCGAGTGACTTTATGTGGAGAAAACGGCTCAACATTAGAGGATGAAAAAAACACTTACACTGACTATGCAAACAAATAAAGTTGGAAAAAACAAAGCTCTCTAGGAGCCACCCCTTTTTCAGCCAGAATTGCGGATGCTTTTTATCTCATATTAAATCAGGATTATCTCCTCATTCACAAGGTAATTTTGAACAATTTAAAAAGCTATAATATACAGGAAACCCTTGTGAAGATAGATAATTAGGCCATATATGTGTTAGTGGTATATTGGTTTTATGATAGTACTCAGACCAAAAAAAAGATTAAAAGTTATTTTGTATTACCTTAAATATATCAATTAACACTTTTTATTTAACTATAAAATAGCTCAATATGGTAGGAATATCTGTGCGACGTTTGGCTTTGATTGAGTGAAGCTAAGTATTTTTTATAATTATTTTAGTTCAGACATGTCGAGAACTCATGTCAACTCCGCTCAAGCTAGAAAGTTCCCACAGTCCTTGGTGGTCCCTGAACGGGCCTCGTTTCACTGCAGCAGGGTGCTCCGTGGCCTTATCTGTGAGGAGGTAGCAGGAAGGCCTGGAATATTCATATTTCAGCCATAAGTAAGTCAATTTTCATATTTCTTGTTGAACACATATTACATTCTTGTGCATATATTTGCGATGCTTTGTGTGAGAGTGGAATGGTTGGTATTGGCTATGTAGGCTCTAAGGATTCCAAAACTGTTTAAGATGTTGTAACCTTCTAGCTAGTTCCTAACTTTTTTATCAGCATTTTTTCAAAACTCTGGGTGCATTTTGTCAATTTGAGTCATTCTTATGGTTTATGTTTATATGTATTGTGTAATAGAGTTATAAACATGACACAATTAACTAATATTAACTTGTGAGGCAGGGATTTGACATTCATTTTTATTTTTATTTTTTCTTATATTGTTTTGCTATGCTCAGTCCCAGAGGCTGAAACCCAGTGTTCCAAATTTGGAACAGAAGTGGCCTTCATGGTTAAAACTCCACCATTTGCCCTTTTTCTCCAAAAGGAAATTCTTGATATGGGTATGGACTATGCTGTTTTTATTGCTAATGACGAAACATTTCATTTATTTAAAAAAAGCATGCCTATCTTGATTTTGAAAAGTTAGTGTAGTTTTAAGACACCTGGCGTGCTATTTGGCAATGAAACCCTAAAAGTCTGGCAAACACAAGTTTACGATATACGCAGTTTAACAAAATAAGCTTTACAAATGAACATCACTTTTATAAGTTTTGAAAATTATAAACACATAACCAATATTAAAATACCCATTGAATTCAAGTTTGAGTTTAAGACTAGCACTACTAATAACATTTACTGCTTCACATTCACTTTTGCCAATGTGAAAACTTGCCTGATGTAACTTTGCAAGAACGTATTGTCTTCAGGTTCTTGCCTTTGACTTGCCTCGGGTAAAGAACACTCTTCAGTCTTTCTCCAGTCACAGAATGGACACAGTTGACCATAGTTGTAAAAAAAGCCGAGGCAGGTCTGACCTTCACGACCAGTGAATGAAGACTTTGGCTGAAGAGATGAATAAGTGGATGGAAAGATATTGGCCCACATTGTGGTGGCCAAGGCTTTTTGATTGAGAAAATGCCATATGAGGGAGAACATCAGCGCCTTGTGTTCACTGAAATAATAAGCTGACCCGACCGCCCCCTTTTTCGCTGTGCCTTTGAGCACTGGCCAACCATCTGAATCCACTCAGTCCCAAATGAGCAGCTTATTTTTCAAAGTGTCTCTCATTTGTGCTAGCTCGGCACCCCGACTTGAGATGGGAGGGGAAATAGGGGGAGAGCGAGATGGAGCAGAGAGCAGCAGTGTCATCTTAGAGCATGTCAGATTATCCTGTCTGGCTTGGAAATCCTTAGATGGGTCAGATTTTCCCTGGTGGAAGAGTATGTGGTGGGAAAATGGGCAGAGAGCGTCTCTGCGGGACCTCTGTATCCCCACTCTGCTGTAAAGAGGTGATACGTGATTTTATTGTCAGTCTAGGCCCCTGGACAAAATGAGAGCCAAGGTGGGACACAAAGACAGCATTGCTTTCAGCGTTTAATGGGAAAGTCGAAGGATGAAATCAGTCTTATTTTTGTAGTTAAAGTTACTATGAGGAACTTATTTATTTTTTAAGTTTTTCCGTAATGCTTGTCATCGGTCTGATTCCGACCAAATCATGCAAGTTCACCAGCATCTCCTACAGCTCAGACTCCAGCATGGCCTCCAGCAGACACCGGCCCCTCGCAAACAGACCCCAACTGCAGTCGGAGCTTCGGTGAGAGGTGGTGAGCCGACACCACCTCTGGGAGCCGACACCGGCACAGGCCGGATTGCTGGGGCTGCTGGAGGAAAGGGAAGCGCGGGAGGAACAGAACCAGGACTGTGCAGAGCAGACCCTGCTGCAGCAATGACAGGTTTTCTGCTTAGAAGCCCAAAATTGAAGTAAAGCCATCCTTTATATTGATATTAACAGGAGTCTATTCGCCAACTCAGTTGCTGAGATTTGGGAATGCAGATGCATTGCCTAACGTGAGATGGGAAAACAATGAACAGCAGCCAGGTGATCAGTCTGTTATTACCCAAACTCTTCGTTCCCAGTTTCTCTTCCTCCTCCTCCCAACTTTGACCTACTAGACTTGCCAAAGTTGAACAATGGATCATTGAAAACATGTTATGTACACTCACTTTCAGTTGTATTCATCCAAATAAAGAGTTTGAGAGATTTTTAATGTTGGCTTGTTTACCACCTCTGTGATGGTGGGACCGCTCTGGCTCTGGACTGTCATCGAATTGGTCATTTGTTTAAAGACTCAAAATGACCTATGTGTGTGTTTCCTGACTAGCAAATCTTCTTCTCTAGTTGTGATTATATTGACTATTTTCTGTCTGAATTCTCGTTGGAAGTCATGTGATACTTGTTTAGCCATGACCATGGTCTGTCCTTACCAGGGAGCTTTAGTCGCCTAAATGTGGGGCAGCAGAATGAGCTGTAAAAACAGCTCATACATATTTAAGGAGGAATATTTATGAGAAGAAAAAATATGATTTGTCAAACAGTTGCCTGTTAACACACACAGCAGAGGAACATTAGTATCTCTTTTTTTGTCTCCACTAACTGAGTCTTTAGTTGCTAAGCACTCGTCTTTCTGCTGTGTGCTGGTACTAGTGGTTTATTAGAGTTGTCTGGCTGAACACAGCTGCATGCTGCTGGAAACCAGGTTGATGGAACTGGTGAGACCAAAACCATTAAGTTGATGTTGATTAAGTAATTAGTTATAGATAAGGAGACAAACCTATGAATCGTGTTTGTAATGGTCACATAAGTTGTTTTTACATGGACTAATGATCATTCATGTAGTTCAGGTATGAAGATGTGTTGGCTGCCGGTCACCATTATAAGGTTATTGATCTCAGCAACATCTTACTTTGGTTGGTGTAATCATGTAATAACTGTTGATGATGGCCCAAACTATCACATTTAGACCAAGTTGTACGTGTTCGACCACTACTGGTGTAGAGCAGTGTTTGGTTGAGTTGGCTCTGTCTGTTCCAACATCATGTATATCTCTGCAGACTGCTACTTATGATACTTATGCATTAAAGGAAGCAATGTGTAATACATTTGGAAGAAGTAAATAATACTGATGTGAGCGATGCAGCCTGTAAGCATTACAGACTTTGTGGATGTTTCACAAAGCAGGGAATGCCTTCAATAAGTGTGTTAGACCTTGAGGATACACATAATGCCTTTTGGTGAAAAACTGGATAAACACCTCATTACTTACCTTTAATAAACCATTTGGATTCAAAAGTGCCTCTCTTTTAAAGCTCCTCGAGGCAATCACAATGTTTACAGCTCTAAATAGCAGCAGCTGTTTGAGCAATGTGGACAATGGACATTACATCCAGGAAGCGCTTGAAAGCCAAATCCGCTGGTCTGTGGAACTTTGAAGCCCGAGAACAGGCCAAATACCGAATATTGATGAGTTCAGAGTTCTTTGGCAGTGATTTACAAATTTTAAAGAATTTAGTTTCAGTTTGGAGTTCTTTCTTAATTTGCACAAAGTGGCCAAATCCAACTGTAGGGCTTAATTTGGGCAGAGGGGTAAAATATGAATCTATGTAATCAATTAGGGATGCTGTACCCCCTCTTGCTGACTTCTACATACATTCTTACCCAACACACACACTCATCAAATAAATCCTTGTGAAGCTGTAATGAATGTCCTAATTTCAGAGACCTTCCACCAGCCAAATGGTGTATGTGGCTGGGAACGTTCTCTTTTACTTTACTCGCCACATTAACAACTGGCCATTAACTTCAGAATCATGTCTGTCACGTTGGTTGCTGATACTAAACCCACCATCTAGTCTGGACAACAGATGGCCTTTTTAACAGCATGTCTGACAGTTCTGTCCATAAATCCAGATCCGGGTCCGGAAATATTCTCTTCCATCAGGAGAGGAAGCCCTCTGTCGTACCTGCTGCCCTCCCAGAAACCTCTGGTATTCTCATGAAGCTCCTGAATGCCCTACAGTGCAGGAGACACTCTACGATGTGAAGGTATCCCTCAATTGCACGAGCCACTTGACATTTCTTAAAGGTTGGTGAGGAGCCAGACTGGCAAGACAAACTGGTCCCACAGCAGATACTGTACTTTAGTGCCTCTTTGATTCTCTAATGTACCTTTCATCATGCCATTACACCAAAGTGTTAAGCTCTCAATCTCTGCACATTGCAGTGCAGCTAGTATGCACATGTGCACTAATGCACACTTGCTCACTTCAAACTATTTAAACACACTTTGATGCAAGAGATCCCTCTTTAAGAAATAGTAAAATTCATAAGCAATGAAAGGTGACCTTGTTAAATTCAGTACAGTTTGGGGAGTTTTACAGCACTGATCAGCTGATTTGAGTGTCCAATGTTAGCTATTGCAAGCAAACTGGGATAGATATTGCAAAGCGACTAACATTACTGAGACCGTTCCCCGACATTGTCTTTTCTCTAGTTGTGCTACTAATCAGCCTCGTCTCCCAGAATGTTCCCCTTCCAACAAAACTGCATTGTTAATCACGTTTTTTAGGGAAACATATTTTCTCTCATATTATGATTGTATGTCACACACATGTAATACATTTAAAATTATAGTCCATGGAAGTCACAAATGATGGATGGGTCAAACAAACACATGACTTTCACCAGGGAGACCACTGTTTGTGTTCCATGACAAACAACATTTTATGTAGACTTATATGAATTGACATTCGTGACTTAATAATGTAACAGTGGTTTATGGGCTGAAGCTAAACATTATTCTGATATCATGATAAGCCTTTACTATCATTCTCAGCATTTACTACGCTAACGATTGCATCATGATGACGGTCACTGGTGGTCAAAATATGTTCAGTTAAATCGGCTTACTTTTAATATAGCAGCATCAAATGCATTGCATTGGTTTATACGGTGTAACTGGTAGCTTTATTAATGGTTAGTAAATCATTAACAAAACTATTATCTAGTTTAACTACTTTGGAAAATATAATTTTGGATGGAATTCAGCCTTTCTATTGATAATCAGTTATAGTTGTTAATAATATGAATTAATAATAATTGGATTTTGGCCCTCTGCAGCAGTTAAAGTCAAACATTGTAATGGAAAAAGAGTTTTCACACTTTAAAAAGTTACAGCTTTAAATATTACGCTATATCTAATACATATAATAATATATGCATATAATAAAGCCATTATTGTTAACTTATTAGGAATAGAATACCAACATTTTATAAGAATCCTTTAAAAATGATTATTAAAGATGACCATCACATACATATATATGAAGCATGTAATGCCAACACAGTTAAGGAAAACTAAAACTAAAACATATCATTTGGCTAACACATTTTCTAATACTGATATCTGTTATGATCGCCATCAGGCGAATACATTTCTGATTCCTGCCCTCAGCACATCAACAAAACATCTGCAGTTGGTACGAGTTGATTTTATATTAATGAATAAAAATGATTTTTCAATACCAAAACTTGCAGCACATTCCTGATTTATGTTCATACACATCATACATTTCAGACTTAATGCATATTTAATGTTAAGTACATAATCAGGGCAAAGCACATGCACAAGGATACTTTTCCTCACACAGAGAACCTGCTGTTTTGACAAGTCACACCTTATTGTCAGACTCTTGCCTGCGTTTACAAATGAAGTGCATCTGCTGACCTCATCGGCCTCAGGCCTCATGATTGACAGCAGGAGAGGAAAGATGAGAAATGATGAATCAGTGTGGATTGCGGCTTGGAGGGCTCCGCCTCGGAGCCCAGGCCGATTGGTTCATCATGTTTGTTTGGGACAAATAAAGTGGACGTCTCAGCAGGCAACGATGACGAAGAAAAGTTATCTCTCTAGATTTTAAATCAGCATTTTAAAAAATCAGTTTGAGAGCGGCAGCCTATAAAGTTCCGTCCTCGTAACTTTTGGATGGCGAAATCTGTTGGACGTGGAACCGATCGGATCTGTGAACCAGCGCACTTCGTCACGCACTTTGAAAAACAAGTTCTGCTGCAACGACACCGCAGCCACATGTGGCTTTCATAAGCTCCATGTGTGTCGCTCTGTTTTCATGGGAAAGACAGCGGCTCCTCCGAGAGAGCGGCCTGATGAAACTCCAGGAGTCTCCGACCAAGTCCCACTTATCTATTAACACTGTCTGCTTGGAAGGTCACAGGGTACGTGCCCCCCCCCCCCCCCCCCCCCCCCTCCAAACCCAGCAGGTGCTTATCCCCTTTGACACAAGTGCATGAGTCAAGTGGCTGACATTAGAATAACAAAGGCGGACGGCAGCAGATTGGAGATGGCCGGGTTTCACAGGTGCTGCCGCAGCTAAATCCCGCCGATACAGCGGGGAGATTAGAAGAGTCAAAAGTGATCATGGGTAATTGGTTATCTCACCTCGAGCACCTCGCAGGGTCTTATCCTCCAATAAGCCTCCTTATACTCCTGAGTGGACGACTGCTTTAGCGGAGCTGCACGGGGAGGAGGCTGAAAGTTTTGGAGGCTTTGAAAGATTCATTTGAGAAACCGAGAGGAGTTGTGGCTTCTGCCTGGGCATGATGAAAGAAAAGGGATACAGTTATGCCAGCTAGCACACACACTCTCTCCCTCCCCCCTCCTCCCCCCACACACACACACATCTTGATCCACTCAGGAGCTCCATGTTAGTTTTCATTATCAGCTCTCCCTCTCCACATAATTGAGCACAATACCCGTTGAGTTGGGCTTGGAGTTCCACAGCGAGAAAGGATGAATACATCATTAACCATGACTTCCCACACAAACACGGTGCTTGGTAAACAGTATGGAGGGAGACGGCGGGTGCACTTCCACTCACACAAACTATAGGCCTAATTTCATTTAGCCCTCTCTCGCCCGCCGTTTGAAAAAGCTCCACAAAGCCTATTTAATTGGTAATCCTAAAGACACAGAGAAGATGATCAGAATTAGGCTATATCATAGTGCCTTAATGAAAGGAGTGTTTCCCATCTAATTTAATCAATATTAGAATATCTGCCAATTACCAGCATTATTTTACTTTGCATATGAAAATCAGGACCCTGCTCATTTATCGCGGCCTCATCTCCCACACTGGTTGCATTACAAATGTGATAACAATGGCTGATTTTTGATTTCGCCGCTAAGAAATAAGAAGAGAGGGTGGTGTCCTAATTAAACTCCATTCAAAGTGTTGATGAGGTTTAACTGGAGAAGTTAATTAAAAACTTTATTTCTCCCGTTCCCGGTCAAGATTAGAATCATGACGTTTGGAGTATTTAATCAAAAATATGTTTTGCAATTAATTAGGAGCTCATTTGCATATGTGTATGTTAATTTGTGAGATGGGATTTCAATCACGCATCTTGAGCAAACCTCATCACGGAGTTGTTTGTTTTTTGTTTCCCGCGTTAACCTTAGTGGCTGCATGGGACAGTGTGAGCAGCGGTAATGGATACTGCTGGATTACATCCTAATCTCATTTCTCCCCTTTACAGCCACAGATTAGCGCTGCGTATCTAATTTTCCACGGATTCTCTCATTACCATGCTCACATGGCGGGGCCTTTTTTAATTGGAGATGCAGAGGACATGAAGTTGGGGAGAAGCTTTTCAGATGATTATTGAGATGATTAGGCAACATATCTGCTATGCACGTGGCCAATGCACCCAGTTTCCTCCTCATTTTCTCTTTTCCTTCTCCGGCCCGCAAAGGGACTCCGAGAATCAATTAAAGGCACGTATAACAGAGGGAGACAGCAAGCCTTTTAGTGCTTAGGTTAATGGTGAGTTATTGTATGAGAATGACTCTGTGAACATTGCTTAATTTCCCCTCCCCTCTTCCCTCCCTCCCTCTCTGTCTCTGTCCTCACTGTGGTTAATAGCTACTTTAAGAGCAATATGATGTATTACTCGGGGCTCTCTCGGGGGAAACCCGGGGGGCTCCTGTACTGAATCCATTTAAGACGCCGTGGCGATTCCACGGTCACACTATGCCCTATTCAAACAGCGCTCCCCCCCAGACACACACACACACACAGACACACACACATCCCCTCCATCGCCTGAATTTAATGGCAAATTAACCATTCAGAGCTGTATTTAAATTGGGACTGTAATCTTGGTCAAAGGATGTAAAACATGCAGGTGTGCAGCAGCGGTTTCCAAGGTGTTAGGTCTCAGGTGAAAGAAAGGTGAGCCGATATGGAGTCGCTAGAATACGGCTCAATGTGGGCCATCTTACTAAATAATGACATTTTAGCTCGTATGAGATATGTGGGAATTACAAATGGCCCATTGTGAAATAATGAGTTGGCCACCTTGTTATCAAAGTGTCACTCTAACGCTGCAACATGCAAACAGTCACAGCCTCGTTATGTTGATATGAATAACATGTTAGCAAACTAATTCCCAGCAGACATAGATCAACATGAGCATTCTTTTTTCTCTGTTTTGGTCTCTACCAGTTTGTGAGAAAAGATGCCCTTTACTTTATTAAAGTAAGAGGGCTAACGAGCCAAAAGAATACGGCAACACGTTTGATGATGAACTTTAAAGTCCGGCCTGAGACCGCTCTCGGGTTCTGCTGGTCTTCTTGAGGTGGGGTCGGCCTGCAAAGTCACTTCTACCGCCGATGAAGTGGACCTTTTTTTATGCTGCTTGTTACATTTATGTTTTATTTTCTTCACTTCAAAAGCACATGGAAAGAGCTCCATTGAATTATAGAAAGTATTATGGTATTGGTTATGTATCCTTTATTTAACCAGAAAGGCCCCACTGAGACACAATATCTCTTCTCCCAGGGAGTCCTGGTCCAGATGCTGAAGTAAAGGCACCAGTTCAAACGGAGCAGATGACATCACAATGACAAACACACACACACACACACACACACACACTACAGGCACAAAGCAAACAGGAATCAGAGGCTCCAACAAGCAGCCTTTATTATTTTGCAGCATCTCAAGAGAAGGTGAAGGTTTGCAGCTCGTTCCAAGCTTGCGAGGCGTGAAAGAAAAAACAGATTTACTCTTTGCTCTGTTCGGCTAAACGGGACCATAATTATGTATTTCAAAACGTATTTGGTTTAATCGTGAAGGAGCTAAGAATACTTTTTCTCAATGAGCTTCGGATTTGAAGCTCCGTCCAACACGAAGAGTGAAGTTGTTTTTTTGCCAAAGGATCAATTTCTATTTTTGAGTATTTGTCTTCACTCACTGGCTTGAAGTGGGGAGTTGTTTGCTTATGTTGCCAGGGTAACACAATCATGCTGCTCATGTTATTACTGTCAATGATATCTAATCAGACTTAGTGAAGCAGATTAGCATGTGCTATTTCATCTTTATCGCTGAGTCTTTTTAAATATCTGTTTTAAATATTTTTCTTAAACTTAATTTGGCTTGTTTCGTATTTAGTCATCAATATGTATTGTTACAGAGAACTGCTTAGATTATATCATACAAATATAAATTATTTTGACAAAAGCAAATTCTACTCAATTTCCACTTACTAATTTCTACTGAGGGAGGTGAGGGAGCTTTCAGGCATGCCTCACAGCCTTCCTCAGCAGATGGAGCTTGATCTGTTGAGTTAAAACTACTAATTTGAATATTGATAATTCATTTTCATGCTCAATCATCAATTTTTCCCTCCTTGTCCCTACTTTTATCGCTGGTGACCCCACATGGAGACCCCACCCTGAGTTTGAGAACCTCTGCCCTGATTACAAATTCAGGGTGGCATTTTAAATTTGCATTGTATCTGTTTCACTTGTCATATAAAAAATACAAAAAATGTCATTTTCAAATATGAATGTATCAGTATCAAACACCCAGACGATAACAATAAAGATGTGGGGATACTAGCTCCACAGTACTCCCTTTCCTTCTTATCCAGGAAGACCTTCAGTGATGCATGCAGGTTTACACACATGCACACACACACACATGCACGGAGACATACTCATACAAAAGCGGGGGAATCCAGGGCCCAGCTGTTTGGGCCTCTACACAGGGCCAGTAGAGAAGGGTGGGGGTGGGGGGGCAAAGCAAAGTGGCCTCCAGCAAGCGTGCTCATTGAAGGGTGAAGGGACCCAGGGAGGGTCCCTGAGGCCCGGGGGAGGTTTTAGCCAAATTATAAGTTTAAGCCTTGGGTGTGTGTATGTGTGTGTGCAAGGGGAAAGCATGCAGGAGCCACATCTCTGTGACCGTTATGTTTCTCTGCATATGTGTTTGCAGCATGTGTGTGTGTGTGTGTGTGCATCCTGTGTGATCAGGCTTTAATGGTGGCTGCAGCCCCGGCCCCAGCCTCAGTAATGAATGAGCTATTACCTAATGAAATCTGAAGAATGCTTGGCAGCGGCAGGCCGAGTTGGCGCCGCACACCGGGAGCCCGTTCCAACACGCAGCAGCGATGCCATCGTATTTAGGACTGGCGTTTGTCGTCATGCGAGATGGGGCCAATGTGTGCTCTGCCCTGATTGTTTGAGTATACTATCATTAGCAGGCTGGCTTTCAATGAGTCTTTCATCCCGGAGACAAGTGTTTGTTGAATGCTAACCAGGGTTACGCCGGTCAAAGGCTTTCCTGCACTCGTGATGTAATTACAACACGGGGACGCCGCTTCACACCTTGCTTCCTGTCGGATTATCACACTGTTACTTAAGTGTACGATGATTTCTATTTAGTCTAGACATTGAATGTACACCTGTTAGCTGCACATTTAGGTTTCATGAGGATTTTTTTTTTTTTTTTTTGGTCTTCTTTTTTGAGGTTGGGGTTGTCGGATGAAAAGCATTTAATGGCGCACACGTGAAAAGAGAATCCGTGCACTTTTTTTGCACATTAAAACCTGCACTTAACTTTCTTTTTTGCTCGGGGGCGGGTTGGAAAATTGGGGGAACAAATCTTTTTTTTCTCCTACAGTCTGATGGAAGTAAAAAAAAAAATCACCCCCTGCTGCACACACACACACACACACACACACATACTACCGTGTTTTGCTGTGAGGAGGGCCTTAATGTGTTCCACAACTGTGCTGTGTGTGTATAAAAAAGGGGGGGGGGGGTATTTGGGCATGTGCACTCGTTCACACACAGCCACATGAATGACTAAGTGAGCACATTGGTAAAGAGACACTACGCGCACACACAGACACACACGCCTTCCTGAATATCACACATGTACACGTGAAGAAAGTTTTCTCTCTCTCTCTCTCACACACACACACACACACACAGTGTTTCAGTAAAGTTTTCTTTCTGTCAATGTCATCATACTGCCCTCTTTTGTTAGCGAGTCAGAGAATGCAAACCAAAATAAAATAAAATAATCTTTATCTTCTCTATCTAACTCTATCATTTATTGCTCCAGTGACTTCTTTCTTATTTGCATGTTTTTATTATTATTATTACCACTTCTGTACACCTACAGTAGTAACTGGTGTCACACAAAGGACTGTGTGTGTGTGTGTGTGTGTGTGTCTGAGAGAGAGAGAGAGAGTACAGAAAGAAAACTCATCTCAGGACTGCAAATTAGAAAGCAAGAGCCAAGCCTACGCTGATTTAAATACCTTCCTGGTTATAAATGCACCGCCAGGTAATTGTTAATCAATAGCATATTGAGTTTTACATCCAGTCACTAACCTTTGTGGCTTTACTGATCAGCCAGCGGTGTTCTGGTGTCAATCAAACGGTCAGTGAACGTTTACAGGCGACCGGCTGCTCCATATAGCAGACTGCTGGTTCTGCTGATTCTGCTGGTTCTGCTGGTTCTGCTGGTTCTGCTGGTTCTCTGGACGTTCACTCCCACAACGCACCAGGAGAGCAGGCGGCCGGAAGGTCACTCAGTCGCCACATTCTCAGCCACTTGTCTTTGCGTTATGAACAGGCATGAACAAATGGGGGTGCATCCTTCATTCACGTTGTAGAGTATTCTGTAGCGTACCACTTCTTAATGAAGTTAAAAAAACATTCACAATTGTTATTCTCCTATTGTAACTGCTCTATGAATGTTATTACATTTAAATAAGGCAACCACCAAATAGCACTGCTCTCAGGGATCCAAAAAACAAACATAAAACAACATCTGCTCCACGTGAACACAGTTTCCAGAACAACAGGTACGCCTCCATGAAGCTGATATGCAATCCTAACTATTAACCCTCCGTATGAAGGTCATAATGTCTGAACACGTCAAGATAAAGCAATTAGAGGGCTGCAACAAATAATTGTTCTCAGCATACATTATGTAATTCTCTGGATCAATGGGAAAACATGTTTGGCCTTCAAAATGGAGGGAAAAAGTGAAAAGTGCAATGTCCAAGAGCTTCACACACACACACACACACGTGTGTGTTTTCTTGAGTTGCATTGCATTGAGCTGTCGCTGTCACAGTAAAGACACTATATATAATACTATTGTCCAAAACCCAAATATATTCCATCATGTGAGACAAATGAAAGCAGCGACCGCTCACGATGCAGAAGCTCAGACGGCAACGTTTAGTATTTTTGCTTGAAAGAGGATTTTATCTCTAAGAAAAAAAATACACACATTTTGCTAATTATTTTTCTGTTGATTGCCTAATTAATGAATCAACTAATGAGTACATGTGTACATGTATGATGCATATTTACAGTTAGAGGTCAAAGTCATCACTTTTCTAGCCAAAAGAATATCAGTTAGTGTGTTTTATGCCCTCACATGCGTCAAAGTGGATCATATTTGACCAGCAAGTTGAATATTATACTTTTTTATTGTATTTATTTATAACATGAATTAATTCTGCCCCTGAATTCTGAATTGACACTGAAAACAAGTTTTCTCATTTTCTTCTAAATATATATATATATGTTGAATTTTATGATTATGGATTCACTAAATTAAATTCAACTAGATTGTTATAGTACCTGGCTACAATGAAACACGATACATCAACTCAGAAACAAGAAGATTCATTGAAATGAACAGCAAATAATTTCAGAAAGCAGAAGGATTTAAAATAAGGCAGAGGAATTAGAAAATACAAACTGTATGGGTTTGTATCATGATATTTATAATTTGCTAATTATTTGATTGAATAAAGTCATTTGTGGTCCATCAGCTTCATTTTGTGGCAAATCATGTGTTTTCTCTGGCGGCGGAGGAGGCTGAGAGCGGAGTCCTGCAGCGTTCACACTGGCTGCTCCTCCCGGCAGGGAGCAGTTTCATAGAGAAGGGCTCCCCTAGTGGACGTCCCAGGTACGTCCCTCCCCTCTCTTCACAGCTCAATCTCTCCCCTCACAATGTCCCCGCTGCTCTGAGTCATTTCCACGTGTATTCTTTTGACTGCGGAGAGAGTGGTGGATTAGACTCCGTTTTGACCCTATAATCCAGCTAAACTGTGGCATCAATCAGCAGAACCTTTAAACCAGTCAGAGGCAGGTTCAGGCCGCTCTAAGCGGCCGTGGCATTGATTGAAAGCTCCAGGAAAGGAGGAAAGGTGACAGTGGGGAGAGCCTGGACGAGCCGCTGTACTGGACGCGCATCATACGGGGTCGTTCACGCTTCTCGGAAATGTTTTGACGCAGGAAGTCAGGGAGGACCCAGACATGCAATCACAGAGGTGTTAGGGCCCAGAGTTTTATCTTCAGGCCCTCAGAGGTCCCTGTAAGTTCACAATCCTCTTACTGGTCATTGCTTCTTGGGGCCGTTAATGCCATTAAAAATCCAATCCACACCGGTTTATCCACTTAGGAGGACAATGGCTCTCGTGAGCTGACCGCTGGGATTATAGCCAGTAAATCCAGGCGGAGCAAGAGGTGGGAGAGAGGGTGGCTACAGGCTGCGCGTATTCTTCTGACCATGTCTAGCTTTTATAACCCCCCCTGGAAATGTAGGATTAGGAGAATTCCTTAAAAGGCGTTACATGTCGTACATATTTTTCAGACACTGCAAAAGGAGTGATGAACCAGAAACATCCTCGTGCACCACGACTCACAGGAGATGCAACTCATCCAAGACTATGGCAGGACATTATTTAGTGAAGTATTTAAAGACTTCATTAAAAACATTTGTTGGTAATAAATGTCCATCAAACCCTTTAAGACATTGTACTGTTTGTACTACATGCTAATGCAGTAATACTATTAATAATAACAATTAATAATAACTAATTGGCTAGTTGCTTAATGCAGAGCACCAAACTAGTTACAGCTGCAGTGCAAACCTCTTCATTTCTGTTCACACGCACAATAACTTCATCTCTGCTTTTGATCCTCGTCTTAATTCATTTTCTTTCTCTCTCTGTGGCTCTGGTTTGGTTTCCTTCCTGTTTCCTTCCTGCAGTTTGTTCTCTGTCCTCTTTGTACGTCGGCTACAATGAGGGCTGCTGGGAAATCGCGTGTATGCGTCGGCACACTCGGCCAATCGGAGGGATTCTGGTCCAGCTTCAGGAGGGTAATGCATGCTACGTTAGCTAAGGTCAGAACAGGACCGCCGGGGCCCCTCCCCCCCTTCACGCGCTCCAACACACACTCTGCTGGGTGAGAGTCCGTTAGATTGACTGAGAGCCCTCGTGCTGCATGCACCTGTTGAGGCAGCGCCACCGCTCAGGCTCACTGATACAGAGCTGAGGTGGAACAATGACATGTTGTGCTTTCACGTTTATTGGTCAAGAGCAGTAACTTCCTGTTCTCAAAGGGAGTTTACAGCAGCCCCAACTTAGGGCAAAGCATTTCGTAACAACAGGTTCGGCTGATTTGCAGGTTTGATAGAGCGGCGCTCAGATTGTCTTCCATTACAAGTCACATCGGGACATTTTACCCCGCTGATGTCTGAAGTGCCCTCACAGCGTAACTGTGGTCCCAACCCCTCTGAGGGCTGCCTCTTCAGACCACTGGAAGACGTTGTGGAGTCTCTTCCTTCTCCCTAAGCGGAGCTGCTTCTGCCTTTGTGTCATCCCAAGGCCTCGGCTATTGTCAGAGGCCCGTCATGGACGCTGCTGCACTGCTTCAGAGACCGCGCGGTCTGAAGAGCCTCAATGAGAGAGTTTGAGGCCTCTCGACCTCTCCTCTGTCATTGCGGCTCGTATTTACCAAGAGGGGTAAGTCACGTATGTCAAACGGGAATTCAACCATTAATCCTTGGCTTTCCACGGCGGGCAAAGTCCTTCACAGGGAAGCCGAGCTGTTGGACACGGAGCCCTTTGCCGGCGTCGCCCGCCGTAGACAAAAGGGGCCTCTCCTCCGCTGTCAAGATAACGCCACAGCTGCTATTGTAAGTCACAAGGCTATTGTGTAGTCGATTTCTCTGCCGGTTTGCAAAGGCCCACACAGTACAGTAGACACGCAGAGACACACTCCAGCACAAACACACACAAAGACGACAGAGAAATGTGACAGAATTGGACGCTTCTACTCCTCTGAAGACGCCACTCGGAGGAAGAAAAAAAAGGACGAGGACCGAGGGGGAACAAAAGAGGAGCGTTTTCAAAAAAAGTCTTCTGAACGCCCAGATCAAAGGCAGCGAGGAGAGAGAAGTGTGCAGAGGAGAAAAAAAAATAAAATCATAAATAGTGAGTAAACAAGGCGAAATGGAGTGAGTGGGTGAGCGAAGCGGGGAGAGAGGGGTGTCATCGCATCTTAACCACGTCCACAAGGTGTCTCCTCCTGCTCAGGCGAGGCCAGGTTATCACATGGCACAATTGACTTTTCTCTTGGTGTTGCGGAAGGCCGGCAGGTGTTTGTGCGGCGCGACGAGGCAGCTGCAGCCGAGTGAGGAGATAACAACCTGGAAAACAAGCCCTCCTCCTCCTCCACCCCCTTGTCTCCTTTTCTTCTCTTTTTTTTTTATTTTGTGTTTCTTTCGGGTGGGGGGGGGTTTCTCAGGGCGACGAGAATCCAAAAAAACAAACCACAAGGTCGCCTCTTTCTCTCAGCAGAGAGCTGCAGCGAGCCGCAGTAGCGGAGCGATGCCCGCCTCTCGTTGTCCCAGTCGACAGGAAGGGGAGCGGACAGACAAACTGGGGGAGCAGTTAGATTTGTGTTTTCCACGAGCGCTGACCTTTCATCACCCCGCATGTTATGACTGCGGCGGCTTGTGTGTGAGCGTGCTGGGCTCTCTGTGCTCATGTTTACTTCCTTTTTACAGATGCATGTTCTACATTTAGGGAAGGAGCATCAACTTTGTTAGAAAAAGCAGCAGAAATGTATTTTTGTTTTAGTTTGGTTGTCTCTCATCTCGTACATTTTGTCTTTAAACTTAGAATAGACAGTCGGTACACTATTGTTCTCCCCCCCCCCCACTTTCTAGTGATGATTGGCAGCTATGGAAAGAAATGCTTGCAAATGTTAGAGCCGAGAGGTCAAACCCTCAAATGGTTTTCTACTGGGACTGTCCCTGTTTTCTACTGGGACAGTCCCTGTGTCCCAGTTCCACACAGGCAGAGCTGAGACATCATGTACTGTAACTAGCGCGAGAGATCGTCTGGGTAACCAGAAACTTTGATGGCACCTTAGGCATTTGTATGCGTTATGTTTTTTCTGTGCGTCTGTGCGTGTGTGTGTGTGTGTGTGTGTGTGTGTGTGTTAAATCTACTCATCGATCGTGATTGTGAGGGAAAAAGGTTTGAATTTTAAGGCTGGCCATGCAAACTGCATGACAGATAGATGTGAAACATCTGTTTCATGCCATCATTGGCTCAGAACATTCATAATAATACATGATATAAAAAATGCCTTTAGCAAATCTTCAGTGAATCGAGGGAAAAGCACAGTGTCTACAAACAACATGTGGTATTTTATCTTTATTGTCAAAGTTTCTTTGAGACAAAACAGAACATTATTTTTGACGAATGACTTAAGGTTCCCTTACTTACTTTTAATAGCTTGTGTGTGTTGAAGCAAGTCAAACTGATATTGAAATCAATAGTATCTTAATTCAAGATTGAATAGATTTAAATTTTACATTTAAACTGCTTCTGTACCTTAAGTGTAAATCTTTTAGCAGGACTAGTTGAGGAATATATATATATATATATATATATATATATATATATATATATATATATATATATATATATATGTGTGTGTGTGTGTGTGTGTGTGTGTGTGTGTGTGTGTGTATATATATATATTGTAATTGCAAATAGCCACATCTGATGTATGAGGGGTAGCAAAGTGAATTACCAATTTTTATTTTTTGGGGTGTGGGGGATTTTTAAGCTAATGCCTTGTTTATTATCAAGATCTTGGCCAGTAAGTATTTTTAATTAGCATAGAGCACAAGCTAGAGCTAATTTGACTTTACTAATTAACGCTGGTCAGGGTTAGCTCTCCAGCTAGCTTTAGCTTGATATGAGTGTGTTCAGGTGATAGCAGATGTGCTTGTTTTTCACACCATTTTGTTTAGAAATTAAAATAAAAATGTCAATGGTTTTAAAGTTCTTGTGAAAAATTTACAAATTCTGGTCAAAATGAATGTGTGTTTTGACTTTTCAGGACAGAAAGACCAGATATATTTGGGAAAGTCATCTGGGAGCAGAGGAAACTTGTTGACTCCATTCCCTTCAGGTGAGATGAAAACAGCCCGTTTCCTGTCTGACTGCTGCTGCTTCCTCCTGAATATGCTCCGTCCTCGCTGATAGAATTACACCAGATTACACCTTTGATCACAGAGGGGTGGCAACAGTAACACATAATGAATACAGCTGACTAATAACCGGATGCTGGAAACACTCCTCACACAATTTAGCCATTTCCCAATCAAGTGGGAGCTTCTCTGGGGCAAATTCTCCTAATAGTGCTGGAGGAATGCCAGCAAACACGTCCCACCGTCAGACTTTAGAGTTCCAGGTACAAACACAAAATAAGAAACAATCTGCTATATGCAGTTAGCGGCTGCAGTTTTTTTTTTTTTTTTTTTTTTTTTTTTTTTTTTTGTCTGACCTCAAAGTACAAACTCCTACTTGTGAGACAGAAATGTGTGTGAACACACGCCTACCTGCAGCATGTGATGCACGGTGGGGAACAGCTGCTCTGCTCCGGAGCCGTCGCTGCAGCACAACACACAGACAGATATTGTTTGCTTTGTTTCAGCTGATCAACAGTCACTCTTTCCTTATCGTTTTTAATAAACATTTAATTTTCTGACTGGAAATCCAAGATAATTGATATATCTTTCTCTTCTTTTTCCTTTTTTTTCTCAAACCAACACCAGTTCAATTATTCAATCCCTCACTACTGAGAGAGAGAGAGAGAGAGAGAGAGAGAGAGATCATATATGCCACACAGCCTTAACACACACTGTCACAGCTAATGGAAGGAGCAATCAAATATTTTACAGAAAACCAAATATGCAGATGTGTCGGCAGCAATTTATCGAGACATATTTTAAGAGCGAGGGATCGGAGAAAAGCAGGGGAGGGGAGAGAGAGGGAAAAAAGAAAATGATCCCAGGAAAAATGGAATGAGACGTTTGATGAATATTCGCCCATTGTTCCTGTGAATGTAAGTCGCCACCTACTTCAGAGCATCGGGAGAGAAAATAAGTCAAGCTCTTTGGAGCACGGGGTATGGCACACAGCAGCATTAAGTGGCGCAATTAATAGTATTCTCACATATCTGGAGAAGTTATTAAGAGAGAAAGTCGCACCTAGAGTGGCTCTCGAATTACACTGTGAGATTTGTCACTTCCAGCAGTCGTTTAATAGCTCATTTGAAACTGTTGACCCCAGTTAACAGAACAAGCCCACTCCAGCTTTTAGTGAATTAGTTCAGATTTAAATGGGCTAAATGAAATCCCTCTCCCCTGCATGCACACACACACACACACGGAAACACAGAGGCATTTCCATCTTACATCATCTTATTATATGCAGTTTATTATCGTAAAAGAATAATTGCATTAAAAGTAAATACAGAACATTCTGACCTGTAGCTTCATTCACAAGAGCTTTTCTCTCATACCTGCAGAAAAATGAATGCGGAGATGAACGAAATGAAAGATAATCTTTGATAAGCATCCATTGTTGAAAATAACCTGAAAATATCAGCAAATGTCACATGTGGGGGGGGGGGGGGGGGGGGGGGAATAACCCAATATAATACACTTGAGGAAATATTTGCCAATCTAAGAATTTCATATGGTAAATGTTAGCGGTGAAACAGTGTGCTGCCAATAGAATCCAATTAAAGAAAGCCTCACAATGTTTTTGAGGATTTTCACAGGAATGCCAGCAACTGGAGAAATCGGTGCATAAATTAACTGCAGCGGACTTAATTACACAGGAGGAAAGCAAGAGGTAGAGAGAAAGAAAGAGATGTGTGCAAACAGGGAGGAATGGAGGTGTGGAGATTTCATTCTTTTTACACCGATAACTCCAAAGTTGAAAAAAAAATAAAATCAGTGAGACACTCACCGTGCTTCAGGCTCCTCCATCTGTCTCTGCTACACACACACACACACACACACACACTCACCGAGCCAAGCACACACTCTTTACCTGGCCCTGCCGTCCAGCAGGAGCAGGTTAAAGGTGTCTCCTCTCTTGGATCTGGTCCTCCTTCAGATTTTTTTTCTTTTTTTCCGCAGAAACACACACGTACATGCGCACATACATACTCGTAGCTGCCGTCTTAACCAGAGAATACAAACAGACTTCCAATGTACCTCCTAAATTCCGCCTCAGAAGTTTGTACACGACACATAAAAGCTACATTTCCCCCCGTCTGTGAATCAATTTCTTTCTTTTCTTTGCTTCTTTTTTCAGTGGTAGAGAAGGGGTGTGTGTGTGTGTGTGTTGGGGGGGGGGGGGGGGTTATGCTTTGCACATAAATGTGATGCATAGACTCTGCTTGTTCATATCTGCCTGCATTGTATGTGGGCGGGTGTAAATCCTCATCTTCCTGTATATCCATTAGTAATGCAACACTCTAAAAATAAAGTGTGCCCCGGCGTATCAGTGCCTATGAACATGCTGCCTGTGTAATCACATTTTATATACTTCTTTTTTATCTGTTGCTGGGAGAGAGAGAGAGAGAGACACGGAGAGAGAGAGAAAGAGAGAGATAGAGAGAGAGGGAGTGAGAGAGGGAGGGAGAGAGAGAGGGGAGGGATGGGGGAGTCTTGCAGGTGTCTCGGCGGTGCTGCAGCTCTGCATGGGTGTATAGATGGCGGCGATAGGCCAATTGTGAACGCAGAGGTTTTACCGTCTCACCAAAAACTAGTATTATACCAGCAAGATGGACTATATTGTGAAAGGTGTGATAAGTCCCACTTTTTTATCCCATTCCTCCTCCGTCCCTCCATCCTCTCCTCTTACTCTCTGCTGCACTGACACAAATCAGCATGCTTAGAATAAACTGCATAAGTTATCAGCTCCTTGGAAAGCAACGCAAAAGGGGAGAGCAGCAGCAGGAGAAAAAAAGGAGGAGACAGAGGGAGGGGAGACTTCTATCACTTAATGAAAAATAGCTTCCCTTTTGGACAGAACTTCATAGGGCTGCAATCAAGCCCTGGCCCCCACTTCTTGACGTGCAATCCAGGCAAATCAAGTCAGCATCTATTAATAATATTTCCCTGGCTCCTTTCATTCCAGCGCGTGTCCTACCACTGTCAACGCTGTGATGGAGCACTGCCTTTATCTCCACCCCGGCCTGCTCTGTCACAGTGATAAACAATTCTAACAAGAATCAGAATAAAGATCTCCCCAGTAGACTCCCGGAGATAGAGGGGGCCCTTTTTTCTCATTTTCTAGACGGCAAAATTTAATCTAGTGCCTATCCCCCCCCCCAACCCTCCACCCTTCCTTTCAAACACACACACACACATATACACCCGACCCAAATCCCCCCCCTTCTTCTCCCCTCCCTCGTTCCTCCTTCTTCCTCCTCTGCCACCCTCCCCATTTTCCTTTTTTTCTCCTCTTCCTTCTTCCCTGCTCTTTTTTTTTTTCTTCTTCCAAGCGTCACATTCAAAGAGATGCAAATTTTCTCAGAGCTGGGACCTGATGGAGTTGGAGCGCAGAGTGAATGTCAAAGGGGGGGTGGAGGAGTGGAGTGAAGGAAGTGTGTTGGGGGGTGGAGTTAACGCCGGCAACCATTGCTCGGCTCGGTCCGACACCGAATGTGGAGAAATCGCTGCTGGGAAAAGGTGAGGCTTGAGTCCTGACGTCCAAGGATGGACGGGGGGAAGGAAGAGAGACAGGAGCAGCCACATCACCTCACATTGAGACGCTGAAGCTGACGGAGGTGAGGAAATACTAAACGGTACATCGAAGGCACAAATGTTAGAAGTACAGTTTTATGAAGTGAGTCTTACAAATACGAGTCTGTACTATGAGCCTATTGTGAATCCATCTTCAGGTCTTTGTCACATGCAGATTGTCTTTTCAATTAAAAAATAAATAAACCAATATAGGTTGAATTAGTTTTCAAGTTTATTTACATAACAAAAGTATTTGATTAAACAGAATTTGTGTTCTGGTTCAAAATAAGTATGTTTATTATGTAAAATAAGTTTGTAAGGTACACCGAAAAAGTAAAGTATAATAACTTAACATTGACTTTTGGTTTCACATGAACATCGGTTTTCTGGGTGAAAGTCTGTGTTTGTTTGACCCAACGACCCCTCCCTCCCATCCTAAGCATCCAAACACAATGAAGACTTAAACCCAAACTGTACAGCTGCACCAATCAATATTCAGAGTAGAGCTGCTCCTAGGTCGGGCAGGTCATCAGGATGCCGCTTGGACACTTCCATTAAAAGGTTTACCGCACGTCCAATTGGTAGACCCAGACCACAATGGAGGGGTTTCTATATCTGTCCGGCCTGGGAACACCTCAAGGTTCCACAGGAACAACCGGAAAGTGTTGCTGGGGAGAGGGTCCAAAGCTGCCCCCACGACCCGGCCCCAGATAAGAGGAAAGGAAGTCAATGGATGGATTACTGGGCTTAAAAGATGTTGGTAGATGCATTTATCTGTACATTCCCCGGAATGCTGAACTAAGGGGAAGTTTCATATATCATTTCAATCGTGTTGATTGCAGAGTTGAACGAGGAGGAGCGACTGCAGGATGAAGCAGTCGGAGAGGCACTTTCTGGCTCATCACCTCAGACAGGAAGTGACAGCTGGGAATGGCCTGCAGTCGATGAGGTGAGGAGGCATTGATCAGACTGGCCGGTGTGAAAAGCCTGCTGGTGGTCAGCAGGGCCGCCCCAGCACCGGGAGGACCGGGAGAAGCCAAGCGGACATGTATCCACTTCAGCATCCACTTCGTGTGTTGGGCTTTCATTGTGGAACTTAAAGATGGATGCCGTGTACAGCCTCACTTATGGTGCGGTGGTGGAGAGTTAAAGTAGGACAATCAGTCAGTACTATTTAAATATTTAGTCACCATTTTCAGGGCTCTCTCCAGTGATCACTTGTCAATGAAATAGCAGCTGGTAGTGTGGCGGACTCACAGAAAAGTCTTTGAAGTAAAAGAAATATGCCAGCATCAATCTAAATGTGTTTTAAACGACGCAATGAAATGCATGCATTTGTTGTTTTTTAGCTCTATTAGGCTGATGTTACTAGCTGGTGCTACTAGCTGGGCAGAAATCGAGCTGTGGCGCTCCCAGTCCGACCTGTCTGTCAAGACTCGTGGTGAGAAGAACCAACCACGACCATTTCTTCCCGAGCCCAGTTTTTTTTTCAGATACAATACTTTTCAAACCCATTATGTACGATTACAACCCACTGTTGCTCGGACTGAAACATGACAAAATGGTATGATATAATGATAATGAAAATGTGGCGGTGGCGCTCTTTTCTTTGTCTAAGCAACCATGGTTTCTAGCGCTGCTTCCAAACACAGCATAAAACAAACAAAACAAGGGCTTAAGCAGCACTTCGTAGGTCCAAGCTGTCGGATGGGGATGGAGAATCTTATGCATAGTGATAAAAGTATCAGTGTTGGCACAGTATTATGGTTGTTGGAGTATACTATATAATTTATTATTTCAAACATTAAAATCCCGTAGTAATGGATGTGACCAATTGGAACTTTGGACACACCAGGGATTTTAAAGATACGATAACATTTTACCCAGAGGGACTTAGTCAGCAGTTAACCAGCAACTTTATTAAGAGATCAAATACCTTCTTAGATACTGATATAATAAAGAGTAAGATGCATGATTATTCTTTTCCTGGATGGATAAATCCTCACTTTAAAAGCTCTCTACTTAGACAGCATAGCTGTCACCCATTTACTGTTGTGCTGTTTTGTCCTAACTACTGTAAAGGTGCTGTCTACTGTAGCAGCCTCTGATCCATTTACCCTCAATATGATCCAGTGCAGACCAGCCCATCATGAAGCAGCACTGGGCAAAGATGGATTACATGTGAACAGATCTGTGGCGGGCGGAGTGAAAGCCATGCATGCTGTTGAAGAAGAGAAAGACTGAAGGAATGGGAGAAAGAATATAGAGGAGGACAGTGGGCCAGCCAGTGAGGGAGGGGGGAGGAAAAGGCTACTCAACCCAAAGGACATGTGAGGGATGAGTCCGCTGAGGGAGGAGCAGTAAATAAAAAAGGTGACTGAGTGTGTGCTGAGGGCGGAGGAGGAGTCTGCAGTAACGGAGGGAGGAGGAGAAAAGGACTCGGTGGAGGGGGACTGCCCACCTATCCATCCCTCTTCCTCCCTCCATCCCCAGTCTATACCCCCCCCCATCCTTTTTCTTGACAGCTTCACCCTTCGGATCAGTAGAGCTGGGGATCGTGCATCTAATCCGTCCCCTGATGCATTTTTAATTGTGCGGGAGAGCAGGGTATGTGATAGGATGGGGCCGGGGTGGCGGGTGTCACAGTGGGGGGTGAGTTCACCTCCCGGTGTCATACGTGTCAGTGAAGTTCGATTGGTGACAAATCAGCCCATACAGATGAGGTTCTCAGGGTGGAAGTGATGGAATACAATGACTTCTACCTGTGCTTTGTGATGCAGAGGGCATGTTCAGTGGAGGTGGTTTAAACACATTTGACATCCATTACAGACAACAGATTTTGTTGACTTGTCCAAGAAAGAGGCCCACACAGTTTTGAATATATGATCAGTGATTACAGGGAAACTGCTTCAAGGGAACCTAAAGCACAAGTAAAGGGAGTGTAAAGAGGACGTGAGACACCCAAGCCTTGATGACAGTTGATGCATTTGAAGGATAATTTGGGTTAATCCCAACCTGGTTGTAGCTTGAACCATTACACATTAACCTTGCACTGGCCAAATAAATTGTAGAAATCTGGGAAGGAAGCGGGAATGCTACAAAAAAGAAAAGGTGAGATGGAAAGAAACGTCCAACTGAAATGCAGGAGAAAACCAAAACAAAATGCTAGATTATTACCCAACATATATCATAGTTTAAAAACTGTCTTGCAGGTTTAAAGTTGGCTTTCCGAACCTAACGTGGTTGTTGTGCATGCACATAGTACAATGAAGGAGTATTACCAACATTTAACTCACTTTTCTTTTACATTATAATCTAAATAAACTGTCTATATTTGATATATTATCATTATAAACTTGTATACCTCACTGCTTGAAACTCATTGGGATGATTATCAAGCTGTTCTACAGGACTAGATATTGAGTGGGTGGCAGAATACTAATAACTGGGCCTGGCAATACATCTTAATGAGATCTGCATCGATACCACTGATCCAGCAGTTGGGATCAGAGTTGGAATAACCACTGTGTTAAAGTCAGCCGATCTTTGTTGTCAAGGTTAAAATAGGAAGTTGGGGTACTGTTAGTTGGCATGGTCATGATGGGTAACTAACCCTACCCAGAATAAAAGACAATAATAGATATTTACTGGGCATATAAAAGTGATCAAAGACAGAATATATCCCCCTGGACATTACAACATGAACCAAAAGATACGAGCCCATCTGAGGAAACTTCTAGCCTTTAAAGTGGCAAAATTAGAACCATAAAAATGTCCAATGCAAAGGGGAAAATCTCAGTTTCGGTGAGTTTGCATAAAAGCTGTGGATACAAATTGCCTGACTCTGAAAAGACAAATAGGCAATCCACACTTGAGTGAAAAAGACACGAGATTCCTCACAAAAGGCAAGAAAAACATATGATGGCCATTAAGAAAGGTGCACTGTTTGAAAAGACATCAGTCTAAGTGCCTCTTTACTTTCCGTGATGCAGCGAGTTGAATGGAAGTTCAAATTGTGGACTTAGACAATAGTTTACAGTGTGACCATTCATCTCTCAGATTCTCTAAGAAGCCATCTGTGCAGAATGAGAAAAATGCTTCACATTTCACAAGTGAAGTGCTAGTGCAGGTAATTTTAACCACCAAGCCAGTAAAAAATGTAACTTTTTTTCCTCTTCAGCCAAGCCAACAAACCCGTTCATGATATAAACTTCCTGAATACAAGGCACCTGCTTCCTTATCTGCTTCATGGTTTGGGGGTTGTGGGAGATTGAGACGCAAACTTTAATCTGAATTGTTTTCCTCACTACTTCCTGTATCTTGAAATATTCTCTTGCTCTAGACATTTTTTCTTGTACATTTGAATGCTAGTACAATTCATAAATATCTACTCACATATCACCCACTGTGTCCCTGCATAAAGTATATTCTCCAAACGAAATGCCCTTGCCTGTGCGACCTATTTCATTAGTTCACTTCAGTTTTCAGTTTCCACTCTACAAATTACTGATCAACTTTCAAAACTTTGAGCCTGATCTGCAACGAGGCAATTTACGGAAGTATCCATAAACGGAGCCAAAGCGGATTTGCAGAAAGATACGTGCTTCATTCCACAATGCCAAGCCACCAAATAGGTAAACAGGGGTGTGTGTGTGTGTGTGTGTGTGTGTGTGTGAGACAGTGCCTGCACGCATATTGGAAATAACACCTTGGGAATGGTCTGCGGTTCAACGTTCCCTCATGAAATATGATTTTATAAATCCTTCAAAAAAATTATAATAACCCAGATAAGCTCGGGGCTTAAGTGATCCGCAGAATCAGTGGTTTGAGAGTTTAACATCAGTACCTCTGAAGGTAATTCTGATGCAAATGTGTGTGAAGACTCCTAGATAAATGCCTTTGGCTGGTGAATGAGGTCCAGGTGGGAGTGTGCTTTATATGTTGCAGAGAGTGAAAGGAAGAAAAAAAAAAAGATGCTGTGTGGTGGAGAAAAAAAAAATAGAACAAATCCTAAACAAAATGCCGATGGCAGCTGTGCTGACTCGCCTCTTAGTGCTTTGTGACGGGCTTTGCTCTATTTCATGTGGGTATCATCCCTGGTCCTCATCCCTCTCTCCCTCCCTTCTTACCTCTCTATCACCCATTCTCTCGCCTCCTCTATCAGTTAGCTTATAAACCAGCCGCTATTCCAGGCGCTGATTAGCCCTGCTGCTCCTCATCTTTCACTCAAATGACTTTTTTTGACCATTTCCACTGTAGGATGGATGCTCCACCGCTAAGAGGGAGCAGGAAAATAAGAAGTTACACGGAGAAGAAACACACAAACATGTAGGCCTACTGCGAGAAGTCAACGTGTATTAAAGGATTACTTTGACATTTGGATTTTTAGACTGCTATTTTTCTTTGCTAAGACTTAGGGAGATGCTTTTGTGTCTTGTTTAGCTTATTTATTTGGCTAGCCACAAGCTAATATTGTAAAGTTGTACACCTTATAGCGGCCTATTAATGGCTCTCCTCATAGCAGCTTAGAGGAATAATATACTTACCAACTCTTAAATTCAGTAAATGACATGTAGCATCTTCGTTGTTTAAAAAGTACACACAAATAAATATAAAAAATACCACTCCTCATTTTGTAGTCTTATGCTAAGCTGTTTTAACTATTTGTGTATTCTAAAAATAAAAAAAATTATTAACCTTTTAATCAATAATATGGACACATGACAAACAACCACCGTATGTCAGATTATAGGCCTTAATCCACTCTCCATCCACGTTTCTTCAGGGTCTGAATTGAAGGTAGTCAAACGTATATCCAAAAAGACTCTCGCCAAAGGGCTTTGTGAGGATCTCATGGACCTATGAGGAAGCAAACCTGGATGCATTAGCATTTTATGTATTAATTGCATCACTACAAATATAAAAAAAGGTTTATAAAAGACATTATCAACCCAAGTGTTGAATCTAACTGTATTCTCCCTTTTCTATAAACTTTACCAAAGTTATGAGTGTAAAAAATAAATCCCAATATGATGGCACATGTACATGCAAAGGATGAAACAAAACAACAGCCTTCTCATTACCCAGGGTGTTGGAGGTCCTTTGCTTTGCAAACGTCCTTATCTTACTTTGTTAATAGCCAGTCGTTTACATCTCTGTATGATACAAAACAGCGCAGTAGTTACATTTACAAGGCTTTTATACCTTTCTTGGGCCTTTTATGTGAAACAGAAGCTAATAAGAGCCTTTTTTTAGCCATGTTCAATGGAATGTAGCTGGAGCACTTAAAAAATGTCAAGCCGGAGATGAGGTGTCATGGATTCTCAGATCTGATCATGGAGTCATTTGTGTGTGTAGTGTTAATTACCAGCACATACACAGTCCCTAATGCCTTTCAAATTAACTCCCCAATACTCCCTTCTTTTAAATCTGGGACTCTAATGAATGGTGAAATTGAAAATCCCCATATTGATGTCATCTTTTGCCAATGTGATACACTGATAATTTTTTCTACCTATTATTAACCGTGCTGTGCCTTCAAAAGTGAAATAACCCCCTGCTGCTTCAGTTTCCCTCAAAGGCCATCACTAGCCATTTTAAGCACACACTAATAATTGCCATGACAAACCCAGGCCTTGGTATCAATTAGCACCTGAATAGGGGACTGCGGGTGGGTTTAATGGGAGCTGTTAGTCCACCAGCGGAGTGTAAGTGCTACATAAAACTCTACACGCTTCCTACAGTAAGTGGCCGGCCAACCATGTTGTTTTTTTTCACCAATCTGCTCGACTGAAGGCTTTTGTTTCATGTCTGTCCTCTTTTGGCCAGCTAATGGAGCAGGTCTCACAGCCCGGCATGAGCCATCACTCAGCTTGAACAGGAAATTAAAACGCAAAACAATTAGTCTAATGTGCAGGAATAAGAATTAAGGTGTATTATTGTCTGATATAATTAGGTAAGGGTGAAATCATGGCATTTGGGGTTTGTAGCATATCTGCATTACAAACATAGAACAGATGGAAAGCATGGCTGGTATGTTGAGAGGGCCTGGTGTAATGTACATGTTCTGTACCAGGAAAAGTGAGGAGAACATGTTGTCACTAAATAAGATACAACTAAACAGGGAGTGTATTAGTTTAACATTTTAAAGCAAGATCTCACATAAATATGTGTAATGACAACAACCTTAACAGAGCATGAAGTGATGGTGGAAAGTACTTTGGTAAAACATAAAGTAAATTACATACAATTATGTGATTTTAAAATGTACGTGCCAGCACCATGGAAACAATCTAACTGGTTTAGGAAGAAACTCTAAAATAAATATAAGTACCGTAACTCAGTTAAATAAGGATATACGTAATTAAGTAAAAGACAGAAATAAGTTGCAAACGTTACCAAAATACATTTCCAATAACTCAGCACGTTGAGACACAAACGCCAGTCCCCTGGTTAAAGGTTCTTTCTTTGTTTGACCCATCCACCTCCTTACTGTTGCACCTTCACCTGGATGAAGGACGTGGCTCTCCGTTGGCCTTGCTTCTGTTTATTTCAACACATTACGTGTCACCACCATGTGGGGAAATTGCAGGAAATATATGATTTATATTATTATAACGTAACAATGTAACATTACAGCATAACATTACAACATAATTAAGTCATGTAACAAGCGCCTCAACGTCATGTAACACATTTGGTTTCACAAAGGATACTCAACGTGTCCGTGGTTTGCAGAAGAATAAAGTACCGTTGAAGTGGTTGGTTACAGTTAAATGAATTAAATAAAATGAATTAAATTAAATAAAATAAATAATAAATGTTACCGGCTGTATTTTTGCCTTGCATAGTGGTTTTGTTAAACTCCTTAATGAAAGTAGTTATGTGCTATAGGATTATATTGCATATACCTAGCCACTCAGAGATGAGTATTGAAAGGTATTGAAGGAAAGTCCAGAGGTGTTCGGAGCATGTGTGTGGAGGCTTTAGTTTTACAGGCGCATTAGCCCGTAGATGAGCACAGAGCCAGCTCAGGATGCGTACACATGTGCACTTTGTGCTGCTCTCCTCCTGCCATTGGACACAGACATTAGTAGGGGAGCACATACACGAGAAGATTCCGAGCGTCTCTTCCCCGCCTTCCATCTGAGTGCTCCGAAGGGAACGTGTCCCAGCCTGAGGGATGAGGAATGGCCTTAATGAAGTCGGACAAGCCGGAATACGTGCATGAGAACGATTTTAAATATTGATATGATGTCACTACGCAGCTGCATCCACGGTTTACAGTGGATCAGTTAGCTCTTGATGGCCCTCGCCTAATACTGCAGCACAAGGGGGATGATTAGTCTCATCAGAGGTGATTGTGTATTCTGTGGGAGGTGCAAACACAACGCATGCACCATTTGAATCAAAGGGGCCTCCTGTCTTTCTGTGCAGCTCCAACGGACCGCTGTGCTATCAATTTATTTTCAGACTGTAAATTATTCACAGGCTCACGTAATTAACAGCTACTGAATTTATATCATAAGGCTATGCAAAGTATTAATGGGCTTTTATTAAAGGGCTTCATCAAGGTACAGGAGGCCTTTCAGGGGCCCGGAATAAATGGTGCTGTAATTGTTCAAAGACAAAGACGTGTGTGGTGGCATGAATGGATGGGATCAATTTGGAGAAGTGTTCCTCCTGCGAGGCCAGAGCTGAAAGCTCAGGATGTTCAATTAGTGGAACAAAATCAAACAAATCACCAAACAAAGAAGAGAAAATGGCCCAAAAAGTGAAGCATGAGAAGCATCAGAAGTCCCACAACAGGCCAGCAGAGGAGATAAACTAGATCTGAGATTGTGGGGCAACTAAGGAGAGGCTGGAGGGTTGAAAAGAGGGTTGTGTTCAACATTACATAAACATGAGAGACACACGAGTTCCCATGCTGTGCTGAGAGCCGCACAGCGTTTACTTTGAGCCCTCGCAGTTAAAACAAATCTTGAGGTCAAACTTCAGGCCCATTCGCTCAGACGCAGGTCAGTGTTAAATTATTCAGCCAGCCGGGGTCTGGGAGACGGACCAGATCAAGCAAGTCGAGTGATGCCAGTAACACGCCAGAGACCCAGCAGTATCCACTCCAAAAGACTGTAAACAACATCCATTTTCAAACCACAGACACTTGTTTATCCAAGTACCAGCGACCAGTACAGATGTTGTGAAAAACAGAAAATAACATATTTCTCACACAACATCTCGACATGATGGTGAAGGAAAGTGAAATGAATCGGGGCCGAGCTGAACTTTGATCTCAATGATCAGTTAGTCGCTTTGGTGTTTGCTGGGTTTCTATTCGGTCTTCTGCTTCAGGATTATTTGGGGAACCATAGTGTTGCATGAGCTTCTGCCAACCCTGATCCAGGACCGTCATACCACTTGTCTTGGTCCTTGGTTGCCATCTCCCATAACCCGTCACTCAGTGAATTATAATGTTTATTATTGCAAATATGTGAAAAGATGAAACCACCAGATGGTACAGCACCTGACTAAAGAAGTGGAAAAACAATGTAAGGTGGGGGCGAAGTAATACAAACCTGCTGACACAGTAGCTTTTATATGAAAGTGGTGCTTTGAGTTAAATTTGCTCAACATTAGCATGCTAACACGCTCAGAGGAACAATGCTAACATGCTGATGTTCAGCAGGTAATGCTTATCATGTTCCTGAACTGAGAAGTGCAAATCGCATGAAGTCAAAATATCATATGTTATCAGCTCTTTGTCCTTTTTTTCAAACTTACAAATGGCAACGTCATGATGGCACTAGAGCACATGTGTCAAACTCAAGGCCCGCGGGCCAGATGTGGCCCGCCACGTCATTTAATGTGGCCCGCGACGGCTTGGAAGGCATGATCCCCACCGTGTACCCGTTTTCAGTCTGTCGCGGATCCGTTTCCAGTTCGGCGCGGACCCGCTTTCGGTTCGTCGCGGACTCGTTTTCAGTGGGTTGCGGACCTTTGCATGGGCAATATAAAAATCCTGTGATTTTATTTTGAAGGTAATTTTGAATGCAGTAGAGTGCGTCTATTCACACTCCTCAGTGCTGCGTTCACAACACACTTGGATGAGTTTACACACGCACTATTTGAGATAGTTCACTTCATTCCCGACCTTTTTTTTATGTTTGTGCATGAAAGCACTGCTGAGTCTGTTAAAAAAGGCTGAAGTTATAAAATGATTATGTGTGTTGTATTACTTTGTGTCCTTAAGATGCACTTTTGGGTTTTTTGATTGAGTGTAAAAGGGAATATTTAAAACTAGTTTTTTTGTGTTGGCATGTGAGATTCTGTACCATTTCAGGCTCAAACTGCACCATCTTTTCATTAAATCCATTTGAGAAGTTGAAGAAGAAGAAACCCCTTTATTAGTCCCACACTTAGTCCCACAGTGGGGAAATTTATCCTCTGCATTTGACCCATCCTTTAAGGAGCAGTGGGCAGCCTCGTGAAGCGCCCGGGGAGCAACTGGGGGTTAAGTGTCTTGCTCAGGGACACAACGACATGGACTGGCTGAGGCGGGGTTTGAACCCCAGTCCTCTGGTTGAAAGACTGACTTGCTAACCACTGCGCCACAGTCGCAGTTCCTTGCTTTGGATCTCGGTTCATTCAGGGGTGATGGTGCAGCCAGACCAGTAGAACCACTGCCCCAGACCACATGCATGTTATTATTGGCTAGTTCTGTCCTTCTCAACTGTGACAAAAAAAGCGATTGTTTGATCTTTGTCATTGTTATTTTCTTCTGTTTTAAGTTTGATCTTTGATAGAGTAATGTGGGTTTATATATACACACACATGTATATAAATGCACGTACAATATTGTTACACTTGAATAAACAATACAAAGACAGTTATTTAACAATATGTTCGGTAGTAGCTAAATTTATACAGTGTTACAGTTACAGCCGGCCCTTTGAGGGCGACCATGATGCTGAAGTGGCCAGCGGTGAAAATTAGTTTGACACCCCTGCACTAGAGGGTCCATCCTCTGGCGACCTGCAGCCAAAAGTCATTGCAATCTATCCAATGGTTGTTGAGATATTTCAGTCTGAAGCAAAGTGGTGAAATAAATGTGGTGACCAAGAAAGGACTCTTTAAATAAAATCAATATACAAACCAAATATACAAAGTGGATTCTTGCTCACTCTCTATCTGGAGTGTTTGAAAGCTAAAATGCACTTATCCACATATCTGCAGACCTGATCTCATTAATCACTATGATTACCTACCAACTGATCAAATGATATTTTCAACATTGTACCTGTAACAACATATTTTACCAGATGCGTATTAACTGAAATGTCTAGGCTGGAGATCTGCATCCAGCATGACCTGCTGCAGGTTCTTTTGTTGAGATTTCCTGGCAGTACTGGTGTCACATATTCCCTCAAAGGTTTCCATTCTCCAAACTTTAGTCATGAGACTCCCGAATGGCGGGAAAGGGAAAGATCATTACACGCATGAAGAAAAGGATGACTATTATCATACATATAGAGCACATGTATGTTCAGTGCTTATGGGATGTCGCGTAGAGCCCATTTCAATTCCCGGCTCCCATGGCTGCTCTCCTCCCCGGTTGCCCGGCGCACCAGCCCGCCCTATTAATCCCAACCAAGGAGTCCATTTCAGTCAGTGCATCTCCTCCGCTGTCCCTTCCCACTGCCATCACCCCTCCTTCTCCATTCCAGGCATAGCCAGGGTTAACATGCTAATTCCATTTTATGAGCTCTGACGGAGCCCACTCTCCAACACTTACATCTGTTCAACAACTATTAGACCGTTTTTTGCTATAAAAAATTCAACACCCCTGAGTGTCACGCAGGCAAAACCTGAAAATGTATGCAGTGAATGGAATGGTTAATTTCTCAAAGGGAAAGGGGATGGGCTGAAAAACAGAGAATTGCTTTGAGATTCTTCATTTAAATGAGCCACAGCTGGATGACTTGGCTTGGCCGGGTACAGCACAGGACAGAAATTAAAGAAGTATATAACTAATGTTGAACAACCTAAAAAACCCAACTAGTCAAGCGTAGGGTCTCTGACGCTGACACTGGGACCGGCTAACACTCCGACAAATTATATAGTGAATGTATCTCTCAAAGGGATATTATCTATCTATGTCCTTCTGATATTTCAGAAAGCTACTGTCATCTGCTTTGGAATATCTCTGACTGTTATTGTTGTAAACAACATATTCTCGTGAAGGGTGCTAAAGCTTGCGGGCCCAGCAGTAACTCAGGGGAGTGCCTCAGCAAAGGGTCAAGTGAATGGAAACACATTATTGTGTAGATCTTTTTTACTTCTTTGTTCAAAAGCAATATGGTAACAACAATACACTGTTGAAAGAGGACACAGAATAATAATTTGATGGGAGAAGATGAAGACTGCAATCGTCTCTACAGACTGTAAGGAAGTCATTCTCCGGTAGGTAAATCCAACAATGAAAATGTACACATCTGAGAAATACATTGTGTGTTCAATCAAGTTTAATTTTGTATCCAGGTAACACAACTCTAAATGACACATGCTAAACAGCAGCTGTCCACCCCTCCATCTGCAGAGAGATAAGACGTGTTGAAGCCTGAGCTCCAGCACTTTTCACCAGGGCATTGGTAGCCCTGCCTGAGCGGCCTCATTAACATATACCACTATGTGAGAAATGTGTGAAATAATGTGAAAGAAAATGTAAAGGCAATACCCCACTTAATGCAATTGCTGGGCCTTAATTGATGAATCTACTTTGTCATGTCCACGCAGGGAGACTGGTGGAGGAGCCGCCATGACAGATATCTTTAATAAAGTTGCTCTTCACGTGTCAGGATATATGATCATAATTGCCTGCCCGGGAATCATTTTTAAATCAGTATCTCCTGTGTGAGACAGGGGGAAGAGAAGACCCCCAGTGTGCAGCTAGACCAGGAGAAATGGCTGGATCCCACATTTAAGCTGTAATCAATTCAATTCTAAATTAGACATGATCGAGTCCTAATTACACTGAACAGGAATAGATAATCAAATAGTTGCTTGGTAGCCGCGTTAAGCTTGGGATGAGTACACATTTGTAGAAACCATTGTACATTCATGGCTGGCACACCTTATGGCTTGTAGGAACCTATGTGTGAGGATAATGATAGTAGTGAGGAGAGGGATGATGAATAACTGCTCAAGGCCTAATGGGGCCTTTATTCAGATGAGGGCCAGGGAGCCGGACGGCCACCTTGTGCCTTCACCCTCCCCCCCACCCCCTCCGGAAAGTATAATTCCCCGAATCCCTTTGACCCCCCTTGCACCCCACTTCCATACATACCACCTACCTCCTCAACTTGACAGGCTGGAGGGATGACCCTGAGAATCACATTATGTATATTTCTTTAGCGGTCTCTGCGCATTTGCATGTAGAAGACAGTTAAAATAAGGCCATAAATCAGCGGGCAAACATATAAATGGATTTGCGGTGAGATTGAAACCCCCGGCGAGTCTCCTGAGCAAATATTTCAAGCCTTCGTCATCGCCGGGCTTGGAGATACCAGCTGTCATTAACTAGCGCGGGCCTCTCTGACCACTGGGCTGTATTTTCGCTTAATTACGCGACAGAGAAGGGGGGGCGCACGACTGGCTGCCCCAGTAAATCTACCTGCACATTCTGATACATGCTTTGTTATCAGGGGAGAAGCACTTTAAGCCGAAGCTTTATCTCATTTCTTCAATATGTTGTGTATGTAATGCAAAGGAAGCAACATTGTTGCCTGAAACACTGCCGCTGTCCAATGTGGCTATCTATCAATACCTGATGTTATACAATGCAGTGAGGTATGTAATTGGAAGTTTAATGTATGCTTACTGTGTATTCATCATCATCATCATCATCGTTCATCATCATCATCATCAGGAACAACAGGGCTACACAAGTGTGGAGGACTCACCGTGTAGCAGACTTGACTCCATGAAGCCTTGAGGGCCCACTGTCCAAATCCACATTATGTCGCAGCTGCTCTGTCTCTGGTGCGGAGGCTTAGGTCAGAAGATGACCCAGTGATGATTACAATAGCAATGTGACAAACATAAAACATAACGTGAAGGAATGCCGGTTTGCATAATCATTGAGACAAATAGCATAAATGTCGGGAGAAGTGCACTTGCTTCCTTATAAGAACTAATTTGATAATTGTATTATTACATAAATATGTAGTGTTTTGACAGGAAACGTTTGTCATGACATTTTGAGACCAGTTCTTTTCTCTTCTGGTTTTCCACTGCAAGTAGTCGGCAGGATTCACAGCCGGTCACCGTGGTGACACCGCGTGAAACCGCCTGGATGTCCCGTCCAGTGTTTTAACTCCCCCTTCTTGTATTGGCTCCCTTGGAATTTCGACCGAGGTGGTAAAAAAAGAAGAAAAAAAACAGGTTTCAGTTACTATCCACAACTTTTATAATGGACACGTGAAGATAACCTCTCAAATGTGAAACAAGCTGAACTGGACTTGTTGAAACGCAGCTGCAGTTACAGCCAAGGGGAATCTTAATGAGCTGCTCTTCCTTCCAGTGAAGGATCTTCTGGGTCCTGGGGTCCTGGACTACTGGGCTCCTGGACTACTGGGCTCCTGGACTACTGGGCTCCCGGACTACTGGGCTCCCGGACTACTGGGCTCCTGGACTACTGGGCTCCTGGGCTCCTGGACTACTGGGCTCCTGGGCTCCTGGACTACTGGGCTCCTGGGCTCCTGGACTTCTGGCACTAAATGACCAGCTGTCTTTCATTGTTTACAACTCTGCGACAACCTGCATCTTCAGGATGTTACGTCCATTGTTGTCCCAGGAGGGAGAAAGAGGGACCGGGCTCTGGTCCAAGTTCCTGATCCTGTGCCTAGACTACTGCATCTGGCTTCTGGCTGACGTGCCGGCATGTTGACATCCGACCTCTCGAGCCCGTCCCGAATGCAGCGGCCTTGCTGGTCTTTAGCCACGCTCTCCCACACTGCCCCGGTCCTCCGCCCTGGCTACTGGAGGCTCTATTACGATTCAAGACTCTTGCATATTGTGCTATCTATTGGCTGGCTACACCGTCACTAAGAGGGGGCCTGGCTACCACTACCACAACTGTTTGCTGTAACAGCAGGATCTCACATACACACACATCTTACATGGCAGACTGAAAACTCATCTGTTCAGACTGCACTTTGGCCCATAAAATGACAACAAATAAAAATGCTGTTGTCTAAACCTGGCACTTGAAGCAGTTCTTAAACGTTTTGGGTTGTAGCCACATGGTTGAATGTATTTATTGTAAGATGCTTTGGATTCGAGAGTGTAAATGAATGAATCTAGTGTAGATGCTAAACCCCATCCAACACAATTGGGATGAACTGGATGTGAACCAGAGTGCTGGACCTCACTAATGCTCCTGTTGTTGGTTCAACACCTAGTGGAAAGACTGAAGCCAGAGGAATGGAAGCTGTTATAGCATCACATTCATTACTCTGTTTTATTGTGATAATTTATGGCTTTAGTTCATTTAGAATTAATTTATTTTGTATGTGTTTCGGCTGACCTCCAGTGGGACATAACTATACCAAAACAAATCTCACTTAAATGCACCATCTTGAGTATTGGTGTAAAACACAGTATTAGCTGCTGTATGAAACCTTCAACAAGCCATGTCAGGCCAGCTCTAATCGAAGCATTGAAGGGCTTGTTGTTCCCCCAATCACACAGATGCCTCTTTGTCAACGTGCAGCCGTCCGTCATGTCACAGCAGTCCAGTACAGACTACCCAAGTCATCGCAGAGCATCAACCAGCGAGGCCCAGATGTTCTCCAGCAGCTGAGTGGGGGAAAGCATGGCATGTCCAGTCAAAGAAGCAATATCTTCCATGTTGGCCAACACCTGCCTTTACAGCTGCTCCGCCTCAGGTTCCATCTCACTGCATCCACAACAACTACGGCAGAGAGGGAAACATCTTGATAGAAGTTACTGGAAGCCACCCTCCACCGGCGAAGTTGTCAGGCTCACATATGGCTTTTGCAGGAGACAAGGTGGCTGCTATTTACAAATGGATAGATTTGGTACACTTGGTGAGGACTTGTCCGACTAAATGTGGTCAAATCTGCGTTTGGAACTGGTAGAGGGTGATTGCACATTTGTTTACTGGCTACTCACTTAAGTGTTTGATTTCACAATTTAGCTGTAAACAACATCTTGGCTGTTGTTTGTGTGATCTGATTCTTGTACTTTCCATGGTGATGTGCGGTCTTGTGGTAACTAAATGATCTAAAACCTTCCATATAAAATGCATGGTCACTGAGCTGTTTCATGCTACGAGTTAACCCAGAAGTTCTCCACAAATTGTCAAATGGAGAGTGTAAAGGATCTTAACTGCATGGATAACAGAATGAGAACTGCCCATTGTGGGGGAAAGAAGTGCCTTCAATAGCGTCAATTAGCAGAGTGCATAGCCCCAGATTTTGGGCTGTATATTTAAGGGGATTCTGTCTCACTGTTTAGGCAATGTGCAAATGGCTGGGTAGTGCCTGATGCATTTCATCAAGCTCAAGTAATGTACTTGTACACACACTTTGGGTGAGTGCTGTACACCATTAAAAAATATCAAGACACCAGGAATCTCTGCAAAGATTGTGCTGTTTTAAATCCAATAACAAAGATACTATACACACATGTACATTTACAGAGCTCTTCAATGTGTTACAATGTGATTCACAAACCTTGCATATCATTTATATGCGTATGATATTCAACTCCAGTGAAGCCTTCATGTTAACTTGGCTCCTACTGTGTCAATGTTATTATTCAATTGTTTTCAAAGACAGACTTAATAAGACTTATTCACCATCTCATCTAAGAAATATGTATCTTGTGTTCACAAGTGTGTCCCCTTGTCTGGTCATATTGTGTTCATTTAGTTTTCGTATTACTACTCATGTCAAGCACTTTGTGACTTCTGTCTGTAAAAAGTGCTATAGAAATACATTTGACTTACTGCCATCCATCCATCCATCTATCATCCATTCACCCCTTCATCCATCCAGCCATCATTTAATCAATCCATCCACCCATTAATTAATTCATTAATTAATTCATCAAGTCATCCATCAATTCATCCATCAAATCATCCATTCATAAATCCCTCAATCCATCAATCCATCAGTCCACCAATCCATCAGTCCATCAATCCATCAATCCATCAATCCATCAATCCATCAATCCATCAACCCATCAATCCCTCAATCCATCAATCAATCAATCCATCAACCCATCAATCCATCAATCCATCAATCCATCAACCCATCAAACCATCAATCAATCAATACCTCAATCCCTCAATCCATCAGTCCACCAATCCATCAATCCATCAATCCATCAATCCATCAATCCATCAATCCATCAATCCATCAATCCATCAATCCATCAATCCATCAAACCATCAATCAATTCATTAATTAATCAATCCATACATCCATCCATTCATTAATTCATCCACCCATTAATTCATCTATCAATTCATTATTTCATCCATATATATATATATATCCATCCATCCAGCCATTCATCCATCCATTCATCCCTCAATCCATTCATCCATCCATTTATCTATCAATTAATGCATTCATTCATCCACTTCTCCATCCATTGAGTTTAGTTAACAATTCTTAGTTAACAAAAAAAACAAGTTGTGTAGACTGAAACGTTTCCTCTCTCGTAATACACACACATTGAGGCTGCGTCTCTCTCTATGACTTCCTGTTTACTATGTGTGGCAGCCTCTCAAATGAGCAAAATAAATGAAAACACATTACATTTTAATTAATATCAAAACAAAATGAAGGCGACACCTAATCGCCATGTAAACACAGAGATGGCGCTTCCAGCTCTTCTCATTATTTATGGGAGTGGACACATCCTCGTCACATTACATTAGAGCAGGGAGGCGGGCCGTGTCCAGGTCAGCACGAAGATCCTGCAGCATGTGACACATCAACCACACACAACCACAGCTGACTGCCTGCTGTTGCACTGGCATGCTGGCGAACTTTCACATATCTCAGAGCAGACTTTATACGCGGCACTCAAAGGCTTTGTGGAGGTTTTCAGCCAGCGACAGTGGACATCTCTAGTAAGGCCTCATATACTGTATGACATGAAGCCAGATCAACGCCGCACCGAACGCACACAAAGTGCAGATAAACACACACATATCGGCTTTAGGCACAGCCTAGGCAGAAACAATGTTGCCATTGTTTGTTTCTGCAAACCATGGATAAGTTGAATATCGATGTGTCTGAACCCAAACTACATTTCATATTAGGTCAATCTCATATCATGTTTGCTGAAATGTACAATTCCATGTGGTTATTGTGTTGAAGCATTTGGATGGGTCAGGTTTAATGTAACGTAACAAGAATAACGACGACACTGGCATCAATAAATAAATTTACTGAGCCCACTTTCTTACGTATCGTTAAGTAACTAGTGTAACAAAGTTAACTTCATGTTTCTCATGGGACGGGAAGTTCTGTGTGTTTATGTTATCAAACTTTGTTTTACTTCATCTTCTATTGTCTTTGTATCAACAGCATTCTATGTTTTATAAACTGCAGTGAACTGCTTCTTTAGAAAAAATTGTACAGTATGCAGACACATTCAGAAATATTGCAGCAAAGTCATGTAAATAAAGGTGAAACATCCTTCACATCATAGTAATAAGGGAGGCATCATGTTGATGGGTCCGGTCGTCCCTCCAGGCATTCTCCTGAACGGCTGCAGGGAATTTCTTCTAATTTGGCAAACATGTCCTCGGTCACTGTGCCCTCACAAAACACGTTTTTGGCCAAATCTATAGAATGTGTGTGCTAATTGACAATGACAATTACAAACAAATGTCTAATAGGATAATTATTAAGTGATGACTCTTTGTACGGTCATGGATGTAGTGCAACCTCACTGGTTGATGAAGGCAAGGTGGTAATTCTAGTTTAGTTATATATTGGTAAGGCCTTTGTTCATCTTGATTTTTAGCTGAAGCTTAATGAAAGACTGGTCTTTTTTTGTTATTTTCAACAATTACCATGAAAAGACAAAACCAACCATTTGTTCATCCAACTCTCAATGCTTTCTGATGTTCTGTCTGTGGCGCTCAGCCCCGAGCCCACTGGCTCCCACTGAAATCTTTAAAAAACATCCAACAATTATATAAATAGTGGATTTGTTAAAGGACTATTTGCGGATCAATACTAATTTGATCCTTTAGCTGGTGTTTGTGGCAGTAGGATGGTGTAAGTTGGATTAAGTCCAATAAAGTGTGTGTGTGTGTGTGTGTGTATTTGTGGTAATGAAGAAAATCAATTCAAATTGTTTTGAAGCAGACAAATACCACAAGCTGTAATCTTTGCCTTGACGTCAGCCCTGTGACACGCCGTCACATCACAGGTGACTTCAGGAAGTGGTGACCAAGCAAATAAGAACAATGAGGTCAGCAGAGAGAAAATAGTCCAAAGTCATGATGGTTACGTTTTCAACCATGAGAGAATTTGTATTTCAGCTTGATACTGTTGTGTTTAGTTTTACAGTCTTTCTCTAATGAACTATCTTTCAGAATCAGAAGTGATTCAAATAGCAAATTATTTTACCTGGTCACCATCTCCTGAAGTCACCTGTGATGTGACAGCACTGTCACATCGCTTCTCTGTTGCTCTACGTTTTGAAAACATCCAATAGCAACACCACATTGCCATGAAGTGTCCATGTATTTGCATGTGTACAATCCGCATTGGTCTCTCTGGACCCCATAACACATACAAGGGTTCATATTTTACATTTCAAACATGCAACAAAGAACCTTTAATTACTTCAGTTAGGAACCAAGGACTGGCGGGGATGAGTGATGTACATATCACATGGTCGTATGAATCTCTGCCTCATGCAGAGGAGTGTACTACTGCAGCAAACATGCATCCAAACACGGCCTTGTTGGTGGGTGTGGGGGAATTTTCAAATATCATTGTCAATTATCATCATCACACATTCGACACTCACAGTGTGCACAGGACAATGAGGCACATTCGGTCCGATATGTTTAATTGTCCTGCATTCAAATGTGTTTTCTCTCCTCGCTGGTGCAAGAAGGAAGAGTCGATAGTGCACATGAGCACTGTCCGAGGAATGCAAATTGAGACGGTTGCAAATGGAATTTCTACAATATCAAGCCTTGTTAGCGCAGGAGTAGCAAAGCACTAAGGACAATCAAGACACCTTGTCACTTGCTTTTTTTTATCTCGTGCTTTTTTTCATCTCCCACCTCCTTGTGAAGAGAAAGCACTTTGAGTCTGCTAGTTTTTCTCCGTCATTTACATAACAAAGCCCCCAAGAATAAGGTAGAGATGTGATGAAGCAGCCTCCACTACTGCTTCTGAACCCATCAACATGCCTCAGACACACACACACACACACACACACACACACAGAGGCGTATGCGCCTACACACATATCCACATGTATTCTCTCTTTTTTTATCTCTCAATAAAAGTATCTGACAACCAAAACCCCAAAGATCTCCGATGCATGGCTTCACACGCCGGCTACGCAGTCAGCAAAATAAATTGAAAGCATTAAGAGAAATTCAAAAAAAGTGAGAGACAGAGAGGAACAGTGAGAGTAAGAAAAACATAAAAAAAAATAAAAATAACCTCTCTGCACCAACTACAATCCCCCCACTGCCACCTACATATAACCCCCTTTCCCCTCCCCCTCCCCCAGCTCATCCTCAGCCCAGCACAGCTCCCCACTTGGAAAGAAACAGGATGAAATGACATTATGCATATGAAAATGTCCAGAAAGATGTTTGATTTATGTATGCATTAGATGCAAATTCTATTACGGGACACAAGGCGGGCTGTGAGATTTCCCACTGAACACTTGGCTGCCCTGATCAAACCCCATCTCATTAATTCAGACAAGAGGGGAGAAAGATAGAGGGAGTGAAAGAGGAAGAATTGAAAGAAATTTACAACCCAGACATAGATTTCTCCAAAAAAAAAAGCCAAGGAGAGGGGTGTTAGTGGAGGGGCCAAATCACATCCATCCTCTGAGGCCGAAGCCCAGTGCTGGGGAGGAGGACCAAGAACCCGCCCAGTTGGAAACAGAAACATTTGGATGGGATAGAAGATGGAAACACAAATCAATTATTGTATTTGTTAAGCACTTCAGATAATATATTCAAGAAGACCAAATTGTGGGAATCATTTGTGTTGGATGAATAGTTTAATATGAATCTAAGGACACGCCTACTTTGTTACAACCCGTGTTTGGACATCTGTTCTATCAGCTCATACTACATAAGTGATGTGGTCAGGACACATGGTGACACTGCTGAAAAAGTTTGACAGGGCAAAAAACACAACAATCAGCCTCTCAGACAGGTTCAATCAATCAATCCAAATGTATTTCTACAGCACCCTGCGCAGGGCAGTGCAATTCAAAGTGCGTGCCGATGACTGACAAGCCGATAATGAGGCCGCACAAATGTAAAGAGGGAAAATATATGGAAATCAAAGATAAAATATGAAATATAAGCTAATAGCGAAATAAGGACCCAAAGTGTGTGTTGTAAACATCCTCAACGCTTTCAGACCCACCAGTCTAACCCTGACCTGCAGCCGTTGCTCTCAGAAAGGCATTATGAGAAGCATCGCTGTTTGCTGGTTTACAGCCTGTCTCAGCGTTTGGGGCCCAATCGAGACAAAACATGTGATATTTGCAATGGCATCATTCACCTAAGAAACAATGGGCAGCTTTAAAAGTCAAACGCAAGTTTTCTAAGTTTTATTTTCAAGCTCCATAAGGTAAAGTATTGTCATCATTCCCACTGTGGAAGAGACACCTCCAGCCCTGTGTGCTGTTCAAATACAGAAAAGTATGAAAAGGCTCAGCACGCTGCCAGAATTCAGAAACTTCCCATGAGACAAGCGAGATTAATGCAAACTTTAATATTTACTGGCTCAAAACAAAAAACTCATGTATTAAAACTAGCATCAACACGTAGAGTGAACTTCATATTTCCATTAAACCCTCCATTTCCTGCCAGTTCATCTGTCCATATGATCACACGTCACATCAAAGAAGAAATAAGAGACAAGGTGAGATGGTGATAGAGAGCGGCTAGCTGCAGGTGATGCAGGTTTCTCTCTCTCTCTCTCTCTCTCTCACTCGCTCCTCTCTTTCTCCCATCACTTCCTCAGCAGCCCCTCGTGTGATTGAGGTCAGACGGGGAATTCTTCCCCGGCCTAACTAATGTGATTGCATCAGAGCAATACTCTTAAACGACATCACACCCCTGATCTGCATACTAATTGGCCCTGCTCTGTCCTTGACACTGACCTTGGGAGGAAGAGGCCTTCATTCCCCCGAGGGTGGGTGATATGTGTGTGTGCTGGTGAGTGCTGCTGTGGGGATGTGGGGGGTTGGGGGGGGTGAAAAAAATACGGCGTCCGTCCATTGCTCACATTTCCATGCAAAGACGCCCTCGCTCTGCATAACCTCCTCCCGCCTTGCCTCATAGTACATCACCCCCCCCCCCTCCTCCCAATACGCACACATACATATGCACCCTCGCCCTCTGCCGCCCCTATCTCTCCTCTCTATGCATCAATGCAAATTATAACAATGGCCGAGGCTTTATTCGGCAGGGGTAAGCCTGCGTGACCTTCTGTGACGGGAGCAGCAGAGACAAAAGGCCATTTCTCTCTGAATAAGCACACGGACAGCAGCGTCTCCCCATCCCGGGGAGAGGAGGAGGAGGAGGTGGCAGATAGGGGCCACATGCAAAATTGTAAGCATTTTAAAGCAAAAGAGGGCAGAATGGAAATGAATGCAGAGCGATGCAGTGGGGAGAGAGCCCCGGCCCTTTCGAGACCGCTGACGGAGGACGAGTCGGGTTTGTTGATCGAGACTTAGCTCTGCGGAACTGACAAGAGCAGCTGGCTGGGAAATTTGCATGTTTTATTTATGTATTTTCATTAGAAATAGATTGGTATGGTCTCCCGGCTGGTGGCTTGTCGGCTGCCATGTAGCCGGTATATCCTGTGTTTGAATCCTGCGGGGGATCAGTTCTCGCAAATGCCACCCTTCTCTCCTTAATGTCAGTGAATCAGAAAGGCCAAATGTGACACAACGGTGTAAGGGGGAACACATTACATTATCTCTGGACATCCTGACCAATCAAACCAAGTTCGCCGACTGATCAACGTCATGTGAATGCAGAGCGTGAGCAAAAAAAGTGCTAAAAGTGTGAGGACGCTTCCAACCAAGAGGTCTGAAACCCCGACGCATGTGAGCCTACCAGCAGGCTGCACGCCGCCTCCCCGTGGGGCCGCCATGCCTGCTGCCAAGTTCCTCTGGAGCTCACTGAACCTCCGTTCAAAGAGTTCTTTAAGACATGTTGCCTCTCACTAAAAGGCGTCTTGAGTTCTCTCCCTTTTGGAATCATCCTCACGAAACCCAGTTCAAGTCTATTTTGATGAAGTGGCAACTCATGGCAAAAGTGGTATTTTACACATCTTTAGTTTGATTATTTAGCCACTAAAATAAAGCCTTTTCCATCTTAGTACCTTCAGCTCATCACGTGATATCTGAGTTAAGTCACTAAACCCAAAGCTTCAACAGGCACTGAGTGGTGTGGCGGAGGTGTGGCATGGAGATGGAGTGAGTCAGTATAATGGCCTGGACATAACTAGTCAACAGTTTGTCAGTTGCTGTTGTTTTATTGTGTGTGTGTGTGTGTGTGTGTGTGTGTGTGTGTGTGTCTTGAAGCGTTAATTCCCTGACTAACGTATGCCGAGTAGATTCAGGAAGGGTTCGACACGGAGAGCAAGCAGAGTGTTCAGGTCCGTCCACACATGGGACGAGACACCAGAGCCACGTTCTGCACCGGCTCGTTCTCACCGTCATATGAAATGCCTTCTGTTTGGGCCTTCTGCACATTTCCATACATATAGGGAAAAGATTTCGGAAGCACACAGACAAATGGCCATAGTGCTGCAGTTATCAGTGTATAAGAGAACATTTCAGAGCCGAGGTGTCGGACAACTTCTCTGAAATGTACCGTTATCGCAAAACAGATGAATTTGCTCCGGCAGTGATTATTCCTCCGCTGCAATCTGGAGGCTTCCCGTCTGTCTGCGGAACGGCAAGAGCATCAGAGGAGTCCCAAAGTGTCCTCAGGTTAAAGCCTGCTTCTGAATCTCACACTCCGTTACAGGCGTGAGATTTCCCTTTGCTTGTATTGGTGTTACTGCTACGCTGGGAGATGTGTGGAAATTCTGAAGAGCTGCAGTTGGCTTTGGCTATTTTGTCGTTTTCACGTTCTGTATATTTCCACCAAATTCTGCGCTACTGACATGAACCGTCCCCTTTTTATTCAAATCAAGAAAAAATGCAAGGAGAGCGCTCTTATTATTCTGCACGGGATTTAGCTTTTTGTCTCTCCAGCTGTGATTATAGGGATCGTTTTGTCTGAGAGCTCAGCAGGTTTAATCAAGCTCGGATAATTTCACAATGCCTCGTAATGGGGTCCCTGAAGACGGAACCTGCTCCCGTTTTCACAGGTTTTTTCGTTGGGCTGAAAGAAAAAAAAAAAACGGGAACCTTTTAACAAAACTCCCAGCCTGCTCTGGAGCGGGAGCGAGCAAGGAGCTATTTTAGCATCCTGCCTGCTGCCCTTGGGACCAGGCATTACACAGTCCCACCCCCTCCCTCCCCTGCAACACACACACACACACACACACACACAAACAAAAGTCCTCCATCCATACACACACTGCAGGCCCTGTGCACTTCCCCTTAATGTCTGGCAATTTGCCAGGTTGTCATTGACAAGGTAAGTGTTGATTTCAGTGGCAACGATAGGCAAAGCAAGAAGGGAGGGAAACTTCAGAACAATGAAACACTCCTTTGGAGTTTTTTTTTTTCTTCTTCCTCTTTCTTTTCTCCCTCACCTCCTCCTCCTCCTCTGGAAAAGGAGAAAGGTGTCAAGTTTGTGACAAGTGAATTGTTTTTTCTTCTCCCCTCCCCACCCTCACCATGATAGCGTAGACGGAAAGTTTGTGGAGTTGCGTTCTTTGCAGATAGTTTGACCTACTTAGGTTAGAACTGCACACCTTCCAGAACGTAGAGCTGCAACCTGGAGGACGAGAAGAGAAGATTACACCATGCATGAGCTCATGCTGCATTATTTATATTATACACTTTATGAAAGCGTTGTATTGGGGAGATTATCAGGATTACAAATAAACTAATAGATACCACCATAAAACATCCACGGATCATTACTTACAGAAAGATGATTTTTTTTGTAATAAATATTTTTGCAAATGTTGTCGTTTGATATGCAAATGAGACATTATTTTAATAATGATGTGCTAATTTACAAAAATGTCCAGAACAGATATGAGAAGGTGGTAAAGAGCCAAGTTATAAATTATGGTTTCATTTTGTTGACATATGTGAGACAAAAAGACAACTTTGGATATCTCTTGTTATCCTTCTAAAAATCAGAACATATATCAACAGCAAACAAAAAAAATGTTTTGCCATGTTCCATAAATCCGGCTGTGAACAATATCTGAACCTTTAAAGATATGTAATGTTGAATATAAGGTTAAAAATATATCTCAATATCACCATGAATCTGAAAGTTTTCTGAAAGTGTAAATCTGCAAAATGAGGCATTATCTAATAATAATTTAGACAAATAAAGACACTAATGTGTATTCTGGATTATATGTTGTGTTCTTTCTACGAGTCTCAAAGAAGACACAAAGCCCCGTGCATGAGGAAAATGATGTTTTGGCTCTTGATATGAATATTTCCCACAAGTCAATTTCATTTAATTGAAGCTATATGATATTTACCCAGAAATATCACATTATTAAAACCCCAAACTGGGTTTGCTTTACCATTCCATCACATATAACTATTCTTAATGTTTTGCATTTCATTTTATACAAAGTTGTTTAATTAACATTCACTCTTATTTCTGTACAGCAGTATACTAGCTGTATATACAAACCAATTATCATGCAGTTATCATGAGTGACATATTGTATTAAGGTTGTGGCCCATTCGGTGTATTTAACTGCATAAACTGCATTCATATTTTAACTGTGTGGTGTTTTCAGACCCACATTCACTCCCACTGGATCTGTTCAGCCAATTTGCATTAAGGTTAATGAGCTGTCATGTGATTACTGTATGAGGAAACGTCATGCAATTAAGCTCAGCGCTCACAGCAAGCACTCCGTTCTCCAGGAGACGCTTGACGGATAAAGTTGTGTGGGTTTGAATGATGTTAGTGAGGTGAAGAGGTTAAAAGATGAAACTCCAAAGTGGACTCTGAGAAGAACACTGTATATTTAATTTAGAGTTGGTGTAAAAGCATACAGGAAAGCAACAGTTTGTTCTCCTCCTCCTTTATGACCAGCAGCACGCTTATAAAACACACCTGATGCATCAACTCATTTCTGGATTTATATCTTCTTTTTTCAGCTAACAATAGACTTTCTTTCAGGAGAGCTAAAAAGCAAAGTTTGTATACAGATGTCATTAATTGATAAGAAGTCATTTCAAATGAGAACGTGAAGTCATTTTAATTATTGTATTTGACTGCCTCGGGCTATTTTGACCCAAACATATCACAGCGTATCATGCTCTGCTCTCCGCCATGCATGTGGAAGTGTAAGGTTGTCACAACTCTCATTTCAATAAACGCTCTAATAGAAAAAGACAAAGATTTGGAATTGTGTTAAATGAACATAAGACACTGTGGCAAAGGAAGACGGCTCTTCATTCAGTTTGTACTTGAGCCACGTTGTGGAGGCATGAAAGGGAAACAAAATGATAACTTTGCCCTTTCTATCCTACTAATAAAAGAGTCATTTGTATTGCATGTATAAAACGTACAAATTCCTTTCCTTTAAATCCTCCATGTATTGAAATGAGAAGTCTCCTCTGTTAATTAAGAGTCTCCTATCAGAGTGTCAGATGGCTGCAGTACAGAAACCTCCATCATGGGTTCTGGAATGACAACAATCAACACAACAGAAATGTCCGTGATGGATGAGATGCTTTCTGAAGCGACATGTACAGTTCAGAACGGGGCAGTTTATACTTGAACTTTCAGAGCGGACAAAAAAGGGTAAAGCTGGCATTGATTTGGCTTCCAGTCAATTCCCATGGAGCCTTGTTGCAAACGCAACCTTTCCTCTCATCTACCAGTGTCTGTATTATTATTGCATCCCTATTTATTAAAATTATATTGACCGTTTGTTTTATTTGGAAGGATATGCAATGTATTATTTCCCAAATGATTGTGATATTATATAATACAGGTGTGACCGTGGCTGACTATGATGTCACCACGTCCCCCAGGCGCACTGCTCTTTCCAGGTCTCTTGACATCGAGGCTCCTGCCGGCCAAAACTTTTACCCAGCGGGAGGCGTTTGTTCAAACTCTTGTTTTTGTCACAAATACACTCACACAAAGCGTGACTGTTACAGTGAAGAGGCATCATAATTCTCCTTCGCTGTGAGATCAGTTTTCCTGAGCTCTTACAATAAAGGCATCAATCAATCACGTTGTGCAGAGAAGACAATCAATACGACTGTGTAGAACACAGAGGCTCCTTTGTCTGTACAACGACAGCAAACTGTATTACTCCTTTCAACATCGACAAACGCAGCGCAAACCATAGATATATAGAGTTTGCAACTTTTTAACAGAGGGAATTACATATTTCACTCTGAGCATTTTGCTGGAAGTTAAATAAATATTGTACAGTAGCTCTACATAAACAAATAACAGTTTAGCTCAGAAAAACTGTCCAATAAGCTAAACTAGCTTTAGGAATGATCAGGAAGACCAAAATCAGATTAGGGTGAGACGGATCAAGTTTAGTTGTGCTGAAGCCAAACTCGGTGATGGCCGCGTCGCTTCATTTACATTTATGATAAGACGTCTCTGTGGTTGTGTCGTCGTGTGCGACGGCAGTGAAGGGCGGAGGCCTCTGATCAATCCTGAGCGTCTTCCTGAGGACCAGCGCTCCTCCGTGTGTGTGTGTGTGTGTGTGTGTGTGTGTGTGAGGCGTTCCTCCATCTACCGGCTCCAGGTTTGATGTCCCATTAAAGAGGCCTCGTAGACATCAGACCAGTCACTCAGAAACGGAAAGTGGGACTCGGGGGACACTCAGGATGTTCATCATTAGGCTTTGGTGCCATTCACCCAACTCCTAACCATCGCCTCACTGAATAAAAAGAAATAAAAAATAAAAAAAAACAAGACAACTTCAGAAATCTTTTGGTGGAGAAACAGAGAACGGAGAGAAAGGCTCAGAGGGATGGGGGAGCAGAGGCGGAGGTGGATGGGGGGCGCGGGGGGGAGGGGTTGCACTTAGAGATATTTAAAGGCGAAAGAGATGGGCTTTGTTAAAGATGCGATTCCCCTGGGTTCCCCTCATTGAGTCACAGGGATCTGATAGCACGACGCTCCTGTTCCAGCAACACCGCCTTTGCTGGGGGGGAGATAGTGCGGCGTGTAATTATACTGCGAGGGCTTTCAGGGCCCTGACATACCTGTCACCTGGGAAGGAGAGGGATGAGACGATATCTGCATACCTTTTAGTTCTTACTTCAGAATATAGAAACTTGTCCTTTCTCATTTGTTTCCGACAATGTTTTTTTCCTTTCCTTTTTTTTATTTTTTTTTATTTTCTCCTTCCCGAGGCTGGCTTTGGAAGTTTGGGGCTCGTTCTCTGGGATCATTTGATGACTTTCAGGAAAAAGAAGAAGAAAAAAGTGCAAGCGAGAGAAGGCCTTTGATTTCTATTTGAGAAGTGGTTACTAATGAGAGGAGATAATCATTGTGAGAGTTGAGGCTTTTGTCAACGACTCAGTTGTTTGAACCGATTCATTTCATCATTCGTACAATAACAAATTGAACTTAATAAGTGACAGTGATAATCTGTGATCAAACACAATAATAAGAACAATAAAAAGGCGGAATCTTTCAAAGGAAGCGTGGATTCAATAATAACAAGCGAAATGAGCAGGACAATGCTCTTCTGAAGCGATTATCATCAGTGCTGACTTCCTTTATCATCACATGCTGGATGCAATTTGTCATCCACTCAGTGCAGTGTACAGTGTGTATGTAAAGTGTAATATTGATCTACTTGATCTCCAAAGATTAGAACATAACACACAAATGTTGCCACCCACTTTTTGCTGCATCTGAACGTGTCTGTGGTGTTTTCACGAGCAGGCGGGCAATGACATTTATACAGCAGAGGCTGCACTCATGCATTAACATTGCTTTACTTCAGTTTAGTGCGCTCAATGTTTTCCATGTGCAAGACAAATGGGAGTAAACAATGTTTCCCCGTCTCATCAGCGAGAGGACGCCTGATTCTCTTCCCTTTGTTAGAGAGAGAGAGAGAGAGAGAGACTGTGTTACCCACAGCTCTGTACAGGTAGCTAACAGACATGTGGACCCCACCGCGTTCCCTTTCATGTCTAACAGCAGGGTAGAAATTAGGGATGCAACGATACCATTTTTTACAAACCGATACGATACCGATATTTTTATTTGTGTACTTGCCGATACCGAGTACCGATACCGATACTTCTTAGATTTGGTCTCCATGAAAGTGCAATTAATTTGGAGGCAGATTTTATTTTATCCTCTGCAGATTATGTCAAGCCTATAGTACAAAATTAACAGAAGGCTATCCCAAGCTTTAAACTTCTCGTGGAAGTCCCTCTAATGTCGGACCATAAAACGCCCCCGTGTCCGGGTTCATAATGTAAGCGATAATATTAAGGATCGAGCAATTATATAGGAAGCTGTGTTCCAAGTTATGTTTCCGGTGCTTTTATTGTGGAGGGAGAAACGGAAAGGAAAAGAGGAGTGGAATTGTGGGATATACGTGTGTGAAGGAGATAAAAAAGTGGTTCAAGTTACCCTGGAGCGTGTTTTCATTTTATTATAATTACAAATATAGACACACAACAGACACTCGGCTACAATAATATCATCCGTAGCCGCACAACAGCGTCTGAATGAGGCCGCTGCCAGCGCTACTTCAGGTGGATCAGCAACAGTTTGATTCACACCGGCAGGACGGCGGTGATGACGCGCAGAGCTTCTCAATTATAGATGTATTAAATATGGAAAATTTCAACTCTCGCGTCTAACGTGCCGCCGGCGTAAATTTGCGTCTGTCGCAACCACACGCGTCTGTGCATAGACTTTACATGTAATCTGGTCGCGTGAAACATTTGCGTCGCGTTGGGACGGACTGATTACAAGTAACTCTGGGGCTGTCAGCCACTAACAAGAGCACTAATATGAGCACTAATATGTCATACACACGTATGCAACACCGGTTAATAAGCACAATATCGATAAAGTCTTGTATTGTACTCGCGTCTCACTTTTCTCCTGTCTATTGAAAGAAGTGAGCGCTGCGTAGCGAGGATCCAAGATGGCGGCTCCAGATTCTGCTGTTGAGACAAACTGGCCATCTGATTGGACGGCAAAACAACTTGGATAGCGTGATTGGCTGCTCAGAAGTTGAGACTGTTGAGACAGTTGAGACAGAGAAGAGTGTCTCCGGCTCCGCCACGGGGTTGCTTCTCCACAAAGCGCGACCAGTTTGTTGTAGTGAAATACTGTTGAGTGAGTATCGGTTCTTGGTATCGGCCATTGAAACCGATGCGAGTACGAGTATTTAACGCAGTATCGACCACCGATACCGATACCGGTATCGGTATCGGTGCATCCCTAGTTGAAATGTTAAATTGAAGCGGCCCCTCTTTAAATGTATATAAAAATGTCCAGAGCAAGATGCTTATCTTAATAGATGAAGTAGGAGCAAAAAGAAGTGTAATTTTAATCAAATCTGGGCCTCATTGGTGTGACGGCGTTGAGTGCTATTGAAGCTTAAAATTCATGTTGTTGGGGGCTCGGAGAAAGGGACTCAGCGGGTGGTGTCTCGTGGTGTGATTATCCCTCACTTACAGGTATTTCTGTTGCCACAGTCATTATCTTCCCTTGTAAAGAGGAAATCAATTTGTACAGATGTATATGAGGAGTGGAAGATTGCCCAGAGGAAAAGAAAAGAGGCATTCTCATGAAAGAGGGACAGTGAAGATTGAAGATAGATGACTTGTTATTGGTCTGCGTGCGGGGCTTGTTTGTTTGTTCGCCTGATTGGCTGCAGTTAGTGCGGCGTTGCATTCGGGAGAGCAGCACAATGAAAAGTGTGTCTTTGAATTCAACTCATTATTAAGTTTTATTGCTGTGTTCCAAACAAGAGCCCACTATCACTTTTACTGACTCCATAAAATCCTGTCTGTGTAGCTGCTCTTAGAAAAGCCCCGAAGGAAGGGTCCACAGTGCAGAGTCAACTGAAAGGACTCACCTTTGCAACATTTTTAGATATTATTTAAACAGTCTACCTAATCTATTTATGTAGAAAATACATTATATATACTGTATATATATATATATATATATATATATATATATATATATATATATATATATATATATATATATACATATATAGAAATAATTAAAAAACAATGCTATTTTCAGGGTGTAAGGGGGCAAGCAGATAAAACCATCTCATCATGACCTTACACTCATAGAGGCCTTCAACTACAGAAGGATTTAAAGCCTGGATTTGAGTAAATTCATGTGTCGGAAAATTCTAACTCTGCCTAATTATAACCACCAAGACACTCAAGTTAAATTAGCCATTGAGTGACCCTGATAAGAGCAGTGAGAGGAGTCAGCAGGATCAAACAGGCAATACAAGGGTGTTTTAAGAAAGTGTGAGTCATCGCAAGCTCAAGCGTTTGATGCTTGAGCTTGTGACCATGACTGGCCACACACAATATTATGCAGTTTGGTGCAGCAGAATATGCGATTAACTGTGGACAGACACAAAGGTGAACATTCACTAACACCTATTATCAAATCCAAGGAGCACGCCAGCAAGTGAACAGTGCACTATTCTTAAATTCAATTGCTGGAGTTGTGCAGCAGAGGACATCCTTATTTTCTAGCTTTACGCCTCCAGTTTGTAATCTGAGCTCTGTTCAAACTGTAGCTTTGATGTTCAACTGTTCACAGGCTCAATAGTGCTAACCTTGAGGAATAAACAATGTATACATCACACACACATTTACATATTGTCTGTAGCCATTGCGTTCTGTGGAGGCTGCTTGGCTTGTCTTGGTCCTTCTTGCAGCTGGAAGCGTTTCCAGGCTGCGTAGTGAAGCCTCCATGTTCCTGTCGTGCGGCCTGCTCCTCTGGACACGGCATGGACCCCTCGGACCGTGAGTCTGTTTTCAGTACTGAATGAAAGCGTTTATCTGGCCGTGCCCATTGGTTCCTCTCGGCCCCGGGCGGTGTAACGAGAGCAGCCTTTTGATCGCAGGACAGATGATGTGGATGACGGATGTCCGCGGTCCGGCCGGCGAGTCATTCAGTATGGCTACTAACTTAATTACTGCAATTAAGGTCAGCCTCTGTCCTGCTTTAGGAGAGTCAGGAGAGATAACATCACTGTCCACACACACAGAGGCTGTCTGAGACATGACACCATTACTGTCCGGTCTGTAACCGAGCTGTCCTGATCGCTCAGGCCTCGTTGCTAATTAAGCGGCAGTATTTTTCGACCATATTTTGCAGATGTTAGAAGATACGCCGCTGTCCCTCTGTGGTGTCCAGTCCAATTAGTCCCATTACAGCCAGGCCTGTCTGGAAAGGAGGGGTGAGGGGAGGGTCAAGGCACATACAAGCAGTGTCTGAGATAAAGAAAAGCATTTACACACACCATGTAATGATGAGCATCATGTTGTGTCCAGCTGGACACCCCCACCCTCTCTAGCCGCCTGGCTGCTCTTCCCACTGAGGACATATCTTCTCAAATGACCAGTGACACCGTGCATGCCACTCTGAGGGGGTGTAAAGAAACGGCGTGGACGGAGAGTCATGTGGCATCCATTCAGCTGCTCCGCGGTCTGATCCGATCGCATCCGGGATAATGAGGCCAAGCACATGCCTGATGCTGCTCTTAGCCCCAAAGGGCCACCGTAAGGATAGCCAGCCCCTTATTCAGGAGGCAGAGCCAGCAAGATGGCCGCTCCACACCAGAGGATTCTGTGGCTAATCAATGATCAGTGACCAATGATTATCTGAACTCACTGCTAGTGGGAGCCAATAACAAGCCAACAAGGTGAGTGTAGATGCTTGTAGCCAAGGAAAGGTTTTATTACCATTATATTTACTGTTTGGCAGGAAGAACAGGAAACTTCATTGTTGTTCTGTTTGCTGCTATCCAACATAGTGAAGACTAAAAGACAGAAATTAGCCAAAAATCCTGAAAATGAGGCCAAAACGAGTTTGATAAAAACCTTCTTCGCGTAAAAAGAAAATATAACAAACCTGGTTTTATTAAGCAGATACTCAGTAAAAGCTAGACTGCACGTAACATAAAACAGAAAAATATAAACGAGCGGTGTGTAGCATTTTGAGGGATCTATTAGCAGCATTAGAATATAATATTCATAATTATGTTTTCATGAGTGTATAATCGCCTGAAACTCAGAATGGTTATGTTTTTGTTTATTATTAACCTTTGGCATCTAGGTATGGGCGGTTCCTCTTCATGAAATAGCTCAGAAAAGACAAGCCAAACATGGACTGCTGTTCGCTTTGACTTTACTTGACGGCCACTCTCAGTTCTCCAGACGCTTTTGGAAAGGAAGGTGAGTGGAGCGGTATTCAGTTTGTTGCAATGAGAAACCTCACCATAAGATGTCACTACATTATTCACACTGCTCCTTTAAACCTAGAACACTAACGTCGGGTGATTTTCATCCGAGCAATTGTGTTTACGTTATTTTTGTTGTGTTGCTTTTCTCTGAGTTGCGTGGGTCCTTGTGTAGCTTCATGCTGCTCACTGACGTTACTGAAAGTGGGTGTGTCTCTCTGCTCCAATCCCTGTTTTTTTTCAACAGACAGGTGTTTGGGTGATTTTCACTCGACGTTAGAGGGTAAAAAAAATTCTGATGGGTTTTTACATTGACATATGACTTTTCCTTCACAGGAGAAGGGTCACATGTCCCAGGAACATGTGGACCAAATAACAACTTCATAGCTCCATTATTTATGTTTTTAATCGTGTTTTATTGAAGATTTCCAAATTTTTCACCTGATTTTGAGCCTTTTTTCACGGTCCCCCCATGATACTGTTTTTATTTTTTTTAGAAATTCTATAGGTTAAAATAATAGAAGAGGTCTTCAATTTGCCTTGTATTGTTGTATTTTAACATATTTTGATGAGAAGTATTTTTTATCAGGTACTTTACTTTATATCGGGTGAAAATCACCCGACGTTAGTGTTAGTGTGACTATTTTTAACGTTAGTGTTCTAGGGTTAACACACCAACACTATGGCAAAACTCTTAATTAAAATTAAAGTATAGTTAAGGTTAGGCAACTTAAACATTAATGTTAGGGAATGATCAAGGTTAGAGTTTTGGAAAGATATTTTGTTTTATATAAATGCAAACACACAAAGTGTGACTATTGGACTTGGACATTTAGCAGGTGGACAACAATACCACTTTTCAACAGAGCGGCGTGTTAACAGTGTGTAATGCAGCTTTAAAAACCCTCAGTGACATCCTGTTCTTCCAGGAACCAAAGCAAAACCAGCTGCTGGACAAATCCATACAGGCAATGAGCTCCGCCCACCCAATAACCTCATCAGAATCAGAATCAGAACCATTTATTGCCATGTTTGTTTTCACATTCAAGGAATTTGTCCTGGCGGAAGGTGCAATACACATTTAACAATAAACACAGTGCAATACATGAGAATGAATGAATGGATGCTTCTATGAAGCTTCATATTGTTACTTAGTAAAAGCTTCCTGATTACCTTAAGAGCTTCTTCTGTCCGTAGCGCGGTATGTCCCAGTATAACTCTACGGTAGACCTGTGTTGTGGCAGATGGTGCAGAAGAAACACAGGGGAAAGAGACTCAAGAAAATAAAGCGGTCCACAAAGTTAAACTTTTTCCTGACCTAATTACAGCACCTTGGTGGCTGCTAGAGCAACACTTTACCTTTGGAGTCCGACGTGCTTTCAAATTCCTCAGTTATTCTCAACGCAGTGTTTTTTTTTTGTTGAAATATTCCTCTTTGTTTTGCTGCCTCGGCTGTAGCCCTCCGGGGACGCTGCTTGTTGAAGGAGTCGGAAGAGGGTTGTTCTTCCTTCGCTTTGGTTTGGTAAAGAGAATAAAAATAACTCCTGCCAGGCTTTCATTCAGTACAGCTGTGAAGACATGATTTAACTGAGCAGTACAAGACTCTGAGGCCTGGGAAAGTCTGCTATGTGTGGAGTAAACAAGATCAGCTTTGACCCACACAAAAGTGGGCGATGATGTAAGAGTTTGACGGCTGAAATGACATATACTCATATTCAGTTAGATGAATATCGTGTAAGCGATACATTTGAGGAAGATTTAGGTGCAGGGATTTGCTCAGAAGTTTAAGCACAGTATATACATGTTGTTATATGTTTTGCATGACTCTTCCTTATGTAATTCATATATTTTTTTATTATAAATTGTCAATTAAACTTTTTCGATTGATGTCATCATGTTTTTCTCAACTGAATTCAAAAATCCTTATTGTTCTCATATTTATCCATGTACCTGTGGCCTTCATACTCTGCTGCATGTTCCTATTTTATAAGGTTCATTGCAAAAGCTATTTTTCTTTTTTCCAAATGAAAAGGCTGTGTCAGACATTCACATACAGCAGTCAGCCGTCAGCACTGTGCACAATATGGATTATGAACTACTATTATTATTGCACATGTGCTACTGAGAATAGCAGTCTTGGAAAATACCAAAGTAGAAGAAATACCCGTGTTGTGTCACTCCCCACTGCCTCTTCTTCCTCTGATGAGGCTTCGCTAGGCTAAGGTAGGCTAACCTTAAGAGCCCCAGCCATGTTTTAGCCAAAATGTGAATGTTTTTTTCTCATTCTAAATCCTGATCATCTCCTCATTCACAAGGTCTATTTGAAAAACTTAAAAAGCTAAAATATACAGAAAACCTTTGTGAAGATAGATAATAAGGCCATATATGTGTTATTAGTATATTGGTTTATGATAGTACACAGAAAAGAAAAAAAGAAAAAAATTGATTTCTCGAAAAATACATTTTAAAGTGAATTATTTTATCTTAACTTTATATCAAAGGCTGTAATTATTATATAAAGTATCTCAATATTGTAGGAGTATCTGTGCAAAGTTTGGTTGAGTGAAGTAAGTACTTTTAATAATTATTTTAGTTCGGACATGTCGAGAAGTGTGGAAATTCAGAAAGTTATGAAAGCACAACAGCTCGTCCTACGGCCCTTAAATGCACCTTCACTGCAGCTGTCTGCAGCCAGGTCAGACCTACAGTTTGAACTCAAACACTAACGGATTATCCATATTCCAGTCAATTTTCATAATTTTTGATGGACACAAATTACTTTCTTGTGCATATCTTTGCAATGCTTTGTATGAGAGTGGAATGATTCTGTCAGTTCTCAGGATTCCAAAACCGTTGAGTTTAGCATTCTAGCTAGTCCCTAACTTCTTCTATCAACATTTTTCAAAAACGAGGGGGTGCATTTTGAGTCAGTTTGGGGGTAATTTTGAGTCATAATTATGGTTTATGTTAATTTGTATTGTGTAATAGTGTTTTAAACATCACAGAAATTACTTATATTGACTTGTTGGGTCAGGATCTGACTTTTTTTATTTTTATTTCTTTTAGATTTTTCTTGTATTTTCTGATATTCCTAGTCTCAGAGGCTGAACCCTCGACCTCCCCATATGGTGCGCTTTCGTGCTCATGTGGCTAAGCTAGGCCTCGCTAGGCTAAGCTAGCAGTTCGAACGGCTCTGAACTGGTTTTTGCCTCTAGTGAAGCTGTAGAGTTTGGGGGACTGAAGTCATTGTCACCGCTTTCAATTGTGCTTGTTCTAATGTATTTTGGAAATGTATCATGGTCCCAGCTAAACCAGGTTAAGATGACCTTCAAAGAGTCAAGGATGTGTTTACTATGTCCTTGTTTTTTTCCTCATAAAAACAGTGCAGGGTTGAAACTGGTTGGTGTTTTAAGGGCCAATCTGTAGGATTTGCCAAGCAGGTAAGAGAACATCGATGGTGATATAAAAACACACGGGGCCGTATCTAGAGCCAGTTTGCTTTGTCTAACCTTCCTGTGATCACTCTTTCATCACCTCCTGGTTTTCTGGACTCACTGCATGTGAAACTGAGTGAGCCCTCCTAATTTTTCTTTGCAGACATGTTGTCAAGTGTTGATGTGACTCAGTAATGCATTTAGCAGCATTTTATTGTCTTATCACAAAACCGAGACGTAGCTCATAGCAATGTGTGTATCCTATGATTGATTGAGATAGTGTACCAATAGTCATCGGTAAAAATGTCATTACAGATATTTTATCAATGGGGCTCCTCTGCTCAGGGCTAGAACAAACATGTTGGGGCCCTGTGAAGAATTTGATTGGCCACTTCACCTAAATCAGAATCACAAAAAGGGGGAGGAACCTTTGTTGCATCATTCCCCATCTCTTGCTTCCCTCATGTCATGTCTAATAGCATTAGCAACATTTTAAGAGAGGTTATCTTGTCATGAGAAGACTTTTAAGCTTTCTGCATGTCTCTTGGGACTGCCCATCGTTAATTCTAACCACTTAGTTAGGTTTAAGAATTACATTTTTCAATTCAATTTATTTTATAAAGCCCGAAATCACAAATTTGCCTCTGAGGGCTTTACAATCTGTACGACATCCCTGTACCAGGTCCTTAACTGATACCTCACAGGTTCACTCTGTGGGTTGATCTCACTGCATGTGATATCCCTCCACGTGTCATGATATTGGACATTAGATATTAGACTTTTCCGTGAAACGGCAGCAGTTTAGTTTGGTTGACTCATCCATAGTATATCCTTAAATATGTGGTTGACCTTGAAGAAGGCCTATGGGAGGAAATCATCAGAATAAAATAATCCATGAATCCTTGTCAGTATTATTATTGATTTGTAATTGTAGTTTTCCTATATTAGTGGTCACCAGGGTTTCAGTCTCTCACTGTTCTAATATGTATAATCATATTAGATATGACGACAGCAAGACACTGTTGGTCGGCACACCTGCAGCTGGAGTCAGCCATCTAATAGGCTGACAAAAAGTAATTTATAGGAATCCATGGTGAAATGATCAGTTGAGAGTCAAAAACAGCGCCGGGAAATAACAAGGTCTATTTAGTTCTGTTGAGACCACCAGGCTGTACGTTTAGAGATGCAACAGCTGCTCACATCCACTGTTGCCTGAGAGCCGAGGGCCTCCAAACATGGCCACCAGAGGGAGAGTTACGTCACCTGCGAGCTCGTTCTGCATTAATAAAAGTGCATGAGCTCCGGCTCTGCTTCCCATCAGGAACCATTCTCCTCTCCAGGACCGAGGGGACCTCCGTGTCCTTCTGCAGAAACATCATCCCTCACACACGCAGACGTAATGGAACCTTTTGACACATGCACGCACACACTCGCAACAATCAGGAGCGTTACCTAGAGGCCCGGAGGATGGCGGGGTTTGCCAACAGAGGCCCCGAATCTGAGATAATCTGTGTCATTCATATTCTGGTGCCTGACACAAATGATCTGATAACGCACATGTGAAGTGAATTAACATCTGTTGTTGAAATGGGCCTAATGTCTAGCCATTCATCAATTTCACAGGATTATGTTGTTGACCAGAGGTGTGTGTGTGTGAGTGTGTGACGCCCGGGGTACATATTCCGGTTTATTAGAAACTCACACACACATATATGGGGTGGATATGGAGGCCATACACACTTCTCTCCACTAAGTTAACATGAGACCTTTTGACTGAAATGTACATTCTTGTCCTTTGATTACAAGAGCCTTTCCTCGAAGGGCCCATCTCTGAAATGTACTTCCCGCGTCCACTGGAGGACTCTCAGCATCTCCACCGTGTATTTCATGGACTCCTTTTAAGGGTTTCTAGATTTTAAGGGTATTCTTTGAAAAATGACTTCTACAAAACACACAGGCTGCAATAAAATGCTGATGAGCTTCCAACAATTGTATATGAGCAATTTTCCAGGAGGGGAAAATGTAGTTTTTTTTTTATCACACAGGAAAGCGATCCAGGGAAATGTGTGATTTCCCCGAATGAGAGATTCTTTGTTTTTTTGTATCATTGTAGGTCTGTTTTTAGCAGCACATTCGGGGACTGGAGGATTGAAGAAAAAGAGGAGCGGAAATTAGGGAGGAAGCAAAAAAAAAAAAACAGAAGGTGGTGTGAGTATCGCATTCATTCACCCACACAAAAAAATACGCAGACAAAAACACCAAAAGTATTTAGAAGAAAATCTGCTCAATTCAATCAAGCTTAATTCTATTTTGATAATTGTGGGTGCTGGGCGTCTGGGCCCGGCTCGGCGGGGAAGCTGTGACTTGTGTTCGAGACTGACAATGAAGTCGGCTAACAACAGCTGCTGGATGGCGGGCGAGCTCATGTACCTCGACGCTCAAGTCTTGTCAGTCACATTTCCCCTAATTAACGAACATCTGCTTTCCATTTTCGGTTACACTGCATCGCCAGCTTGTCTCGTATGAATCGCTGACTTCTGACCTCCCCCGAGGTAGGCACTCGCTGTCAGAAGTACCCGGCCAACGCCATCGACGATTTCTTTTTCCACTTTTATTTTTACTACAGAGGCCTCCAGCTCACCACAGGGAAGAGGAGGAGGAGGAGGTGGAGGCTATTGGGTGGGTTCTAAACCCTCAGGGACCAATCATCCTCTGGGGGGCGGCCGGCACAGGAAGTGCATTGTTTGTGTTACGCTGCTATTGGTTCAAGCGTCCTCCTGTGGCACGGGCCTGCCACTATCCGTGAAGGACCCAGAGTCCTCCTCCCATCTCCAGAGCTCTAACCTATTCCCAAACTAACCTGCCAAACAGGTGCACATGTGTGTGTGTGTGTGTGTGTGTGTGTGTGTGTGTGTGTGTGTGTGTGTGTGTGTGTGTGTGTGTGTGTGTGTGTGTGTGTGTGTGTGTTTCTGGAAAACAAGGCCGGGCTTGTTTTTTTTTTTTTTCTGCCTGAAAACACACCACATGAACATTAGAAACAGCAGCAGCTGTTGACTTCACGCTACCAGAGATAAGTACAGTCTACTGCTTAGTAGGGCTCCAAAATGTTGCAGTCTAATATTGTTAATGTGAATCACCACAAATGGATTAACAATGGTGCAATGAACTGTAATCACTCCAGAGAAAAGTTTGGAAAGTGAGCACGGGAAAATGCATACTTTGACGAAGTACTTTTAAAGACTTAGAGTGGGATCAACATAACAGTACTTTAGGGCCAATAGATTACTGTGTTAATCTGTTGCTACACAAAAGACAAACCAACTGAGGACATATGAAGACATAAAAGACATACGGTCACTGCAAAGCAAGGTATCCTCAGACGACGGGTTTTCCTACAAATGTCTAGCAACACGAGCAGCCCTTGTATTGTTTAGGCAACACAACTATTTGGTTAGGTCGGAAAAAGATGTGTGAAATAATCACCTCAGCGTCATTATCGCTGTTGTTAGTACTCATGAACGGCGGTTTGATCCCCAGCTGTCCATGTGTCCTTGGGCAAGACTCCCACAGGCTGCGTGCAAATGTATCAAAAATGATTTGTGATTAATTTAATTACAAATGGTATAAATGTCATAAGCTAAAACACAGATGCAAACCGAGGTCTCGTCTGTGGTGGCCTGCGTCACGTTCAGTCCAGTTCATGTTATCTAATGGAAAGTTTGACATGAATTCTGAAACGTCCTCGGAGGTCTTTAAATTACACTCCAGAGGACGAAACAGAGATAAAGGCGGCCTTGTGCCAAAACCCATCGGCACATTTGACAGCCTATTGATTGCAAGTCAATTTTGCCAAAAGATCAACACATCTCGAGTGATGCAGTTTTTGTCCTCTGGAGTGATGCCTTTTTTCATGACTGGAAAATAAAGACATGGCTGCTTTTATCAGAGATTCCTCCAATATGGCCTCAGATGCGTGATGGGGTATCGGCAAGTGCACAGCTTTATGGACGGAGCCAACATATGACACATTCTTCCTCGCGCTAAGGCTGTTTACATGTGATGATACCTTTCAGATAATGAATAACTGTAAGTCAGCAGTATCAATGTGTGTGGCGGCAGGAAGCACACAGTCAGTACACACATTAGTGAGGAACAGATGAAGAGCACTCCACATCCCACATGACAACAAGTAAAAACACAATCTTTCATCTGCCTCGTAATCACACATTTCAGACTTCTACACACCCTGAATATTCAGCGCCAGTCCCTTACCTCCCGATTGGGTTGGAAAGGGAGTGAAACAAAAGGCTAAATGATTACATTTAAAAATAATTAACAGATGGGCACAGGCTGGGGAGAGGGGGAAAAAATATGATTTTCTACAAATGATTGCATTCTCTCTCCCCTTTGGTGTGAAAAGTAGAATCAAGAACACTTTTAAATAATTTGTTCAATTTGTTCCACAGCCAAAGAAATGCGGCTAGCTGGAAATTCAGATTCATTAAAACTTAATTAATATGCATCATTATGTAAATGAGGTTGCAGTTAATGAGTTCTTAAAAGAAGCCTTCCTTAATTAGTTCACTTTTAATGGCATCATCATTTATCTTTTTTCTTTGAAGCAGAATGACGGCACGGAAGTAGCCGCTCCCAAAAGTACTCAAAATTTTGCATTTTTTAATTATTCTTATTTTCTTAATTTTTATATGATTAAGAATACATTTACGATACTAAGTCAATGAGGGAAAACTTTAGCTCCCTTGCTTAATTTGAAGTGAAACTGTGTCTCTGTGGTGGAAGACCGGCTGCTCCACCCTGCTGTACCTGGCTGCTAATGGTGGAAATAACTGTGGGGTTAAATACCATTTTTGTTTATTAGTCCACAATTTCTCATTTGACATTATGCAACATCTGGGCTTGTGCAGCATGTCTGACACCAGCATATGGGGAGGCTCCATCTCTTCCCTGCGACAGTGTGAGCGTAACATCTCCTTCCCAGCAGTGAAGGTGAGGGCCGCGGCGGCGAGGCCTCCGCTCTGTTTCATCTTGTCAGGAGCTTACCTCCACTCCTAATTGATAACCACTGGCATTTGATCTGAAGGCGTTCAAACACCCAGTCTATCTTTGTGCCTCCAATAAGACGAACCATCTGTTGTTGCCCAGCCCGCCGTTCATTAAATCTAATTTCCTTCAGCAGAAATAAGGTTTTAATTGTACATCTCGCGCGCGGGGTTACCGTGAGCTGAGAGTAATGGGTTTCTTAGCGAGATGGGAGGGCTGCAGACTGTAAGGGGGATATGGAGAGATGGATGGAAGGCCGATTGATTTAGATTGTGGAAATCTGTTTTCGTTCACTGAGGTAGTTCTTCACCAGGGAATGTGGCAGAGGATTGCAGCGGGACAATATACAGTCGGCGAGATTGTTAGCAGCAGAGCGTCTTATTGGCAGGTGACAAAAGAAAAAGCACAACTTTGATACGTGAGGGGGATGTTTACATCAGCATTGCGATGCATTAAGTGGCTCATTGATCTGAAAGTCTTATTTTCTGCAGCATATTTGCAACATGACATCAGCGCTGAAGAGTTTTGCTAAAAATTAGGCTTCCAGGCTGAAAAACACCACGTCTTAGATTTTTTTATTTATTGTAATATTGGATTTAAAGTTACAAATATAATTATTTTAAAGTATATATATTTTTGAATGTTCAAGAAAGAAACACACACTTTAAAAGGAGTACTGGAATAATTAGTCAGTACAGACAAAATAAATCAGCATCTATTCTGGTGATCCATTCATTGTTTGTCTAGGAAAACATGCCAAGCATTCTCTGTTTCCGTCTATTTAAATATAAGGATATCCTGAATACATTTGGGGTTTTCTGCTGCTGTACACCAAACATTTAGTTTTGCATTTCAGTAAAGTCGGAGATCTTGTGAGCGACAGATTTTGAAAGGGAATGAGCTAAATCTCATTCTGCAGCTCTTTTGTTGCAACGAGATTAAATGGCCAGTTTATAACACAGCTTTTCTGCCACACATGATGAAATTATCCTTGTGACTGCGGTCGTATGACGTTTTTATTTTTTTCCTCCTTTATTCTCATGTGAAGAATCCATTACTGGTGTATTAATAATTAACAAACACTTGATGATATAACAAATTGAAATCATATATCCTGACATGTCCTCATGAGTTGTAAAGATATTCATGAACAGTTTTAAATCCACATGTGGGATGTGCTGATTTGTTGAGTTACAAAAAAATAAATAATACACAACACCGGCAGCCACACGTGTGTGTTGCCCTTTAAGGGTCTGTTTGATCATGTACAAAGTTATAAGTTTATTAATCTATTTTCAGCCATGTCATATAAAGCATTTATTACTGCTTGGAGTTGTACTTGACACTCAATTGGCTCATATTTGCTACATTTTAAATATTGTGTTGATAACAACGTGTTGCACTGCTTGTTAATTCTGGGGGAGTAACAGAGTTTTCATGTTTCTACAAATTTACTAGAATTGTACAGTATTTCTGTGGTTGCAGCCCATGGTGTCAAAGGAAAGCATTCAAGCACAACAGGTCACGCTATTGAGCCATCAAGTAATAAGACATGACTGTTGTACATATTTCAGGACAAATCAGATTGCACTGGCTCTTAAAACAATATGTCCCATGTCATGTTATTCTAATCATGTTGTTGTAATGTTTCAACTTCCCAAAAGTAAGAATCTTTCCTATTTCAAAAATCCAGACTACCTGTGAATTGTAAGCCACATTCCCTCCTGTTATCCTCCATATGGAGTATTTTAGAGACATGGGTAGAATCTAATGTTATGTATGGAGAGGCAGTGGGTATATGCAGATGACACGAAGGCCATTTGCTATGTGATTCTGCCGCCCACCACTCTCTTCAGCCTGCCAGCACCCTGACAGAGTTCCAACAAGGAGATATAAATAAGACCTGCTCTTGCTACTCGTTTCACTGGCCAACTCCACATTACACTTTTTTTTCTCCTTCTTTTTTCGAACAAATACTTTTTTTTTTTTTATCCAATACCAACTTAGCTGAGGGTGTTGTCTTCCTTTGTGATAAAAGAGTTGTTTGCATGACCCTCGTCGATGGCTTTAGCAAACTATTTTAATTGCCATCTGTGCAAAAAATGTACCTGGCGTAGTAACCAATGAAAGAACATTTAGTCAGCCCACAGGAAAAAGGAATACCACCGGTTGTGCTGAGTTGGTGAAGGCTTAATGTACCAAGTCTCTAATTCCTTAGAAAGAAAAAGCAAGGGAAATAACCACATACTGCTCTGCTTCAAAATGCCCATGCCCTCAGTGTTACAGGGCTCACGTCTATCATTCCAATTGGCAGAATTAGCCACTTGATTGGCTTGAGATAAAGTTATGTTCACCATACAATCCAATTGAGATGTTATCTCAGCAGTCAGGTCGTGCAACAAATCACATTTGTATTATTTCCAGTGATACATGGAACATGGACCAAAATAAAAAAAAAAATGTATCAATATTTTCTTACCCCCAAAACCACAGGCAAGATGATTATGATTTAGGACAATCATCAAGCTAATATATGTCTTTTTCTCCATCCCAGGCATTACCGAAGACAGTTCCTGTATTTTTTTTTTCAAGGGAATACAATAGCAATCCACACGGCTGCTATTCTCTGTTTACTAACACTTTCTCCAAGTGTACAGAACCAGCAGTGGATCCATAACGCATGAACCCGATTGGGGTTCAGTCTTCCTAAGATGACCTGATCGTCGTGGCCTTGTGTCAGAATAAGGCTGAATACCACACGGTGGAAGTCACACAGCACCTGCAACACTGGCTTTTGCCATAAACTGGCAGCAGAGTATTCTGCTCCCAGGCCAGCCTGTGTGGATATTAACTCAATCACCATGAGAGCAAAGCTGTCTACAGCTGGGTGGATGTGCTAAACTCATTGTGTCACACACTGTGCCCCACAGAGTGTGACAAAGGAGATGTCCACGAGCCGTGTGGCTGTCCCTCTGCGACTACTCCACAGGAGAAAGATGCAGAGGTGGTTTGGCCGTGAGTCAGTTGGGCACAGGAGGCGAGCGCTGACCATCCCTCCCTCACCGGAGCGGGAGCCCACAAACACGGAAAAGAATCTCACGGTCATTCCTGTTGCACCAAAACGCACAAGCACAGCATGGTTCCCGACCACAGTGCCGCTGCTGGAGGGCCAACGCGAGCAGCTCCTATGAGGTGTCACAGCTGGATGGTGCGACCCCGCTCCCCACAGACTGGGGGCCTGGCCGACTAGGGCTGCCCTCTGCAGTGCTGCAGGATATCCAGGGTTATGGCATACGCGGGGAGATGGTCCGTTTTCAGGTCTGGTGTGTTGAGAGAGGGTCAGATCCCATTTCATGTCCTTTTCTTGCGCCTTTACTTCTAACTTCAAACATTTGTCTGTAACAATTTGGCCCCATCAGCAGTTAAAGCATATGCTGCTTTTAGAGGGCGAAAAAGAACATTACTTGGTATTGTATCTTTTGTGTATTCATCGCAATCTAATCTGAGGCCCCCTCTTGCTCCACCTTTGCCATCTTGAGAAATGCTGGTTCACAGTGAGAGCAGAACTACACAGCTGTTATATATACAAGTATGGAGGTAAGAGCCAGTGTAGAGCACGGGAAAAAATCTTCACGTCTGTACATGCAGGGATACATCTTATATATCGACAGCTCTTACAGAGCGATGCCTACGCTTATATATAGTTATAATAAACTTACTGCCACTGACAGCTACAGTGTGGACTATCTGGATTTGACCATGTTCTGTTGACCATGTGATGGCAGTTTGCAAGCAAGTTACCTGAATTGAACAAAGTGATCAATAATATGTGCTGCATTCCCTTTGGCTTTACTACTTTGTGGGCCTTTGCTGGCTGGAACACTCCCCCAGGGTCACTTGGATGGAACAAAGCCACCGTTAATGTTAAATTGACATCTGTGCTTTTCCTACTATGAAAAATCCACGTCTGGTGGGAAAAAAGGTCCATAAAGTGAGTCATTAAGTCAGCCACCCAACTCAGCGATATGAGATACACATCAATAACTAAAGTGAACTAACATTAGTCATACCAGACCAAGTAAGGCTGGAGCAGCACAATCTGAATGTTGTCCTGATTGGAGGGGTAAGGATGCATTTTATGACTCCTGGAGTTTGCATTTCTCAAAGCAAGACTGTGTTGCCTCTTCATTCAAAGGTCCCAGCCTTGCTTTAAAATCAATTAAAACACCAATGCCGAAGAAAGATAAAATAAGCAAATAAGAATGCGTACATCTGTGTTAAGCGTCCGTGGCAGTGGGTGACTGGATGTGTTTCTAATTACACAGATGTAATCTAATTATGCTTTGAAACCTTGTCTTCCTGGACTAACAGCAGAAAACAGAAAAGTGGCATCATCAAGCGACCTGTTTATGTGTTTCATGTAAATCAATGTGATGGCGATGGGAAGAAGCCCTGCAGCGTGCGGGCCACAATGGAGACGATCAACACAGCCAATGTGACATTTGTGCGTTACCCTGGTGCCTCGGCTCCGCTCAGACTTACATTTGTATCCAGATTAGCATAGATGTCCGTTTAGCGTGCGACACTTGATCTCTCTCTCCTCTAGTGCTGGTTGGACAGACATAAGCAGAGGTGACATGCTGCCCCGGAGAGGGAGACGCAGAGAAACACAGAGCGGGGAGAGAGGAGGAGGAAGAGGTGAAGTCTGTCCCAGACCGCCGGCCCAGAGCGGAACAGACAGGCCTGGAACAAGGAGAGGCAGCAATTAGGCCGCTGAAGGGGGAGGGAGGTGTGTGTGTTTGTGCTGGATGTTTTTTGACAGTTTTAACAGATGTGATGTCCGATGTTGGGCCAGGCCGTTTAGCAACGCCCCTCCGCATTAGCAGCAGGACAGCCAGGATGAAATGATGGACTTTAACACGTTGTTGTTGCCACGCTCCTTTGTCGCCTCTCAGATGAAAGGAAAACACATTTTAATGTTGGACTGGAATGTTTTGTTGCTTTAGAAGGTTGTTTGTGATGGGAGGACAAAAGGAGAAAACCTTTGATTTAAAAAAAGCCTCATGCTCAATAATTTATGTGGAATATTAAAGCTGCAATAATCAGAGTTGGGCCAGTTACTTCAGTATGTTATGTATTATATAATAGTTACTTTCATTTGAAAGTGACAGTATCACAGTCTGTGTAGAATAATTTGTTAATACTTATCATTACTTTAATCAAAATAACATAAGAAATACAACTCATAAAAATGTGTTCGGACATATCTATTGTGGGGCCATGAACACAAGTGGAAGAAGTATAATTAAGCAATAAGGTTTGAGAGGCAGTACTGTATCGTACAATAATGTACTGGTCAAGGGTGTTGTTATGCAAACTAGGGCTGCAACAACGAATCGATACAATTTGATTATTAAAAGCGTTGGCAACGAATTTCATTATCAATTTGTTGTGTTGCGCGATTATTACGCCACTCAATAAGTCATGGAGATGTTTGAGTATGAAGAAAAAAAGTTGAGCGTGGAGCAGAGCGGAGGTAGAGGAGAGACCATCTGAGAGACTGTAACTTTGTTCTGAAACACATAGCGGAGGCAGGGCCGTTCAACAGCACAGTAGCAGCTCAAACCGGGCAGCGGCAGCTAGTAGAGGCACTTCCTGTTGAGGCTCCGGTGCTGCAGCTAGTCGGCAGCTTTTGTTCCGTTTTGAAGTGAAGACGTAACGTCCCTCCAGCAGCTTTCTGCTGTTTACTCGTTATTAGCTTGACAAGTTAGCGTTAGCTCGTAAGAACAATGTGTCTGAACAAAGGGAGTGAGAGAGAGAGAGAGAGTGTGTGCGTGTGTTTGTGCGCGTGCGTCTGTGAGTGTTTGAGTGTGAGTGGGTGTGTGTGCGCGCGTCTGTGAGTGTGTGCGTCTGTGAGTGTGTGTGTGTGTGTGTGTTTGTATGTGTGTGCGGCTGTGAGAGTTTGAGTGTAATGTACACATACTCCAAGTAAAGGTTCTGCATTCATAATCCTACTTTGGAAAAATTACAGAAATGTTTACAGTTTTATCTAAACCTACTTAAAGTATCAAAAGCAAAAGTTCTCGTTCCACACTAAAAAGCCAGAGCTAGCTCCTACAGGTCACAAGACACATCTGATGGGTCTCAGGTCCACACTCACATGCCCATATGGACATTTATTATTGGTTGCTGAAATCACTTTCTTTTTTCCATCGTTTTGATACGATGACCCAGCAGTCTGAGTCAGCCAAATCTAGTGGGTTAGTCTGTTCGGTTAAAGTGTGATCGGTTAAAGTGTGTTTGGTTAAAGTGTGTTCGGTTAAAGTGTGTTCGCTCTGGCAAGAATTTTACAGCAAATGTACAAACACTATCAGCATCACGTAAAGAGGATACTGTGTTGACATCATGTCAAAGATGTCTATGTATTGCGTTGCAGAGGTATCTACTGCAATGAGCATGCTAACCAGCGATCTCGGCCCGTCCTGCCGTGTAGTACCACTTGTACCTTGAGAGGCGATAGTGAGTCACTGCAGCATCCAGTCTGTGCTCATGAGAGGACGAAGAAGTACAGCTGCCCCGAGGGCTGGTGATTTAATAGTTTGTTTATGGGATCAAATCCAAAGAGGCAGAAACCAGAAAATGACTCCCACTCTTGCCGTGTCCTCCACTGGGGTCTTCTGCATCTAGATTGTGTGGACCAGCAGTAGAGGTGAAATGGTGCCTGTGGTTACATTTTAAATAGAGCACCAATGTTATTGAAAACACTGTTAGTGTTGATATAACATCAAAACAAATTCCAAATGGTGGTCAATTGGGAAGCCAAGACGTAAATGTCTTACAATATGTATTCTCTTTACTGACCACCAGGGGGCGACTCCTCTGGTTGTTTAGAAGTCTATATAAATGACTCTACTTCTCTCTTGATGTATTCCTTCAGTAAACATTGTAAACATGGGTTTATGTCTCAATCTCTAGTTTCAAGTCTTCTTCAATACATCATGATATTCATTTAGTAAATTATGGTAATTTAGTGTCAAACAGACAATAATGCAGGAAATGCTTTAGGGCGGGGCTACAAGGTGACTGACAGATTTTTGCATTTACGGTGGTAGCATCATTTACTGTGGTAGCATTGTTTACTGTGGTAGCCTCGCTAACGGTGGTAGCATCTCTAACAGGAGTAGCATTGTTTACGGTTGTAGCATCGCTAACAGGAGTAGCATTGCTAACGGTGGTAGCATCGTTTACTGTGGTAGCATTGTTTACTGTGGTAGCATTGTTTTCTGTGGTAGCATCATTTTTTGTGGTAGCATCGTTTACTGTGGTAGCATCGCAAACTTGAATAAATCCAGATGTTTGAAGGAGAGTTTATCACATTAATATAAAATATATTTTAGATATTAATTATGAGCTGTTAAATGTCCAAACACTAGCTCAAACAGTTTATAATATATAATTTAAAGAAAAAAGGAATTGTAAATGTAAATATTTTATTTCCAAATTATTTGAATAGTTTTTTTTATGCACACAAAAAAACACTATACAGTTCAAATTATTTTTGGCATGGTGGCGGAAAAGAAATGTCTAAAGCTTTGTAGACCAGCTGCTACAACAAAACAAATCAACAGCAACAATATATATCTACTGGTATGGATCATCAATGATGTTAATATTAATATTGATCTTATATTTGCTCCCTCTTCCATTGACTCCGCCCCCTGATACGGCCCGAACCAGGAGCTTTAGGATCTGTTGCTCCTCCAGTAAAGACAACAGCAAATATGTTGGACTCGGTCCACTGTTTGTACACTTCTGTATGGAAGTGGTAGACAAATAGAAAGCATGTTTTGTTTTAGCCATATCTTCAGTTTGTTAAAATTGTTGTTGTTGTGACAGCACCTTGTCCTTGTGAGACAATTATGTATTGGTTTATTTGATAAGGGACAGTGCACATTAATAGAAACATTGCTGTAAATATGCCAGAGTTAACCAAAGAGGCTATTTTTCATCTGTAGTCCCAAGCGGCAGATGTTACAAAATAAACCTATTGTGTCCATCGCCGAGCCCTCAAAGATCAAGCACATTTAGGAGACACCTTTGAGTATGCTACATTGTGTCACTTTTCCAGTGGAAACAGTACATGCTCAAAACCTGCTTCAAATCAGTATGTAGTATAGTATGTGAGTAAACATATATAATCACCAATCAACCACCAGCCAACCTCATATTTAAAAAAAAAAGTTAAATCCTAAGTGTTTGGCTGGAATTGAACCACCTGCTGTGAAAATGCTGTGTTCGTTTTGGATCGACCCTCCTCCTAAGTATGTTTTCTGACAGACAACATCTACTTTCAAAGCAGTCCTTCACTCACTCACTCACTCACTCACTCACTCAACCCTCAACCCTAACTCCAAAACATGCTGGCGGGAGTGAGAAAGCATGTTTTCTTTCAAACCAAGGTTAACATCATTTTCATGATTATCAGATATTTGCTTAAACCAGATCCTGTAAAGAACATTACATTCTCTTCATCTCAGTGCAACTAGGAAGTCATGAGTGATTCATTGAGACCAACAGTCACGTGACAACGATTCTGTGAAACTTCGACTAAACAGGATGTTAACACACAGCACAGGAGAGGCGGTAAACATGAAGGTGTGAAATACTGTATATGTATAGCACGCGGAGCCTCCATTTTTACAACATTGGTAACACTTGTGGACACTTAAAATGGTGATGTGGCGATACAAGCCGCACAGCTGATCCTCCTGATTGCCCCTCTCCCTCTCTCTCCCTGCCGCAGGCGCGCTAGCCACGCCCCCTCGCCCCACAGGTGAATTAATTGATTCCATTGTTTTAAATTAATTATCAAAGAGATTCAAACGCCCCTAAACAGGTGGGTGCATGATCCAAGCTGGGGAGCATTTCGATTGACTCTCAACGGCTCTCACTGTGGTGATGCCGAGCTGGCGGCTCACAGCTAACGGTGCTAACGGCGCTAACGGTGCAAAGTATGGCGAAAGTGCTGACAAAGCTAAAGGTGTTTACCTGAGGGGGAACCGGAGGGCGGGTGCTACACTTCAAAAACAGTGCTGTCGGGCGTTAGCAGCTGTAACCGTGAGCTAACCAGTAGGGCACGCTCACATGCACTCACATGCACTAAAGGGCGCACTCACATGCACTAAACGGTCTGCTCACATGCATTCACATGCACTAAAAGGCCCACTCACATGCACTAAAAGGTCTGCGCACATGCCCACAAGGCTTGAGAAATGTCTTTTCCGCCACCATCCCAAAATAATTTGAACTGCCCTGAAGCCAGTGTAAACCATCACATTTTATAAATATAATCCTTTTTCATGTATAGTGTTTTTGTTTGTGCATAAAAACTATTCAAATAATTTGGAAATAAAAGATTTACATTTTTATCCTAAAACATTTCCTTTTTTCTTTAAATGATGTATTATTAGCTGTTTAGAGCTAGTGTGACTGTATGTCTACAAAGCAAGGAGGAGCTCTCAGAACAACAGTAACTTCATCCCTCACTTGGCCAATACTTGTTTGCTGCTAAATGAATGCTCTGACTGTGGAATAGAGCTCCTTTAAGGTTTGGCTTTCCTCTCATCAACATCTTTGATCAACATGGAAGCATGTTGAGGTCCAGCGTTCCGCCTCCTCCCCTCGGACTTTATTCGGCAGCTTCACTTCCATTTGCACGCCTGCATATAGAAGCAGAGTGTCAGCAGTTGGCTGGGGCGCGTTGCAGGCTGTATTTAGAGCAGCCGAGCGGACCTGGCCCCCCTTTGTTCTGAGCTTGATGAGGAGGAAACCCTGCTAAGCCGCGAAGAGTTCTCATCATCACCCTGCATCTCCGCCAAGCTGCTCAGCCCCGCGCAGAGCCGGGTGGAGGCGTGCTGCTGATTGACAGGATAAGAAGATGCCTCCGCGGAGAACAGAGATCTCTATCCGGCTCCAATGTGCCTCCGTCCTGGGAGGGGAGGGCTTCTGGGAGCGGCTCGGCACCCAGCGGCAGGTCACTAAGAATGAAAGGGTCAAAGGCTCACTAACTTCTGTGCACCAACAGACAGTCAGACATGCTTTAAATGTTCTGGATCTTTTTCAGAGAGATATTTCACAATACCACACAGTAGAAATTAAGTTCACGAGTAAAAGTCCTTTATCAAAATGTCAAAATCGACAAAATAATTTTTTATTTCTAATGCATTTTATGCAAATAGCATAATAGTTGTGGTATAGTACCCTGTTTTTATCTAAAACATATCATTTACATTTGTAAATGAAAGAGGTAACAGTAAATACAAGTACATCAAATGTGTCCGTAACTGCAGCACTGGACCTCTGGTCACCACAATGAGTACATTAATACCATTGTATCTGTATTTCATATTCTGGGAATTTGGGATGTTTTTTAGCCACCAGGAGAGATTTTACATTCTAGAAGGAAATTCTTTGGTGGGGGGATTCCAGTGTTTTAAAACGGGGCATATTTGACTTTGACTGCCTCTAAGTCACAATGTTAAAGAAATGCTTTGAGATTTGACAGCTTTTTGGAAACGGGGCCAAAGCAACCTTTGAGGCCTATAGACAAATAAAGTACTCTTTACCTCTAGGATCTTGGCTGCGCCCTGTTTGGTAACTCCTTGGATCTCCTCTTTAACCTCAAATACTTTGCACTGCGGTCCAATATATCTGCTTTTTTTGGAATATCTCAAATTAATTTGAGAAATAATCCTGATGGGTTGAGAACATTTTAGTTTTTAAGCAAAATAAACCTGTTAAAATTCATGGGATGAGATGGAAAATGCATTGTCCCTATTCTGAAAAGAAGTATTATTTTAATGTTTTGAAGAAAAGTTAACATGTTGTAGATAGGTGGTTTTGAAAGGACATTATTTCTCAAGGAAACAATCTGTCTTCCAAAGCCAACGCTTATGGCTGATTTGCTGGTCACTGAAATGCAGAAGTCATGCATGAATAATGGGATCAATCCAATTATTCTACGGAGCACATTAACAAAAGGATGAGATGCACTGAGGCCCCTCAAAGCAGGCCAGAGAGGCTGGAGCTGGATGGGGATCATTATAATTACCACTACATGTCATATGATCCATAAACACTAGTTTGTCTCAACTTATGCTTTGTGGAACAATGAGAAAACGGCAGCATTAAAAAGTCCCATGCACATAAAAGGCATCAAGTTATGCATGTTACTTCACTTGGTCTGAAAAAGTTGTGAAAATAAAACGTGCATCCACAACCAGTGTCAAACTGTTGTTTTTCCCTCTTTCTCTATAACGTTCTGCATCAACAAAGCAATTTGTTTCCCCGGAGTGTGCTAATTTCTAGATTTCACAGTGCCAGGTGTTACGGCTGCCAGTCATTACATGAAAATCAGCAAAACCTTAACCACGGTGCTTATCCTCGCCACAAAACGCGCCCGGCTGAATTCTCTCTGATTTTTGGGCGAGGATTGGGGTGAGGGGGGTACGGCAGGAAAGGAGGTTAAGTTCCTAAGTGCATGTTCTCTTATTTGTGTTTTACTTTGACAAAAACACACCGAGCCGTCTGACTGACAGCTTTCCTGATTCCCCGCTCTCTGCTGAATTTGATTTTTGTTTTCGCCTCAGACAAAGATCTGTGTTGTTTGATATTATTTTTTTCACCGACAACTAACTGTGCAAGCCTTATAGCGCGCTGGTAATTTGGGGAGAATCCATCAATTAGGGAGATGCTGTGCAACATAGAATAGTGAGAGCAGGGGGGAAGCGGCCCATCAGACTTCCCAGGTAGCGATAGGGTGACCTGCAGTCTGCAGCCGGCGTGCAGAACACACGGCACGGTGCCACAAAGCGCTTCTACTGCAGCAGCAGCGTGCACGCGAGGTCAAAGGATTCCCTGTAAAAGATATAGATCCCACTACTGTTACAGACAGAGAGGGCAGAAAGGTAATCGGTGCATTTTATAAAACACATGTAAGTGAATTAAATGAATTAATTAAAATGTATTTGATCTTATAAATATACCCAGTGTACTCTGCTGTGAATATTGATTTGTATCTTATAATATATTCTTTTTTTTATATCCTCAAAACAGCACATGCAATGTAAATATTGTATTTTCCTCGGAAGTGTTGCTGTAAATTATTAATATTTAATGGAGCTTTTTTTTTCAAGTATTGGAGGGAATACTGTGCTTTTATTTTTACACGCTGGTATTATGTGATTTATTTCAGGGCGCCTGGAAAATAATTGTGCGCTCAAGATGTGTTGAGATATATTTAGAGCTGGTAATATTTGGCATTAATTATGCACATGTATGTTAAACTAATTAAATCAATCAGCTGCAGACATAACCGAAGAAGAGAGCCATAAACTGTGTGTGCGTGTGGGTGTGTGTGTGTGTGTGTGAGAGAGACAATCAGAGTGTGTGTTGTGATGAAATGATCAACCTCACTGACACTCTAAAGGTTTTATTTTCTCTTCTTGAATCATGTATTTATTTCATACACAGGAAATCATAAAACGAGTGTTGTTTTTGCAGATTATGAAAATGATTCTATTGTTTTTCCTTCTTTCTGTTTCTTTGTTTTCAAAGTTTTTTTCTGCTTTATTTATTCCTCTCATTATTCACGTATGATAAGTGAACGCATCATTTGAAAACAAAGTAATTTATTTTAAGGAAAATCCACACTTGATAAATTATTTAAGGCTGCAGGGATTATCAGTGTGATGTGTCTATACGTGTGTGTGTGTGTGTGTGTGTGTGTGTGTGTGTGTGTTTGTGATGGTGTGTGTGGCATGGGGGTGCTGCAGGCAGGAGTTGCATTCAACTCTTCTGATGTTAAATAAGGAGACGCTAACTGCGAACGCTCCACGCCCGAATAATTGGTGACTTCCTCCACTCAGACGCACTGTTATTCAAATCTGGCCTTTGTTGGCCTTGTTTACAGCAATGTTAATTGGGGGGAGCGACCCCCCCCCCCACACACACACACACACACACACCAGTCGAGTGGACCCTTCCGTGTGTTTTCATGTTTCTGTTTGTGACTTTATCCGCCTTCGCTCCCTCACTCTTCCCTCTGGAGTTCCACACAAGCGAAGCAGCGTCTCACAGCTGGAGCACGTCGCCGCCTGACGAGGAAGCTTTTCTTTTAGTGATTTAGATCAATTGAGGATTCAGATGTATGATGATAATTACATTGTGGAGAAAAAGCATTCTTCCATAGGTAGCTACAGTATGATGAATGTACAACCAAACAGCCAACATCTGCTGCTACCTTTGGTTTTTATTGTGCATATTTAATGCACTTTTAAATGCATAATTCATTCATTCTAATGAACATCGATACTTAACATCAACAGCAATTTAAGCAATTACATTTGAAGCCAAGTTCTCTTTGATTGTAGTCTGACATTTTTTTGGATTCAGTTATTAATGGAGTTAAGTTAAAAAGGAAACTTTTTGTAGTTTTTCATTCAGCAGTTAAGTTGCAGCAGGATAGAAACACTCAAAGAAAGTGAGGGTGAAAGATGTGAAACGTGTGCTACTTTCCCTTTCCACTGTCTGTGCAGCTGAGGTGAGGAAGAGGAGCGGGATGAAGGTGGGGGACAGGGGGAGGGCAGCCTGCCATCCTTCCTGTCAGCATCTTCCTGCTCGCTTCAACCGTCTCCCCTCTGGTAGCCACGCCTCCGACGTTGCCAGGCCACAGGCGCCGGTGGGTGGGCGAGGCGGGGAGCCGCACAGGAAACAGGAAATCGCGAGAGAGAGAGAGAGGAAGCCATGGGGGTGAGAGGCGGCGGCGGCCATGACGTGTCACAGCTGCCGCAGTCGCTCTGAGAGAATGACAGAGAGAGAATGGGAAGCTTGGGTGGCTTCGCCTGGCAGGCTTAGTGTCCCAATTACCTCCCCGTAAACAAAGGAGGAAGTTTTGCCGCATCGCTCAAGCTCTCCTTCCTCACCTCCCCAACACGCTCACATCCCCACCGCCACCTCCGCCGCTGCAGCCCAGCGAGAGCTTCCTCTCTCCCTCTTTTGCCATCAGATAAGAGGCGTTCAAACGTGCCGCAGCCCCCGCTATGATAGCACAAGGTGTCACCTATGAAAGGCGCCGTCCCCGCTGAATACGCTCACGTCGATGAAAGGTCGGCAGAAACCCGGGTTCACACGCGCCGCCCTGTTTCTTGTCTCGCTGCCTCCTCTTGTCTTCTTGTTTGTTTGAAGCCGACGACTGCCTGCTGCACCGAGGTCGCGTCGTCTGAGCGCGCGGCTTCACACGGGTTCCTGAAAGGTGCAGAAGGATGTGGCGTGTGCTACAGTACGTCAACGTCGCCTCATTCTGTCTGTGTGCACAGGTCAGGGGTCAATCTGGCTTTTGTTTTACATGAGGCCCATCTGAAGACACGGAACTCATCCTCTTCCACGTTCAAATCATTTAAACTGAGCAGCGGCATCAGGAGCTTACTATGGGCCCAGTACACACACACACGCACATGCTCTCACACACACACACACACACACACCATCATATTGTTTTGTCACATGATTAAATAGAGAGCTGACGTTGGGCAATATCAACATACATGTGACCCCCCGAGTGCACAGTGCCTGCTCTGCCTATATTAACACCACTGGACTGGGATGAAACAAAGGAGGTCTTTGGATACATTTTGTAAATGCTTCTTCAGCCTCCAAGCTGATAAACTGGGCCTGTGGCCGTGTTTGATTGACAGCTGAGCTGACAGCAGACTCTGTGTAAACACACGAGCACGGACAGCATTTTGTTAGCAATGGTTACGTTACAGCAGTGGTGGGCCGTCAGGGCCAGCTAAGCCTCCTCTGATGGCCTAAACAGAATCACAGAGTTATAGCTGTTTTATAATTTAATTGTTTTTCACAAATACACTACATGTATTAAAATTATTTTATTCCTGTTAGCTTATGTTCTCATTGCACAGCTCCTGTCTTCATCTGTTGGTCTGCTTCCAGTGCAGCTTGTTTTAAGGAGAGCTTTTATCCAATTAGATTTCACCTCTATGGCTCTATGGAAGAAGAGCGGCCCGAGGCCTTCCAGCTGGCCTTTGCAGATTAAAGTACATGGGGATGTTATCGTTGATTATCACAGACTTCCATCAATCAGATCTTTAGTTTGACATGCTGGGCGTATTCTTTTATGTGCCAGCGCCTGCAAGCTGGCCTGGAAGTACGTCAGCATTAACATGCGCTGTGATTGGTCAGCATGACTTTAGTCAACAGAAAGCTACTTAGCTGCTAACAGAAGTAAGAAAAGTTCAGGCTGAAACATAAGAGAAGTTATGACATTTTTAGTGTTTTGCTTGGTGTAGTTTCTTTTAACAGTTAATGACTGAAGGAAGAGGAGAAACAGACTTGGTGGTGGATTTACTGACAACGACTTTTTCACAGAGGGTTATAGGCATGTTTGGCTGTGACAATCCAAATATTGACTGCCATTTTCAGCCCTAAAACGGGAGGCTCGGCTGTCCTCACTGGTCCACGGCCATCGAGAGGGACCAGTTACTGGAACTGAAGCGCACCGATAAACTGTACAACCGCGCCATTGAACTGATTGTTAACAAAGAGAGGAGGATGGACTTTGTCTTTAAGTGAACAACATCTGGTGAGTGAACTGCTGTTTGTATTTTTACATCTGCAGTAGCGTTGTGTTAATGTATCTATGGTGCTGTTTTTATTATATAGCTAATATCGTTCCTCTGATCGTGGCTCGTGCTCTTGAGTGTGCGGTGTTTTAGTGCCTCAGTTTTGTTGGATTGTTTTGTCATGTTTTGTTATAACTAAATGTGACTGGTTCTTGTTGATGTGGAAAACATGCATTGTCTTTTAATGACGCAGCATCCCAGCAACCCGTCATGCGTGTATTTATGTATACGATATCAGACTGCACCAAGGCCTGGGTAGAAAATGCACGGCCCACCACTGCGTTATGGTCACATTAACGTTGCCCCCCTAAAAACCTAAAAACAGAATTTATTAAAACCAAAAACTCTAAAAGTATCAACTATGTCTTCATAATATTAATAGTCACAATAGAATAATCAAAAATCAAGGTTAAGTTGAATTAAATGCAAGTTAAGTGCTATTGATGAACACTGAGAAACTCTGCTCATCTCTGTCATCAGGGCTGAGGCTGGACTTTCATCACATTTCATTGACAGTGACAGTAAAAATAAGCCAGCTAAGTCCTGATTGGTGCACAGAGGTACTTAACCAACTTTTCCCATTGAGTCCAGCCCACACCAAACTAGTGTAGAGAGCACAGAGAATTACGGACAAAGCAGAACTGTTCACACAAAACATCAGTGTTCATCTGTCTGAAAGACACGAGAGAAGTTCGACATGAGTTGTTGTAATGCTCACGCTCTGGCACTGTGTTGAGCTCAAGGATGTAGGGCTAGTGCAATGAAAGCAGAGACATTAGCCACTGTTACTCCAAAGTCTTGAAAGTCAAGCTGACGTGCTCATGTCACGTGCACACGCCTGGTTTCAATTCATCCCCATAGCATCGGACCAAAAACAGGAAGAAATTAAACTGAACAAGGCCAGGTTTTTGTGACTGGAACTATGAACGTAAACTATTCACTTTGAAGCACTTGCACAAAACTGCTGTTCAGTGCGCTACAGCTGACAAGCTCATTAGCTTGTTAGCCTTCAAAATAACATAAATGATATGTTTTCCCAGGCTGAACAAAAGAAAAAGAGCAAACAAAGGGGCAGGACGTGCTTTCACACGAGCCTCCTCAGCTCAGGAAGCTCATATCAAAGCTCATGTCTTCGTGTTATTCAGTGTCACCGTTAGCCGGCGATAGCATGGAGACGGTTACTGTTCTAGGCAAATACATTGTACAGTGGCGGTCTGAGTTGTGAAACCAAGAAACACACTACGAGAACACAGTACAAGAGATATACAGCTATACATGTATACTGCAGCAGAAGAACATGCTGTTTGATTCCAGTGGGACTTTAAATATTAGTTTTCTTCTGAGTTTCTGTTGTTCGTTCACACCTTCCAGCAGTCAAAATGGAGGTGCAGCTGCTCCTCTCCAGCTCTAGTGTCTTATGAATGTTTCTCTTCATGTCTGCTTGTCTGAGCAGCTCAGATAAATTAACAAACCGACTTGAAGTGTCAGTCTGAAGAATCATTTCTCTGTTCTCCATTAAAATAGCCGGACTACAGATCCTCCCTTTCCATTTTGCTGCCTGTCTCCTTCCATCCACGTTCCACAACTCATCTGTCACTCCTGCTATTTTTCACGTGCCTCGGAGCAACAACACAACCTCCCCCCCTGCCTTTGAAGGAGTAAACCCAACCAGTGAGCTTAACGCATTTCTAATGAGCCAACGCCGGATGGAGTCTGGAGATTAGTCATCATACGTCCCCGACGAGGATCACATTCGCCGAGATGCGCCATGTATCATCTCGTCGGCGCCATCAATGTCTCGGCAGAAGCACCAAAAATGAAAAAGCTCCTCTATTCCGAATAATTAACTTCGTTTTGCTGATGTCATACAAATCTAAAAATCAGTGTTTGTTTGGCTGCTGGGTTCATAAAGAAGCTGTTCAAAGGATTTAGGAGGGAATCTCTTCTTGTTTGTGGAGGCAGTTCTTCAATTACTGTTTGACAGATGGCATTGTCTTTAGATATGCTGTCATATTCATATAAATAAGCCTCGGTGGCGTCATCCATTCACCAGTGACAGATAAGAAAGAACACAAAGTGCCTGGCAGGTGCTAAGAAGGCCTTTCGAAGTCACCACTGAATCCAGAGGAGAGATTCTCTGCTCGCCGTCTCGTTAGCCGTTAGCTTTTGATCTGCAAAGCTGCCATGTCCGAGGAAAGGTCGTCTTGTTTCCAGTCAAGGCAGGACTCTATCTGTGTCGACTGATTACATTATCGGATAGCTGCAGACATGAAAGTGGCTGAGTGAGAAAGTACAGTACGTCTTTATTGCTGAAGAGAGGCTACTAATTTCCAGCCCTGCGGCAAAACTCTCAAACTGCACTTCTCCAACATCTCATCCCTCGCTCAAAGCTATTAGCCAGAGTTCCTTTTTCCTCACAACCACCCAACTGATAGCACTTGTCTTTTTCCGTCATTAAAGGCAAAAACAATGTTTTTTCATGGACTGCAAAATGTTGAGATTTTGGTATATTTAGTCTTTTTTTCTGACTAGTCGAAGGAACACATTCAAAATAAACAATTAGGTGTTTAATTTACGGCTTTGTCTATTTCAATTCAGTTCATTTTGTATAGAAAAAAAGAAATCATAAAAAATATGTGTGTCTGTTGATTTCTCTTATCAAAAGTTACCATTAGCTAATGCCTCATTTGAATATGTAAACATACACTTTGAGAAAACTAATCTAAAATAGTTGTCTTTATGTAAGTAATCTTTGAACTCAGAGTATTACTAATACACTAATACGTCACAGACAGGTAACAGAAGCTGGAGAGGAAAATACTATCAAGTAATACACACACACAATTCTGCAAAAATAAACATAACTTACATACCGAGCATTTAAAGATAGAGTACGCTGCACGGACCGTAAAGCACATTGAGGCTACATTGTGAGCAAGGAAAATATACATGGCATCGCAGATTTTTTTCCAACCATATATATATATATATATATATATATATATATATATATATATATTATTTATCTTTTCTTCTTGTTATATATATATATAATATTAAAAATAATTATATATGTATATATATATATATTTATAAAAACCAAAGAGCAGATCAGTTGTACTGTAAAAAAAAATAACAATACTGGCAGCAAAGCTGGCAGACAGATACTGTCAAATCACAGCAAAAAGAAACTGTTACAGAACATTACATTTAATAAACTACAGAGCAGGTTTTACAGTGAAATAAATTACAGTATATTATTGTTAATAGATATTTGACCATTTAACCATGGGAAAAACATTCTGTCAAAATACATTAAATACAAGTACAACATACTGTCAAATATACATTAAATACAAGTGCCTATCAGATTCATCTCTGTATATTTATTTGTTATTTTTGTCTTTCCACACTAATTTTCCATTAACATATATATTTTTTTCATGTATACTTATTTAATATTAATATATATATATATATATATATATATATATATATTAATGCAATATGTATATAAAACCAAAGACAAAGGTATGCACATTTACAGTAGTATTCCATGTAAAATTACTAGATTTAAAAATGTTCATCAGACAGCGGTAGGTATGATACATCCATAATAGCTACATTGAAGGCCATTCATTGCAAATCTGATACTTTTGTGCCTCCCTGTATGTAGACAAGTGCCCTGTCTACATACAGGGATTTCCTGTAATTGTGTAAAACTGACACTTGACACAATGTATGAACACAGAATATTAATTTTGATTTTGATTTTGATTTAAAAAAAGTTTTTGCACATAAACTACAGAGTTACTATACCATACTACAGAGTTACATACATTTCAATTGGTAATGATACAAAAAATATTGATAAAAATAATGTACCACCAAGCAAAATACATGCTTTCCTTTGTGGTTGTGGTTCCTTTCACAGCCCATCTCAAGATGCCTCCAAATGAGCCCAACGACCTATGAGATGAGGTCTGTCCGGCCTCCACCTCTAGGGATCACTTCCCTCACTGTCCAAACTGATGCGCCACTCTTAATTTGATTGGCATATTCTATTTATTACCATGCAACCAGGTGTTTCTCTGCTATTTGCTTCCAGATTAGTCAATACGAAGAAAGAGTGGTGATGTCACCAATGCAGAGTGAATACCCAAAGTGCTTCATGTTAAAGTGGAAGAGACTGAGAGGATGTGGGGAAAGAGACAATTTAAGGGCTGTGCCTCTCTGTTTACCTTGATAGTTGGTTTGGTGCGAAGGGGAGCGATGGCCAAAGCGGCCTCTCATCAGGAGAATCTAGACTTTAAAACCGAAATCTGGCAACAGAAAAACGCTAAAAGCCAATGTGGGTTTTGAAGGCCAGCTAGGTGTACTTTTTATGCCGTTAATTATTTTTAACGACACAAATCATAGGGTGACATTTTCAGATATGTCATTTTTCCAAAATCGAATCACAACCTCTCCTTGTGATTGACTGATGAATCACAGCAACCTTTTCTCCCTCTGAATTCATTTGTATCTCTTTGGAGTGAGCGCCTTCCCTTCCTGCAGCTGTGCCGTGTGGGGGACAGGAGCTGGGTGAAAGCAGCTCTGACACGGCTTCTCTCGGCGCGCCGTATCACCATCTGAATCTTTCCCTCCACATCGGGGGAGCAGAGCTGTGACTACAGGGATTAGGCTAATCACACATTCACCCAGGAGGCTGCACACACCGGAGATCCTGCATGAGGCATGACCTTATTTCTGATGTATTTCCATAGGCGCTCATTTACCAGCACCCCGAGCTGATGCTAACGCACCATGCTCAGCTTTACTTATTGAGGCTGTATATTATTCAAGTTTGTCCCCGCACGCTGCATTCTACACGCAGAAGAAGAAATGATCCTTTTAGGAGCATTAGTGAGGTTATTGTTCCTCATTGATTTACTCACTACATTCACCCAAATCACAAAGGGGGATATGGTAATAATAGCTGCTGACGGAACTCCAATTTAAATTACAATATGTTTTTAATATTTTAATGTTGATGTAATTTTTTTAGAATAGTTTTTTTCTACATGAATTTAAGGAATAATGAATAAACAGTAGAAATGTGATTATTAAACATATTAAAAATAACATTTATTTTTTGGACGATTTCTCTGAGGGGTCCTGGCTACGGCACTGTAGTTGATTATTATACATATGGCTTCTATTATGTGCTGATTTAATATATATAAAAAAAACATTTGCACATACATTTTGATCCCACAATATTTCGTTTTTAGTGCTTAGTCCTGTAAATAGGTATTGAAAGGCTTGGCTATTTATTCACCAGTGTCAGCCATATCCATTTGATCAAGGCAAATTATTTACAAGGAAATGTTTTTTTTTGCCCAAAAGATGTAAAAAATAAATGAATTGCTCAAAACCTCAAGTTTTAAAATACCCAAAATGTATGATTTAAAAACAACCCTGTGGTTGGTCCCTTGAAGCAAGTTTCTAGTTTTTATTAACTCTATATTAACTATATTCATGTTTGACTACTTTTGGGCCAATAAATATTGTAAATAATCAAAGAATTCAGTTTTTATGTACCACAATTTCAGTGTTTTTGCAAAAGTTTTATTTGGATTTAAGAAAATAAAAAAGAATTTGTGTTGAACTAAAAAATATCCAAATAATCAAAACATTGAAGAGACCTTTTTAGTGTGACCGGGCTGGAGGACGCATCATACCTCAGTATTTCTAAAACCTACGACTGTTCTCTGCAAAATCTTTACAAAGGGAAGTTGCACTTTTCTGTCAGATTGAGAAGAAAACCATTTACCCTTCTCCCCTCCCCTGTTTTCTTCACCTCCTTCCTTATCCCTTCCTCATGCATTATAATCAACACTTGGTGCTTCTAATTTATGAAATGTAATTCTGCCCTCCACTGGTATGAAGAAGGTGTACACACACTCTCACTCAGGAGCGCATATTTCTTTCTCTACTAGATGAAACCATTTAGAAAAATAAAGTGTGTGTGATTGGAGTGTGTGTGAGACAAAGTGAGTGTTTAGGGGAAAACAAGTTAGAGAAGCAGGTGATTTGTAATATGGGTCTACCTAAAATTGTAATTATACAGCTGACTTTTTTTTCCCTGTTAAGGATAATTAGCTTGCTTTAATTTAGTTGTGATTCAGCAGCATAATAAGCATTTATGTTGCACTCAAATTAAATGGAGTCAATGAATATTTTGCATGTTGAGGAATTAAAGCTAATACTGCACTTTACTGTTAGAGACTGAAGGTGAATCTGGAGGCTGAAGATCGAAGATGCAAAATCATACCGATCTGAAAAATAAAATATTGCTGTAATAAAGCATCACTCGTTGTTGTGTATGTTTATAAGCATAAGCATGTCACAATATTGACATAATTGAAATTTATATTATTTTTTACTGTCTATGTATGTGTGTGTGTGAGAGAGAGAGAGAGAGATGCTGACAGAGTCTTGGTCTCCAGGGTCTAAACCTCATACATCCAACTATTTCTTTCAGAGTGTTTGTGTGTGCCTGCCCACACACACACAGAGGCAGCCCCCCGCCCCCGCCACCAACACCACACACACACACACACTCTCCACCCCCAGACCAACCACCCACCATCACCCTAGGGTGCCAATAGAGCCTTTGTCACCCCGGGTGATGCCAGCAGCGACAGGGGGTGCAGAGATGGGTGGGGCGGGGGGAGTAGTTAACATTCCTCTGAGAGTTGGGGCAGAGCAAAACAGCGTCTCCCCTACACACACACACACACACACTCGAGACTGCAATATAACCCCCCCTCCAGTTGAACTGGAGGAGCCGTGAACTTCAGAGTCTGTTGGTGGGTGTAGGGGATGTGGTTGAGTCTGCATGTACATCTGCCTGGTGTTGATCTGGGACAGTAAAGTCTTCTTCAGTGGTGCACACGGTTACACTTTCATTGGGCCCTGACTTGGGCATCAATTATTTATAATTTTGGAGTTTAAGAAGAAAAAACACTTATTTGTTCCGCGTGGAATGTGGAACACATAGTAGTCCGCCTCCCTTCCCGCCATGGGTCCATCAATACTGCCAGGTCTCCAACAGCGAAGTGCCAGTTCCTCATAGTAACTTAAATGGAGAGGTATTTTTAAAGTCTTAAAACAATAGTCAGGTGCCCAAATTAACTTAGAAACATCATTCCCTCTGTTCATTATGACCAATACAACATTCCTTCCTAATGGATAGATGGGTGACAATTCGCATTCCTTGTTTTCTTCTTATTCATGATTTGTTGTTGTTTTGATAGTACCCTCTGATTTCTGGTGTGACAAATGGAGGACATGAAACTGTGAAATCCTCGCCTGAGAATATGATTTGTCTGAAAGGTTAGAACAAGTGGAGAGAATTTGGTTTGTGCTGGCTTTCTTGTGGTTGAAAGAAAGAAAGAAATTGTCCTTCATTAATCTCCTTGGGGAAATACACCTCTGCATTTAACCCATCCTTAGAATTAAGGAGCAGTGTGCTGCTGTGAGGCGGCCGGGGAGCATCTGGGGGTTCAGTGTCTTGCTCAAGGACACGTCGACATGTGAACTATGAGGAGACCTGGGATCGAACCGGCTACCTTTCAGGACGACCACTCAGTCCCCTGTGCTACAGCCGCTGCCAAAGTAATGAAGTGTGTTGTCTTGGTTGTAAATGTGAAGCTTCCAAGTCGATAAGTAAGTTAATAAGTATAGGCACAAGTCAGTCCGTTCTGCACGATGTGGATGTCTGTGTGTAAAAGATCAGACAAATCGAACCCAAAAAAAACAATGACACTCTTTCCCCGTGTCATTTTCACACTCTGTGTGAAGACTATGACAACCCTTGGAGGATAGTGCATTTAACTTTTGAATAGCTTAAATACGGCTATTCACTGCTTTTTGATTTCCCTGTAACACCAGTACTGACACTCTGGAAAACACATGTTCCCTCTAAGTGTATTTAACAGTATGTCTCCATTTCTCTACTGCAGAAGTTTTTCTTTTCTAACAGCCTTTTTGTGGTGTCATCTCTCCAAGTCTTGGCCATGTGTCCTTATATAGTGTAAAGAGGGTGTTACCTATGCTAATAGAAGCCACACTTTTTTTCCCACTCACTAGAAAATTAAGGGAAAGTAGTAGCATTGCATGAGGCCCAATATCTGATCTAGGCCTGTGGACTTTGTTCCCCATCACTTCCATTGGAAGCGCATTGGAAAGGGAACTCTACACAGCCAGTATGAACATGAGGAGTGATCACAGCAAGCGATTAAAGTAATATTCAGACTTAAAAACGTAAAGCATACCCTTTAACCTTTCCAGACATTTTATAATCTATTAAAATGGCTCATGAATCATGAGGGACGATGTTATATTTGGGGTCCTCGGGGCAAAGTTTAGCTGTGAACACCTTTTCAGTCACCAGCAAACATGTTGGCATTGTATGTTTCTGCAAACCATGCACATGTTTAAATATCTTAAATAGGTTCCATATCAGCCTCGTGTCCCACTTGCAGAAACGCACAATGTAATTAACGCTGTAAAACAATTGATTAGGTTCAGGCAACATAACTACTAGTTTCAGGTTAGAGTCAGGGTAGAAAACCTCGTGGTTTGTGTTAAATTCACACGGGACACCAACTGCTCCATCCTGGGGGAAGGTCATATATTTGTTTTTGTCACAAAAAGTAGATTTTTAGCTCTGTTGTGATGAAACTATTTGTATTTGAAACATACTGGACACAGAACAAAAACATATCAATATCTCTCTTTATATAAAGATATTAGATTGATATTGATCTAGCCGTCTTCGTCTCGGAAAGAAGGAATGTAAGCATATTTCCTAAAATGCTCAACTATTCCTTTCATACTCCGAGGCAGCAGTACACTCAAAGGCACACCATCCACAGTTCTCTACAGTCTACTGCCCAGCGATAAGAAACAAGGAACCAATAATGAGTCCCACTACACACCGTACTTGTACAACTGGAGTTCCCCTTAGCAAATGTATAATTTCAGTCCCTGCCTTTACCCACATTATCCATCGTATGGGACTACCTGCCGGAGAAGTGGTATAGTGTGGGCGCCAGGAAGCCTTCACTAACCCCGGTGCCTCGGAAACAAAGACACCTGCATCTCCTGCCGAAGAAAGTACAGCTCAAAGCGTTTGTCATTTTGAATCGAATGCTCCCGCTGGGAGAGACGGGCATCTGCAGAACACATCGTGTCTGGTGGGAAACAGCTGGTCAGCCCACTCAGGCTGCTTGTCTCTGTTTCAGCTGTCGACTGGTTGACTTTTGTCACTGTTTGTGTTGACGCTTAAGTCAAACAATCAGAAAAAAAAAATCAGATTGAGGCTTTTGAAAAGTCTAAAATGTTTGAAATAAAAACATTAAACATTGTCTCAGCGTGTTAGAAAGGTCTCATGTTTTTCTAAAAGTGTACCAGAGGGATTTAATTGTTTTTAGCTTACATACTGTGTGTCTAGTATGCTAGAAGCTAGAAGGTGGGTTAAATCAGACAATTGTATGACAAATTATGCTTTACAATATAGTGATAATAAGACCAGCGGTAATATTTCGACCATGAAAAGTTGGCTTCATATCCCAAAAATATTCAAACATAAAAATACTCTGTACTCTATGACTTTCCGTCTAAAAAACTTGAATTAGCATGTTAAAATATTGTACTACTAAAATCTAACGTCCTTCAAAGGTTTAAGTGCTGGACAAGATGTCTTCTTCACACATAAAGATTCAAACGTTTAGAAAGTGAAGCAAGCTGTCTGTGTAATGGAGACTGACAATGTTAAATCACACTTCAGACTGGACCACAATAAATTAGTTGTTTTTTATTTGTTATCTTACTGCAATGCTTCTTTCATCATCTTCCAGCTAATTATTTACTTTAAAGTTTGTTTCACATTTTTCTACTTTTTTATTCAAACATCAAGATACCTGCAAAACAACAAACGTGAAATATTAAAAAACAAGGATGAAAGTAAAAAAAAAAACATTATTAAGAACTCAGCTAATCTGTTTCATCTGGATTGTGTGGATTTGATTGATCAGATTTGAGGAAGAGTGAGCAAGCAACCCACCAACTATCATTACATTCTGATTTAAATGTTGCTGAATCCAAACATCCATGAGAAACGCCAAAAGCACCGCTTAGCAGAACATGTTGTGCCCATGTAGTGTAGACCCCATCGCTTGTAGATTGCAAACCCTTATGAAGAAGCCCTGGCCTTCAAATAGTTTCTGGGGAAAGTTCTAAAAGACCTGTATAGCCATGGCCCTGGCTTTTCAAAAGACAAAAGAAAAGAACAAATGAGTATCAGTGCTACCCTGAAAACTCCCAGTGTCAGAATTGCATCAGCCAACTGTTATTTTCCACTACATCCACATCACGTTTCAAATTCCCAAGCATCTTCAGTTTCTCTGTCAGCTGCAAAGTTGAGAAGCTTTCTAATGTGGCGTCTTGAAAGGTGAGGTGAGGACAGGGTCAAAACAGACAAATACCTGCCACGGCGGCAGGAAAAGTGGAACCACATGGCACATTTGACATCCACGCAAATCCACGGCTGACTTTCTGCACAGGCAAGCGCTCCTCCGCTCGGCACCCTTACTCGCTCCCCCTCTGTTCGCCTCTTATCTTTTGTTTGCTCTGAAGTTCGACATATAGACCGAGGCCCTATCAAAATCACAACCAGATGTGAACTAGGGGGTGGGGGGGCGGGCAGGTAGAGGGAGAAGAAAAGCTAAAAGCGTTTCAAGCTATTGCTGAAACAATCCAATTACAATGCCTATCAAACTTTGCTTCACAGTTTATGGCTTCTAATTGCCTGACAAAAATTGACACTTCAGTCGCAACAGTGTAATATAATAGGGGGCCAAATTAAATTTGATCGAGGGGCAGAAAACGATGCTATCACTCAGCGGCGCGGAAAAGAGGAGATCAACTAGCATGATATAATGGATCAAAAATGAAAATTATTCATTAATCGCGTTGGGTTTTCCAATAATGGAAATGACACAGTTCAGACGTCTTCCTAAAAACACTATTAATTAAAGGGATGATAGATCTAACAAGGCATGGAGCCCAGAGAAATCACTCCACCTCTTTTCCTCCTTAAACCCTGTCTACTTCTTTCTTCCTTTCTCTAGTGCTCTCTATTCTTTGTCTATTTCCCCTTCCTTTGATTTTCGTTTTCCTTTTTTGCATTCTCTGTGTTTCCCTTTCTCTCTCCCTTTGTCACTCTCTCTCTGTTTCACTCCATTAGAGTTCTGCCACCCAACCTGAACCTGACAGGTCCCAAAAAAATGGGGTTTAAGGTTCAGGCTGTTTTGCCCAGTCATAACGTGTCTCACTTGACCCAGGTTGACGTTTGATTATTTTCAAATGTTTAATTTCTCAAGAAATGTCAATTCTTCTCTCTGTGCTAATAGTCCACGTGGGTCATGGTTGGAGAAGATACACAATGCCTTGTAGGAGATGAGGGGGAAAGACACAACATGGCCATCCTCCATCCCAACTCATCAAATACAGACGCATTGGTCAGTGGCTCCATGAACCATGTTCCCCTCTATGTCAGTGTTCGACGGCTGTTTCTTACTTTCCGCTTGTTGGACTCACACTATGGTCTCCTAGAGGAAAGTTTGTGAAAGTCTGAAGCAGACTTTCTCAATTTTGTTCTTAACTTTTTTCCGTATCCTTGTTGGCTCAGATGAAGATCACATGGAATGAGTGAAAGCTCAGAATGTAGTATTTCGTAAAAGACTGTTTCCATGATTTATATCAACTGTGAAGCTCAACAAATAAAACTCTGTGATTCTAAGATTGGCTTCAGGTCTAAAATGTCCAACTAAAAGTAAGGTGCAATTGGCTCTTAAATGAAACAGTACAAGAAGCTTTCAGCTGTTCATTTTCGGCCCATGGAGAACCCTACCGTCCTCTGAGCCAATCATGGTGCGCTTGAACCTGTGAGTCAGTACAGTCTGTTCTCTAGGTCTCTATGGTGGAGAGGAGGTCTTGTGCGGCACCTGTCCAACCAAATCAATCTCTCATATACTGTATGTTTATAATCTATTTATATTGTTGACATCCTGAATGTTCATACTGTGGTTTTACTACGTTGGTTATTCTGTACACACAACATCTATTGCGACTTTCCGTCCTTGGAGAGGGACATCTCTGCTTTTCTTCTTCAGGTTTCTTCAATTATTTTCTTGTTAAAAGGGTTTTTTGGGGCAGGTCTTTCTTATATGAATAGAGGGTCTTAGGACAGAGAGTGTTTAATGCTGCACATATTGTAGGCTAAAGCCTTTGGGCCAACTTGTGATATTACGCTATATAGGTTAAAGGCTATGGACTTGACTTGTGTCACCTGGCGACAGCGCCTCTGAGCCAGGCAGCTCCTTCTGCATTCCACGCCCTCTGTGATTGGCTGGAGAGATGCGTTGCTTTCATCCAGTGGCCCTCGCACAACCTCATCATCTATCTACACACTCACTCAAACATGCACACGGAATGTCCAGGAGTAAGGCGGCAGACTTTATTTAATCTGTTTTCCTCAGCGTTAATTGGGTCAAAGCTTCCTTCTCGCCCTTCTTGATGTGCAAATGAATGTGGCATCGAGGGACGCCCGCCCATCCCTCCACAGGCACATTTACAGGACACCTCAGGGTGCCGGCCCGCCGTCTGTGACCTGTATATGGCAGACGAAGGAGGGGCCGGGGGGTAGCAAGGTTGTCAGTACCGACCTGGATCAGAGAGACTGGAGCTGGGGAAAAAAATCCCTGAGTTAATTATTGTGCTGGAAGCCCGTAGGCTGTACATGTCACCCCCACTCCTAATGAAGTTTACCTTCACCATCCTGCGATACTGGAGTCTATGTGATACTCAATAATGAATGTGGCAGAGCAGAGATGTGTACAAGCAAAGGTCACATGAATAACCACGTGTACGCACTGCGAGCAACCTGGTTGATGCATCGTTCTGTTGTGACTGATGCAGCTCCGTAGTGATCTGCGCCTACTATACAGACGTTGTCTTCTTCACTTCTTGTAATGGTAATGCTTTCCATAATACTACAACATAGCGGGTTCATGAACCAACATGCATACCAAGTGCTTACAAGGTATTTAGTCTCTTATGTGTTTTTATGTGTCTTTCTCAAAGCTCTCCAAAAACATAATGGAAATCTATCAATTGATCTCAGAGGTCCACACCAGCTCCAAAAATAATACAACCTTACTGTATAATTCATTCTGAGACTTAACTTTCAGCCACCATTCAAATTAAAGTCCCCAATGTGCTTTGATTGGCCGTTACTACAGCAGACATTAAAACATGAAGATACCATAAAATATTGATATGTAAGCAAATAGTTGACTTTTTACACATTCATCAGTCACAAAGCAACATTGTCATTCAATGTAGATTGCATTTCTTTCCTTCTCATGGATGATCTTGGGCATCCCTCTCTAGCTAGTCTCTGACTTGTTCTGCTGCTTGGTGCTGAGCAGGCAGTGGACAGTGGGTTGGAAACAAGGGTCATGAGAGTGTAAAGCTACTCTGAGGATTTCTAAATTTGTTGAAGTAGCTATGTAATACTGATGCCTCTTTAGATCTAGCTTACGGATTGACCCTTTAAGATACTCTTCATGAGATTCTAGTGTAGTTTACACGGTGCCAAGGCTATAGTGAAATCACCATGTGAATGTGTAGCAATCAAGGCCTATAAATTGAATCCAGTTTTTCAATAAGAACTTCACAGCTTGACTGAGAATCATTTTGTGGCTCGCTATCATTGGACATAATTGCAATGACCATAATCCTCCACAAAACAATTTATCATCAAACATAAAGAATAGAGGGGCCCTCGTACTCCGGGCTGGGCCATCACTGAGAGCTAGTGGCTCCTCTTCTAGTCAGATAATTGGGTATCGATGGCCAACGATCCCCTCCATTTCGCATCTTTCCACTTGGGCGCGCCGCTGGAACGCCCATACAACCCAATCACAACCCCTGCTGGGTGGGCGGAGTCCCAGCACCCCAGGGAGATATAATATGGACTGCCCCTTTCCATCCTCAGTTAACTGGATAAACTTCCCAGGGAAGAAGAGAAAACTGGGGGGAAAGAGAGCGAAAGAGTTTGAGTCGTAGTGAGAAAGATGATACAGATTTCAATCAACTTAGTTATTATTTTCATTGTCTTGGCCATTGTATTCATCCGTTATAATAACATTGTACTCAGCAAAGTAATTGTAAAGAAGCTGACCGCCCAGCGACATCATTGAAAACTAACATGAGCAGTGACAATCACAAAGACTGTAAACAAGCCAACAGATGATCAAAATGAACTTATAGCCTTTTTGAACAAAATGTTCCAGGAGCTTAGGAACCAAGGGAACTAAAGAAGGAACTAAAGTGTGTTTTTCGTTTCTATCTTATCAAAATAATCCTGAACATTTGGTGAACTAGACAGATGAAAGAATAAACAATGACAATGGCATTTAAGGCTGTTCTTTCTATTCCCTGTGCATGAGTCTTGTGTTGAGGAGACAAGGAGACATGCAGAGATGGAAAAGGTGACTAAAACCTCTCTAAAGTAGGCGATCATCGGATTATTTAGTGGTTATTTATTTAGTGTGTAACCCCAATGAAACATTCAGCCAGTTAAGCTTCACTTCTGTTGTTTACAGATGCTCTATCTTCACTGCTCCCTCAGTCAAATTTCAGCTTTGCAGGTCTGTCATACACACCGACTTTAATAAACAGCCACTTAAGTTTGACTAATCAAAGACAGTTTGCCCTTTAAACTCTGCCTTGATAGTACCTGAACCATTGGAGAGTATCCTCCTAAAGCAGGGACTTGTTTTTTTACAGGAGATTTAACAGGAATTTACTCCCTCGTTTTTCCATTCAAAATGCATGTTATGTTACTGTAAAGGTTGTTGTTTTACCTAAAGGTTGCTCTGGTGGAAAACACCCTGTAAACCACTTAATTTAGAGGTACAAGACTAAAGTTCAAACAGGAAGTCGATCTTTAACTTTACGGTTGGTCTTTATTTTCAAATAGGAATACTTGGAGGCGTGTTTATAACATGTCAGGTCGTCAGACTTGTCGAGTATTTGCCCCATGTGACTTGACAACGTTGCCATTTTCCCAGATTTAATATATTAACTTGGAAATTATAATTTTGTTATTACTGAGAGAAGGGGTGGGAACACCCACCGAAATAAGTTGTAAGAATGGTATTATCCTTAGAGCAGGAACTTGCAAGATATTCTCAGTTGACCTGTAATGAGTCTACAGCAGTGAACACCTCCGGCCAGCTCTTGGTTCCTGGTTCATCAAACACCCCAGGTCACAGGGGCTGCTGGCCACCAAGTCATCACGGATGAGAAGATCCACCTCTTCCTCTCTGCCTCCTCTCTTGCTCCCTTTCACGCTTTACACCCCCCCACCTCTTACAACCCACAGCCCAATAGTGATCAATGACCTGGAGCTGTTGACTTCACCCCTTGCCCCTTCACCCCTCCTTCTCCTATTCCTTTGCTTCTTTTAGCGTTTGGCAGGCAGTGAGTCCAGGAGGAAGTGAGGAGGGGATTGGATGGAGGACAGGTGGAGTCCAGCCCGGGGTCGGCTACAGGGCCAGGCGTCACATAAATCAACCTGACGTGTTCACTCACGCCTGCCTGCCTAAGCCTGCATGGGTACTCAAACCAGCGCCAGGCCTTCTAGCTCTGCACCCACCAGCACCCATTCAACCTCTTGCCCCCACCATCCCTAACCACCACCAATCCCCCTGTGCCAAGGATCGGTTCAAGGGGTGACATTAGAATGGGTCAGCGGATGGGCTTCAAAGCTTCCAGGGCCCTTGGTTGGCAAGTCCACAGGTGCCTTCTGGTATGTTGGGTATAAGGCCAGGGATAGAGGACTAGTGGGGGTTGTGGAAGCCGTGAAGGGGTGTGTGTATGGGGGGGGTGGGGGGTGCTTACACATCTCTCAGGGCCAGGATGGTTGTCGCTTGAAGACAAGTTCTAAGTGACAGCACATTCAATCTTGAATCTCCCATCTAAAAAAGTTACCAAACTCTTGCCCCCTTTTTCTTTTACTCACATCGACAGCAGCTGAGTAAACCTGGACCATGTGTTAAACGTCACAGGGAGAAGTCTTGTCTGTAGCTAGTGCTGAAGTAGCAACTATTAAACTAATGTATGAATGGGTGTGAATGGCTGAATGAACATGTAGTGTTTAAGTGCTTTGAGTGGTCCGAAGACAAGAAAGGTGCTGTACAAGTACAGTCATTTACCATTTCTATTCACACACTGCCTATGTCAGAGACGTGAAACTGGGAAACACATTTTAAAATGCAATACATTTCTCATTAGTTAATACTCTAAATACTTTACTCTACTAGCTTCTCAACAACAGAAGTAGTTAGCCACATTACTAATTACCTTACTTTTTTGTTATCCAGACATAAGCTACCAAACTCACACGTCACATCTTCTGTTATAAACTTGTGGAAATAAGAACCAAGACTTTTTACTTACAAAAGCTGCGAGCCAATGATTTAGACTAAAGCTCCTCCAAACAAAAAAACAAAATGCGTCAGTTGAATTTGCATTCTAAAACCCTCCATCTGCATTGTTCTGATGCCCCCATCATCAGGTCAATGTCAGTGGCTTCCAAGAATGTCACAAATGATAAAAAAGACTCATCTTAGCATTTTCTGAATTGCCATCTCTACGATTAATGTTTGGTAGGATAAAGGCATAAAAACGAGTTCTGAAAGATCGTCTTCTCAGACTCATGAGCACCTCTCCTCGTCTACCTCTTGTCCTTCCTCCAACGTCCAACGGAAATAAGTAGTTTTGTGTTGTATGTTAATATGTATTGTGTAATAATGTTATAGTGTTTACTTGTAAGGCCAGGCTGTGCCATTTCTTTGTTGTTGTTTTTGGCTTGTACCCCCAAATCCTATAGCCGCTGAACCCCAAATGCCCCAATATTGGGTCTCGTGGGGGTTGATCTGAGCCAGTGGTAGGCAACCATAGACAATAACAGCCAGGAGACGAGAACACAACTCGAAAGGATGATTCTCATTACACTGGCTGCTACAGAGCTAGAGCTTTCTACATAACAAAAAGAAATGCTCTTGCCTTAGTGCTAAACATGTTCATATCGTACCCCTCACATTCTTGTTTTAGGTTGCAGGAAGACTCAGTGAAGAAGTTGCTTTCCGTTTTTACACCAAGTGCTCTCCTTCGAAATAATGACACATTAAAGTCTGCATTCTCAAGGGCCTTTTATCTGCTTCCCGAGTTATCTTCCTGAAGTTCTTGTTAATGCCTTTTTCCCACTTTTGCTCTCAAATTCATTAGTTTTCCTACTAATCTCCGTAGTGGATAGAAAAACCTTAAATCCTTCAAAACCGTTCCTTGCCAAGTGTCTGAAAAAAAATATTATTGCCCCTATTAAATTAATGCTCACTGCCAATAAACTATTGATATCTTCTTTCCTTCAAAGTTGGTGTGGCACCTGGGATTGCAGGGAGGGAAATTGAAAACAGAATTTGAGAAAAGGAAGAGAAACAGTTGAGGGCAAATTAATTTGCCATCTTGAACTCGTCTGTCAAGGATTAGTGGTTAATTGTAACGTGTGTGTCGTGTCCCCGGCCATCATTGCAGTGTTTCTATAAGTTGTCTGCCAGCCGGTGATAGAATACTCACTGCTCCTGCTCTCATAATTGGCAGAAGAAGAAGACTAGGAGGAAGAAGAACAATCATGGAGACTCGGATTACCATGCGTTAAAGAAGACGGGGGCGGCAGGAGTGGAGTTTTGTTTTCTTTAACAGGTTTGACACTGCATAACATAACCTGCTTCAAAGAGTCTTTGTTTGTCGCCAACTGTTCGCCACGTCCTCCATCTTGCCCTTTAGAAGGCAGTGAGACAGGAAAGTGTATCAATTAACAGTCAACGAGTAGGAGTCATGTTTATACATGCAGGGATGAAATAGATTAAATACAGTGTGTGTGTGTGTGTGTGTGTGTGTGTGTGTGTGTGTGTGTGTGTGTGTGTGTGTGTGTGGTAAATAGTAAATGTAGCTCAATCAATGACCTAATAAAAATTGTATATCTTGGCCATCAAAAACCCAACATTTACCCAATGTTTCCCATTTTAACACACTTATTACACCCAACAATAATCACATATAAACAAATATATGTGATTATTGTTGGGTATGTATATATATATATACATCATTTTATATAGATAATTTATATATATATATATATATATATACATCATTTTATATAGATCATTTATATATATATATATATATATATATATATATATATATGGTAAACTCTTCTAAAACTACCAACGTACACGTGATAACCTGTGTACATTGGTCATGTTATGTATGACACTATGCTTATGACAGGAGATTTTCCCAGTAGAACATTAAATGGAAATGAAAAAAGATGGACGGTGAAATGATGATGATGTGAACTGGTGTATTACTGTAACCCCTTAGACAATTCAGTTATGAATATTTCACCACAGCCTATGGTAGATGTATTTGAGATATTTTAATAACTTCATCGAAATATTATTTGGTTGTTCAATAATATACATTCCCTGAAGAGGCTTAGAATGCATATATCAAAACCAAAGTCAAATAATTAGAACTGGCTGTGAGGTTTTTTTTTTAAATATCCCCTCTTGGTAAGAATCATGTGTCTTAAATCATAAAGATGAATCTATATTTTTATATGTGTAAACCTCAGCTGAAGGTTTCATGGTTTCATCTGGATGAGTGAAAACGTATTGAGTTCATGAAGCCTATTCACAATATGATACATGGCTGCCATTCTTAAAAATGTGCGAAATAACTCATGTTGTTACTTACTATGTACTTGTGTATGAAAACGAAGATTGTCTAGATGGTGGCAGTTGGTGGAAAGGCAATGGGGTTAAAAGAAATCATCAAAGTTAACATCTCTCTTTTAGGCGACATAGTGCAAAGGAGACATTTTGTTCTGAGGGTTGAGGGAAACGCAAATCTCATGGGGTGTTTAATAAAATAGAAAGGGCTCATGATCCTCTTGTGCTATCAATAATGACAAGAAATGAAGTCAAAAATCTGTCTCGTAGGAGTGGAAGTCTTGTCTTAGTCCTCTGCTGTGGCCCCGCAGAGAGGAGTTTTTCAAAGAAATCTGCTTTGCATCAGATCTGTCCACTTCAGAGAACTGTTGAGATGCAGCGATATCTCCCTGCACTCACACACACTCTTCAGCAGTTGAATGTTCCACTGTGTTCACCAGCTGTGTGCTAACGTTGTCAGCTGTCAGCTACTCAGTTTACAGGGTGTTGTAGGTTGATAGGAGTGATGAGTGAACCAAAACAGTCAAGTTGTAAATCCCAAACAATGTGCTAAAGGCACTAAAATGCTCTGTAAAGCTGAGGTGAATGGGGTGAAGGGTTATGTGGGGTCATCCTCACATTACACATAGCTTTCTTATAAAAAATATTGCTTGGCCAAGCTTAAAGGCATAATTCAAATGGCACGTCTGTGACATTTAATGTCCAGGCTTGCAACTGTCTTTGTCAGTTACAGTGTATTGAATCCATTAAATCCAGATTTGGTCAAGATGAAGAAGGTGAAGAAAGCAATAACTGTTGCAATGTGAACACACCTGTGTGCTTATTACACGCTCAGAACTATTGATACGCTGTTACATGTCCAAAAACTCAGATGCTAGACGCTACCTTGAGCGTAGTTTGAATCTTTAGGCGCACCGAACAAGCTTCTATACTCAGAAAAGCAGTACTGTCACTTGAAAACTTTCATTCCCTTGCTTCTTTCCCCCAAAATGAAATATTGTAGAGCACAGCTCTTTAGCAACAAGAGAAAGAAAAGCGTTATTATTCCCACATCCACAAAATAACACATCATATATACAACACAAATGTAGAAGAGCTCTCCAATAATTAGCATTTGCGTAACATCAAATCACATCACAGCCCATTAATTGATAATGTTGCATTCTCTCTTATCTGCTTTGCTATCAGAGACACCCATTTAAAGTTAAACTACTCATTTAAAAACAAATAAATGGAGTCTGTGTAACCAGTGGCTAAATACTCTGATAACATCAATAGTATAGTTTATATTCCCTCTGTCCTGCTCAATATATTTCTATGTCACAACAAGCTCAAAAGACCCCCCCCCCCCCCTTACCGTTCCTCATTAATTTTAATGGTGTGTCTAATGGAGAGGGAAACAGGACTCATCCCATATCTTCTCTTCATAAATCTCCCGAGATAACGTTGAAGTGAAATGATATTGCAAAGACCTTTGCCAAACACCAATTTCATTATCTTACCATCTTGAATAAAACAAACAGCACAGATCTCAATTCAAACACAGGCTCAGCTTATGGGAGGTGTGGCGCTGCAAAGAGAGAGAGAGAGAGAGAGAGAGAGCTCCAGATGACTTTGGCCAGCAGTTTGGTCCGAAAGTAGAGGAGAAGAGCAGAGAGGGGAGATGATATGAGACCAGACCACAGACCAGAATCACTATCAAGTAAGGCAAGTGTGACAAAGTTTGTGTGGCATTCAAACTGTGGATATCATAATTCATGAACGACACAGGTTACCACACTCTTGACATTTGTCATTGGTGGATTGAAGGCAAAGTTTAAAAAGCATTGGCAGGCTCAGGTTCCATTTTTCAAACCTCAGATTAAACAAAACCAATGTGGATTTCTCCTGGTCACAGAGTGAGTTTGCCCATCCACTGAGCAATAGTATTGTCATTAATGATTTGTTCAAGCAGGAGCATACAAAGATTATGCATTAGCTTCCAACACCACACCTTATGCCAGGACATGTTACCAGCCGATTGAATGGGCGTTAGCGGTTATCAGCCTCATCGATAGGATTCAGAAGGTACTTGCTTTTATCAGAAAAATGGAACAAAACCATGATTGTTTCAGTGCTTGAGAGTATGATGTGTACAAAGATACACCAAAATATTTATCAGACAGTTTTGAAATTCTGTTGGGTTTTTGGCGGACACCATGAGATACCTCTTCACAGGAACACCTCTCATCCGAAGGCAAGTGCTAGAGGACTGCTTGGAGAAGAGGCCTTTGCTCTTCTGGACGTCATGGATAATGGTGGTTTTTGTTTGTCCTTGTTAAGGGTTTATTTTGGGAGGATATTTTTCTCATCTGATGCACTTAGAGACTTCCGGGTCATTTCACTCAGTTAGAACCTTCCTAACCAAAAATTACTATTCCACCGCAGTCTAAGTATGCTAAAGTCAACTTATTTTATTGTATTTTGTGAGGTAACCAACATACATGTTTTAACCACAACCTTCTTCTAAACCTAACCAAGTAGTGCCATGTGTCATCCTGTCTCTTTGGTCAAGTTTTTCTATTTTGTCATGTATCAGTATTTCCTGTTTTAATTTGTGTTACTTACCTCACTTCACTTCCTGCCGTTGTGTTTTCCCGCCACTATGATTGTCTGCCCCGCCCCTCATTGATCCCACCTGTGTCTCATTACCTACTCCATCCCAGTGTATTTAAGCCCTGTGTGCCCCTGTCTTTGTGCCAGTTCATCGTCATCTTCAGTGTCTTATGGTCCAGTGAGTTTGCGTGTCTTTGTGTTCCTGCTTCTTAATATATCTGCATGTTTATATCGAGCACACTGTGACCTGATCACTGCCTGATCTTTTTCCAGTTCTGACTGCCTCTTCGTGTACCGAAACGCCGTTGATGAGTAAAGACTGTTTTACCAAAACCGTATCTTGTGTCCAGGGCCCCATTCCTCGTACGTGGTTCAACTAAGTCGATCAAATGTCCTATCATCCAGCTTAAATCAACCCGATGATTGACATCAGGCTAACTCGGTTCCTCAAAGGCTGATCCGCGCTCAAACGGTCTCGTTAATTCGAACCAGACGTCAGTAATCAGGATGATTGCGCGTGCCCGTCCAACTTCAGAAGGGGGAAGCGTCGATCACCGAAACCATGATTATTTAACGGTACAACGGCAAATAAACTCAAAAGAAGAGCCTCTTTTTTCTCTGCTGACGAGCAGAAGATGATCATGAATGCATTTGAGGAATTCAAGACCATAACTTTGGCGAAATCTAGTTTACAGCGCCACCGCTGTGAGGGCTAGACAAGACGCGGGGCAAAATATCACACAAGTTAAATGTGTAAGTGTTGGGAAAATGTATCAGCTAATTTTAATATCTCATCACTCCAATCAATCAGATTATATTTATTTAAATGTGCCTGCTGGCAATAGGCTTAATAATATGCATCATCAAATGAGATCTTATAGTGAAAATAATGATCTCAACTCTTTCAGAACAAGTAGATAAAAACGAGCCCAAAGAGGATCGAATTAATATGAGGATATATGTACTGTATGCGCCGATGTAACATGTACTATATGTGTAAATTATATACAACTGGGAGTTTGAATACGTGTGTGCGAATCTGTTTATGGGCGGATCAGAATCTATGTTTGTATGTATTCATAATCAGAAATTCAATCAATTGAAGCAGTGAAAATTCTCTATATTCTTATCATCAGTCCACCTAAATAATTTTCTACAATAATGATATGCTGTGGTGCACTAATAACCCTGTCATATAATTATGAGTCTTCTTTAATTGCATGTACTCGGACATGAATGTAATGAACACATCCAGAAGTTTCTTAAGCTCCAAATCAACTTTACGAGCAGCGCGGCATGCAGCGGCTTTCTGATGTTCTCCACATCGCCGACACTGTACAGAAATGTACCACAAGGCTATGCACATATACAATATATAAACATATATATATATATATATATATATATATATATATATATATATATATATATATATATATATATATATATATATGCTATGTACTCAGTCTGTGAGACTCTATGCTCGGCTGCTCGGCTGCTCGTGTGGTGTTCAATGTACGGCTCGAGAAGGTCAATAATCGATAGCGCTCGTACAGGAAGTCATGATGTGATAGTCATGATCGTAGAACTCTCTCCTATGAAACGATAATCTAACTAATATCGCTCCTTCAACGGGATCTCTGATGAAGGAGCTGCCATTAGTTTCCGGGGGAGTGGCAAACTTATCCAGCTTACTGAAGTAAACCAGCGCTGGAGCAGGTTCAAGTTTATGGATGTGTTGCTATGGTGATTTTTCCAAACTTGCTTCGTGGAACCGAAAAGCCTGGGTTATGTAATCTTATCCTGAAAATTATCCTGCTTACTCAGTAAACCAGGTACGAGGAACGTGGGCCCTGGTCGTGCATTTGGGTCCTGTTTTCATAACAAGTAGTTGCTTTACCTAAACCTAAAGTTGTTTTATTTCAAGCTACAATGTTGTGGTACTTTCACTATGTGGGAGGTGCAGTTGGCTCTGCAGCATTAGAACGGTTCCCATAACCACTGGTAACGCCCATTGAGTTGGCTGCTAACATTCTAAATGGGTGAGCAGATTGCCTTTTGTTCCAGTGAACCTTACATCAACCGTTTCACTTCTGGTATTACAAAATAAACACTTAAAAGAGAATAATGGTTTGGAGGCCGAGAGGAAAAAAAGCTGCTCACAACTTCCTTCTTTTGTGCCCCCTCTACCTTTTCTCCCCCTGCCATCTTTCCCCGCTCTCTGCCTCCCCTACCCTCCTCCCCATCCTCATGTGTCTCATTTTCAAACTATTACACTGTTCTGCTCAGCTGAAGCGCGTCCATATATTCTTAAAAGGCTGGTTAAACTTAATCATTAGGCTAACAAGCTCCTTGCCCTCCAAATGATCATCTGCAGAATTAGAGGGATTTGTTCTGGAAGGTGAGCCAGTGACTGGGATGAGAGGCACAAAGACACTGAGAGAAGAGAGAACTCCAAATTACCAGAAACTTTGCAAACGTTACCTATATTTGTTAATTTTCTTCTTGTGAAATCTACTATTTCATTGGATTGTAGACTTGAACAGCAGTCATAACTTGTTTTGTATATGGTCTCAGTTATGCATCAATTGATTAATTCATGAATCAATCAATTAGTCTTTAGAAATCACATTTTATTTAATTTGATATACTTTATGATGAAATTACTCTAAGATTCAATAGAATACAGAGGGCACCAATACAAAATAATCGAACAAACTTGAAACCAGGTAGCAACCTCTGGGTTCAGGGTAAGGGAAGCCATACTGAAGTGCCTACATTTGCATTCTTTCTAAAGGTCATCAGGGGGCGACTCCATTAATAACAACAAAAAATAGAATTACATTACATTTAGCTGACGCTTTTATCCAAAGCGACACGATATACAGTATTCAGTAGACACAGCAACGGTGAGCAATTAGGGTTAAGTGTCTTGCTCAAGGACACAACGACATGGACTGGCTGAGCCGGGGTTTGAACCACCGACCTTCTGATTGAAAGACTGACTTGCTAACAACTGAGCCACAGTCGCCCCCTTTCTATTTGAAAAGGAATTCTCACTTCTTACTTAATTACCTGAGTAAACATTGTAAAGATGAGTTTAGAGCTGCAACAACGAATCGATAACATTTTTTATTAAAAGCGTTGGCAACGAATTTCATTATTGATTCATTGTGTTGCGCGATTATTACGCCACTCAAGTCGCGGAGATGTTTGAGTATGAAAAAAAAAGTTGAGTTGAGTGCTGGGGCAGAGTGGAAGTAGAGGAGAGACCATGTGAGAGACCGTAACGTTGACTGAAACACATCGCGGAGGAAGGCCGTTCAACAGGCAGCTAGTAGAGGCACTTCCGGTTGAGGCTCCGGTGCTGCGGCTAGTCGGCAGCTTTTGTTCCGTTTTGAAGTGAAGACGTAACGTCCCTCCAGCAGCTTTCTGCTGTTTACTCGTTATTAGCTTGACAAGTTAGCGTTAGCTCGTAAGAACAATGTGTCTGAACAAAGGGAGTGAGAGAGGGAGAGAGAGTGTGTGTGTGTGTGTGCGCGCGCGTGTCTGTGAGTGTGTGTGTCTATGAGTGAGTGTGTGTGTGTGTGTGCGCGCGTCTGTGAGTGTGTGTGTTTGTTTGTGAGTGTAGTGTAGAGAACAAGTTCTGATGTTCAAACAAATCCTGTTAAGTTTTCTGATTAGTATTTTTCTTTATTATTTTTTATAAGTTATTTATAAAAAATAATCAACAGATTATGCGATTATTAAAATAATTGTAAGTTGCAGCCCTAGATGAGTTTATGGTCTCAATCTGTATTTTCACATTTTCCTCAGTTCATTTAGTTCATTTAGTAAACAATGGGACCATTTAGATTATAATAGACAACACAGCTTCTGGGTTTAAGAGTTGAAAGGTCAACAGGTCGCTACCCTGGTGTTGTCTGGTCTTGGAGTTGTCTGTGTTTTCAGTTTACAACTTTAACCCTTTCACAGTGTTTTTTAACTTCATGAACGTTAGTATACTTTTTCGGATGCCAACAAATTATTTTTTAGCATTTTAATCTACTTAATGCTGTCCACTTGTGTCACTTCTGGTTCCAGATTAACAAGATGTTGACGGTTAAAAACCAAGATGGTGATGGCCATAATGCTAAACTCGTAACTTTAAAACGTGAGTCCTCTTACATACATGTGTCATAGCAAAGTGAACATATCTGTGTTCAGAGCTTTGAGATGTCCAAAGACTAGAAAGGTATATGTCCCGCCTGATTTGATGGTGCCAACAATATGCCCTACGGTTAATTCCAAGCATTTATTCTATATTTTGCTGACATTGACCAAAGTAAACTTATGCTAGCTACTTTATGTAGTTCTGCTAAATATTTCTTGTTTTGTATAATTAAAAGCTGCACTAATCAACTGCACTTTTGACATGAATATTTGCCTTAAATTGTGTGAACGGGCTCTGCAGTTAAACAGAGCTTTTTAGCATCTTTCAGCTCATTATTTTTTCAGTTTACTTTAGTCACTCGAGACACAAACATGACTCCAAATGCTAATGTTGCTTTGTGTCTTCAGAATGTTAGATAAGCAAATGTTTCCTCACTCACTATATATTCTTCTTCATTAGGGGTTGGTGAAGGCAGCAGAGTTCAGCTGGTGTGTTTCTTGCTTGTTCCACCGCCCCAAAGTGTCCCAAAAAATAATTACCATTATGATGTTGATACATTGTTTCCTGTTAGTTAATAGTTACAATATGTTACAGCAGAAGCAGTCATAGTTTACGTACAGAAAGCAATCACAAGCATTGTTCTTATTTCATGCTGGTCTCATCCAGCATTCCTAGCAATACCTACGAAAAACACAAATGTGTAGATATCCCACACTCCGAAATATTTTTGCATGTTATCCATGTAATCTTGACGTATAAAGACGTTAAATTAAATCGGGCAGGCGGGAGGGAAGGGGGATGGGTCCAACAAACAGCTGTTTTTTGCCCATATGAAACATCAATGTTTATTATTGTCACGTGACTTGCATACTACAGTAATCGCACTACCGTGGTTATTTTAATCAAAAACAACGATCTATTCCTAACTAAACTTTTTTTATTTTGGCCTAAACCTAACTGAGTTTCCTGGGAAGTCAGAGTTTTGTTTTGAAAAGACTGTATGCATGTAATGAGCGTAAATTGACACGTGTAGCAGGTTTTTCTAGGATATTATATTAACCGTTGATGAGGATATGATGCATAATTATATTACATCAACCTTTCCTGACACCAATTCAAAAGTACACACAAGAAACCACTCATTTTATGTTAGTTGGTGAATTTCCTTTCTAAAGTTTTAGCTAGAAGCCATTCCAAATGGTAGTCCCTCATCTGGCAATTTAAATAAAATTAAAATCTTCATTATTGCCGTGATAGTCTTGCTACAAGTTGCAGCGCTGATCAAAGTGGTGCAGAGCATCAATTAAATCCATGAGCAAGGAGGAACTATATATGCACCTTGCTGGGTTGTACATGGGCTCTGTTCAGTGTAATGGATTTCACCCCCAAACCATCTGTGTTAAGTTGTGTTTTTGTTGCTTCACATATGCAACGTGGACTCGAAACTATCCGAGTCGCAGCTGCAAAGGTTCCGCTGCAGTCTGGCGGTCCTGCGTCAGAATTGCTATTCCCCATAATCTTGAGCCATTTTCATGTGAGTGCAGACACATCCATAATCCCACACTAATCCTAACCACCCCTGAACCATTACTGTAACCATAATAGTAATCTTAAATCCAAATCTTAAACCCAAACTAACACCTGGAAGAAGTGAAGACCAGCAAAGGGAGGTGAAAACCCCTGTGCTAGGCCACACACTCATACACACACGCACACTTACACACAAGAGGTTGGTGGACAATGAAAGTAGCTAATGGAGAACACCAGCCATCAGTGTTGAAATGGAAATTGTGCCAGAGTTTCCATCCCGCTCTGTAGTGTAGGCTCTCAGGAAGTGTCCCTGCTATCACGCAGTTAATTGTCTTTATTGTCTGCAGTGCTCCAACCAATATATTATGCTAATGTCAGCGGCTACGCCTGCTATGTACTATTTATTCACTCCCTAATAGCACTCAACACATACATGTTTTCTTTTAGACCATCTGGCTCGGCATGTATGACCTGCTCGGAAATGCATGTATGTGCTAATTAATTAGCATAGCCCAGGAAGCAATTATAGCGTGATGTGGTCCCTCCCGACACCCCCACACAGACACAAACACACTTGTCCTCTCTCCTACTAAGTCTTTCCATGGCACTTGAACACACTTCATTAGTGTTGATATGTGGAAGCGTGAGCAGCGGTCCGAGTCGCTGTCACTCAGCATCTGTCCTCGGCTGTTGCTCAGGCTGAAGCTGGCCGGGCCAAAGGGTTGCGTTCAGAGGCCACCTGGGGTCAAACGCTACTCCCTGGCTTTGATGCAACAGGCACTAAACACTGTATGAGTAAACATATCAGTTAACAGCATGCACACACAGTTCAGTTAGCATACCATGCAGGTCATTCACAGCTCGCTCACTGGCTCCTGATCAAATGTTTGAAGGCTCTTTGGGGAATTTTGGTTTCATTTGCAGGTCCACATGGCGATGCAAATGTACTGTACATGTGGCTGATGATATCATAAAGTAATTTATGTGTTTTATGCTCATTAACCATTTGTAGAAATCAATTAAAATGTAAGTTTATGATTTGATATTTTTTTTTTTTTCATTTCATTTAGCTGACGCTTTTATCCAAAGCGACTTACATGATATACAGTAGACGTAGACACAGCAACGGTGAGCAATTAGTGGTTAAGTGTCTTGCTCAAGGACACAACGACATGGACTGGCTGAGCCGGGGTTTGAACCACCGATCCTCTGATTGAAAGACTGACTTGCTAACCACTGAGCCACCGTCGCCCGTCGATATGTCTGTAATATGTATTTATAAGATTTAGTTTAGCATTTATGGTACTTATTTCTTGAAAAATACCCCAGTACAATGTCCCTCTTGCGCACCACCTTAACGCAGCCCGTGCACTCCTCCGGGGAAAATGCTTTGTTTAGTCTATAAAATGTTTCCAAATAGCAGTGGTGGGCCGTCAGGGCCAGCTAAGCCTTCTCTGCTGGCCTAAACAGAATCACAAAGTTATAGCTATTTTATAATTTAATTGTTTTTCACAAATACACTACATGTATTATAATTATTTTTCCCTATTAGCTTATTTTCTAATTTCACAGCTCCTGTCTTCCTCTGTTGCTCTGCTTGCAGTTGCGCTGCCTCCAGTTTCTGTTGAGGAGAGCTCTCATCCAATCAGATTTCACCTCTATGTCTCTATGGAAGAAGACAGTATCGTTGATTGTCATAGACTTCAACAAATCAGATCTTTAGTTTAACATGCTGGGTGTATTCTCTGACGTCATCAATGGGGCCCATGGACGTGTGATTGGTCACAGGGCCAACGTGACCATTAACATGCGCTGTGATTGGTCAGTGGACCAGCGTGACTTACGTAGCTGCTAGCTAGTTAGAGTAAGAACAGTTCAGGCTGAAACATAAGAGAAGTGATGGCATTTGTAATGTTTTACTTGGTGTACTTTTTTTAACACTCAATGGCTGAAGGAGGAGGAGAAGCGCACTTGGTGGTGGATTTACTGACAACGCAGACATTTTCAGGCCCTGAAACTTGGGTTGTCACTGGCGTTCAAAGCCAAGAGAAGGACCTGGTACTGGCGCGTTTGTTAACAAAGAGCCGGATGGACTTTTCTTTATCAAGTGAACAGCATCTGCGCAAGTACGCGGTGCCGGTACGCAGCGGCAGCCCGTTACCCAGTACGTCTGATATGTATACGATTTCATCGGCCCAGGGATAAAATGCACGGTCCGCCACTGCCAAATAGAGACAAGTAACTAGATCTGTGTGTGTCAGGTTAAAAGTCTAAATCACAATTTCACTTTGATAAATTGCATTGAAAAACTAAATCATCACATTTGAGAATCTGGAATCAGTAAAAACTCAAAAGATTGAAGCAGTGTTTATCAAAATGATTGTCTATTGATAAATCATTTAACCTAAGAAAGGTTTCATCACTACCATATAGGGCTGGTCTATAAATCAAATTAACTAAAACAATATCTTTTCAGTCCATAATTATCGGAGGATCAACTGATACTATGAAAACATATCGACTTACAAGAGTAAGATGAATCAAAAGATATCATAAATATTACAGTGTGGCGATGATCGACAGCTAAACTAGCTAGCTTGCTAGTTTAGTACCATACAGTACCATACATACAGAACTAGCTGGCTCAGGCTAACTCATAGCTAGTGTAGCTTCAAGAAAAACTGACTGAATAGACTGTATAGCTGTCTGCCCTGTCAGTGTGTGTGTTGTGGCAGTATAATTCCTCTAATTACGAGAGGTGAAGCCATGGTGTGGACTATTTAAACTGTGTGAATTCTACTTTGGTCGGCCATCTTGTAGCTGGGAGCTAACAGCAGATAAATGAATAAGCAAACATGTAGTTTTAAAATTTTGCTGAAATCAATCATCGATGCTCTATGTAAAGACTAAGTCACATACTATATTGTTCTTATTGTCAGTGAAACCCATAATTACACAAATACTGACTGGAGCGCCAAATGGAGCTGAAAATGCTCCCGAACAAATGCGCTATGTCCCCCCTTTTGGCCTTTTGATTTAAACAATTTAATATATTAATTTAGATGAAAAGCTGCATTGTGCTCCTCCCCTTAGAAACCCGACAGTAGTATTAATACTTTCAATATTCTATGATTTATTCGACACATTACAGCTGACTGGTGTATTTTGCGGTTAGATTTGAAGGATGTGACCAGCCCTTCATTTATTTCTTATGAATCCTGGAGCGGCCACTGTTATAATGTGTGTGTACATGCACTTATGTATATCGTATATGTGCTTCTGTGCTTTGGCATTTGTATACAGAGGCTCCACAGTGTCAGTAGTGGTTTCATTTTAATATATGAACTCATCCAAATGAGGGTATTTATATTTCATGTCAGGGCACATGTCCACATGTCAATTCCAGCATGTGTAATTTATCATTAACCAGCAGCGAAGCATACAGTAGCGGCGTCTACTAACATGAACCTATGACTGTGAACATGAATCCCATTAACACGTGATAAAGAGGAAATGTGTGGAGGAGCTGCAGCTGCTGCACGAATCAATCCTGTGGAATGAGTGGGAGTGTGTGGATTTTTTTTCTTCTGTTTGCATAGTCTATATTTTAAATGTGTAGAATTGGGTCTGGGGTGTGTAGCCTCTGCATGGTGTGTCGAGGGAGGGGGTCAAGAGTACATGATGCGTGTTTGGATGTTGTCTTTTTTATTTCCTCCTCAACTGAAGACACGATGGTCCATTTTAATGTGGTACCTAACTCTCGGACGGGCCATGCATATTCATGGGAGCCCAGACCGGGGCGGCGGTGACACTGGGGGTTGGGGAGATGTGGGTGTTGGGGGGATGGTGGGGGGGGGGAGGCGTGTTTGTCGGAGTGTGTCACGTTTCCAGACCAGCGAATTTTTTTGATTAAAGTCCCTTATCCGTTTTATCATGCATATCCCCGCTCTGATTAAAGTGATCGGAGTCTGACACTCACAATGTCAGAGCAGGGAACTCGGGAGCACCTCGCTCCCCTCCCTCCCTCTCTCTCTGTCACTCTCTGTCTCTATGTCTCTTTATGACCCCCCCTTTCTAATGCATGCTTGGAATGTGTAAATCTCAGGCTGGAGATACTGGAGATGCTGATGTCCCTCTGACACCTATAAAAGGCACCAACACTGAGGCCACTAAATACAGGCCGTATTGTTTGCATGTACTACTTATTTTAGCATGATTCATTCAATTCATGCAACCTCAATGCACCAAATGCACTTTCTTCTTTTGTATGCAAGTCAAATATTGCATTTGGTAAAGGCCTCTCTTCACCAGCATGTTCCTCAAGCTGAGCTGAAGTGGATCCCTGCATGGTTTAAGTGGTCCCAATTGCTGCTGCAAAACCTTTGCCCGGGTCTGAACATCATTCCTTTGTATTTCTTCCTCATCAAATTGAAAGGAGGCTGTGTCTTCAAAGTTGTGGCTCCTGAACTCTCTCCTTTTAGACTCAGACGGAGGTCGCTATGGACACTTTATAAAAGACACCTAAAGATAAGTTTATTTACACCTGGATTTGATTAGTTTTTTGTATCTCTTTTTTATCAGGTCATATTGTGTGCCTTCCTTTTCGTCTTTTTAAGTATTGACATACCAAGTTTGCTCAGTGCTCCACAGTGTTCACCAGCTAGCTCTGTGTCTGCTGTTTGCTGAGGTCAGTCAGTTTAAAACAGTGAGGTAAAAAACTCTGGGAGGTTGAAGTGAACTCAGACCGCAACCTACAGGTTTAAAAGTGAAGTCGATGAGTCTATAGAAAATGACTCCTCTCTTGATGAATTCCCTCAGTAAACATTGTAAACATGAGTTTATGTCTCAATCTAAAGTCTTCTTCAATACAGCATGATGTTCATTTAGTAAATTATGGACCATAAAACAGTGGATGTTTAAGGGCGGGACTACAGGGTGATTGACAGATCGGGTCTGGAAATTGTGTTTGGTGGTTTTGTTAACTTTAACCCTTTCAGTCAGTTCAAGAAAGTGAAATGTTTATTTCGGCTGTTGCTGTATGAACTGATTACATGATTCCGATTAATCAAATGACTAACTGAAGTGGGTATAATGTTACATTTCAGGGTAAATACATGCTTTAAGGATCACAGGACAAATTTGTTTATTTTTTGTAATATATATATATATATATATATATATATATATATATGTGTGTGTGTGTATATATATATATGTGTGTATGTGTATCACTGTATTTCTAGAGCCAGGTATTATTTCCGTATGTTCCACATGGATTCACATTACTCTGCTCAGTTCATACACTGCCATTCAAAACTACTCATTCATTATAGATTAAGTGATTTTCAATGCCACTGACTTGACAGTTCAAAACATCCACATATTTAAATCAGATTTTAGGCTTAAAGTAAATGTTACACTATGTTCTATTGAGGCACTGAATGCACTGATGCTGTCATGCATTGGGTTAATGTGATGTGGATTATTCTTTTTAATTGTATTGGTCTACTCATAGTTGATATTTAGTTTATATTATTGTGAATATCAATACAGCTTGAACTTTTATGAATGATATATTGTTATCTGTAGAATAACAAAACATGACTTTCTGTTTGCTTCTGTTCTTATATAAAAAGTATTTGTTTGATAAATATCTGAGCACACAATAACACACAATAACACACAATAACAGAGGTCTACTTTAATTTCTCTGCACGCGTTCACGTGCCGCTCTGCGATGGTGGGCTGAATTAAAGCAGCAGTCTTTCAGGATGTCACCCCACGACGAAAGGATGCTTGCGAGGTGCACTGGGAGTGGGCGTTTCACTTACACACACACACAGATGCTCTCTGTTACCACACACACACACACACACACACGCTTGATGAAACAGCTGGTCCAGACACAGCTGAGACCATCCAGTCGGAAATAGTAATTAATGGCATTAGAATATCGCACAGTTTGGTGCCATTGAGGGACTGGATGACTTTAAAATGTGTAAATCCACAAACTTATCTGACCTAGCGACGGGTGGCTTTCCACCCCCTCAGCTAAATAGATTAATTATCTGCAGGGCCTGGTGCTGTCATTGGGAGCCACACGGATATCAGATCAGCCCAGATACCGCTGGAAAACATTCCTTCTGCTAATGATTACAGCGCTGCTGCTGCTTACGAATATGTTTACGCAGAGATTCCTGGCGCGAGAAGGGGCTTATATGCATGGAGCTGATATAGTCAAGCTCAAGTCCTACATCATTCTGGATCTTACATTCATTTTATGTACTTTCGTCGTAAAGGTGCTGATTCCCATGATACACATTTAGCCACTTTACAGTTTAACTGTACATGATACGTGTGAAGGGTGTGTGCAGAAAGTCCTCAGGTGTATAGCAGTATCTTAAAATGCTGCAGAAGCACAAAGTATGTTGCGAGGCATTACATCCCGGGGACGGACAAATCATCTGAGATTCTGACAACCAATATGGAAAAAAGGAAAAGGAAAAATAACAAGGCAAAATAAAAAATATGGTCCAAAGTCCAAAAAAAAAATGGATAGAGCAAAGGATCTCAGGGGTAAGTATTAGTTGTCACCCCATGATCAAATAGTACAGGCCGGGAAGCGACCGGAGAGCCCGCGCCCGGGCAAAAAGAAATATAAAGTCCAGATTTAATTCTGATACGGAGAAATAGAATTTCAAAGCTGGATGTCTTATCGTTGGCATGTCCCTTTGCTGGACTGATTTCCCTAGCAAAAGCCTGTCAGTGCTATTATGTTGAACATGGAACCAATTTACTGCGCCGGCTAAACAGGGTTACCAGTGCTCTTGTACCCCCTAAATGTTTGAAGTTATCACACAGTGGGAAAAATAGCATTTTGAGTGTTTGGGGATGGAGGAGAGTGGGGGCCGCGGCGGGGCCGGATCGGACGGGAGTGGACTGTAATTGAAAAGTATCAATCAAAAACAAGGCAAGGGCCAGGGAGGGGAAGCTATTATGTTAACCCAGTCCGCTGGAGCACTGGAAGAGCCCAAATGCATTTCTTTTGTATCGGTAATGCTCCCCTGCTCTCCAAGCCTCTAAGCCCTTCGACCGTGGGCCTCGTATCTCCGGACGGACGGCAGCAGGGAGGGGAAGGAGGGGATTATCAAGTGGAGCATGTGGCCATTACAGGCCTGTGTCGTGATGCTATCTGCCCTCTGAGATAAGCAACCCCCGGCTGGTCAGACGTTTCCAATTTCTATACATGAGAGATGAAGACCTTGTGCTTCTGCTCGCCTTCACCTTTTTTATGTTATTATATTTTTACCCGGCCTCTAACACTGCCCCCTTCTGTATATTACAAGTGTCCTTTCATGTGCCTGCAGCAGGCTGGCTGACCTGCAGCCGCCATTAAACAGCTGAACTTCACAGAATGGCTTTGGCGTGGTGCGAGATTGACTGAAGAACAAGAGGAGGAAGACGAGAGGTCGAGGAAAAACAATAGTTGCAAATGTAGTGCCTATAAGACGAGAGGAAGCAGCTTTGAAAAAGTTAGCTGCAACATATCTTAAGTATTTCCAAACCACAGCTCTAGCTGTAGTATCACTTCCTTTTCTTTAGTACATCCACTTTGGCTGTCTGCTTCAATTATACAATATTCCCAATTCACGCACATTTTGTTTTTTTCTTCTTCTTTGAAAAGTCTGCGATGCAAACTAGTTGCTTGAATGTGTATTTCTATCAAGGAGACCAGAACAAATGCATTTCATTTTATTGAACCACCCTTGTTGTGTCTTGGCCATGACTCAATCTGTTCTGATTAGGCTGGAGACAGGGACAACACACATATTCAAATGGGATAGACCTCAAAGGGTCACTGAACAATTTCCTCTGTTCATGGAAAAAGGATATTGCTCAGCCATCGGTATTCCCTTGTGGCGTCCACTTCTTTTCTCTCGATGGGTCTTAGAATAAATTCCTGAAAGCATTAACATATAAGAAAGTACAAATGACATGGAGTATAGCCAGTGGTTTTTCACCAAATAGCCCTTAGTTAAGGACACCCTTAAGTTGAGGTCAAGCTCAGAGCCAGGAAAATTATGCATTCTCGCCTGGTCTGAGGCAAACTGTGGGTTCATTCTCCATGTATTAAAATGAATTGTTTTACAAGTTTTATCCTCCAGAAATGGGACACCGCTGAGATCCAGTGAGACAATTTCTGTGATGCTGTCATGGCATGTGAAAAGAGTGTTGGCATACAATCCAATATCATCTTATTGGCATTTACATTGGACTACAAAGTCGCATGCTGTATTGCAGCTGTTTATCTCTAGTGTTTTATTAAGATTCTATAATATGTCTTACATATGCTCTGTTGAAGAAAATTGTGTAATCAAGCTGTAACTCCGGAGCCACGGGTTGCCGACCCCTGACCTAAACAAAGTATTGGAATGTGTTGTCACACAAAAAGGACACTTCACCTCTCTGTTGAAGACATGTCAGAAGATAAGCAGCAAGTTGTATATAGTAAGGAGGTTAATGGGTTGGGTAGAAGGGCAGTGGATGACTATGTAGGTAAAACTGGGCATGGGCAGGAGGGGACAACCCTGAATGGCTCAAACATCATTGAAGGTGGTTTGCTTCCATAATGACCCATGATGAGAATCACCATCTGCTGCCTTCATGGTTGGGTTTAGGTAACTAAAAATACTGGAGAAAGACCGTGATGTTAACTTATGCCCAACCATCCCCAACCTCATACTTGCTTGTTTTTGGATATTTTGACTGTATAAAAGCTGATCCAGGCTTGAGTCAAGCTTGACTTAAAGTCAACATGGATGCCAAGTCCCAGATGTGGACTTCAACTACAGTTCGTTGAGAACAGGTCTATGCCAACTGAACAAACTCCAATATGTTTCAAAGCTTCAGCATTCAGAAGCAAGTTGACCTTGACTTATGATTGGTCCGTTTACCGCAGTTTTAAAGGGTCAAACATAAACTATCAAGCTGAATAAACATACGTTGTTTATGAAAAACCAATGCTGCCATTTGGACAGGTTGATAGATAGAAAACATGTTTGAATCAAAGTAACTGTGCAGAGGGTAGTGGGGCTTTTGGGGCAAAAGGTAACTCAAGAAGTATTCACTGGTAGAGGGGGAGGTAGCCATCCAGGTAGATCCGCTGATATGTAAGTAGGAAGAAAGAGATGGAGGGAGGTAAAGTAGGTATGTAGATGGGCAGGGATGGAGGAGGGTGTCAGACGGGCAGGCGGAGGGTTTTTAATTCAGATTTCATGTGGGCTCACTCAGCAGTCACTGGAGTCTAAAGTGACTCTGGGGAGCCTCACAGTTCTATATGCAAATAGAGCAACGCACCTGGCCAGTGGAGCAGGCCTGCTGAGAGGTTACTTATGCAAATCTGATTGAGTGAGAGCATATTGCCAGAGCACGAGCAGGCAAGCGGGCATGTGTGCACGAGCATAGACACACACATACACACATACCGGCAGTTATATTTCACAGAAGCTCTGGGACGCCATGTTCCCCCAGAATAGAGGTGGCAGACAGAGAGGGAAAGGATAAAGAAGAGGACAACCGAGAGGGAGTGGGAAAGAAAGTCAGAGAGACTGGAAGTGGATATGGAGGGAGTGAAGGAGAATGACAAGACAAATAGATAAAGAATGGAGGCGGGAAGGAGGAGGAAAGGTGGCAGGAGACAGAGAGAGAGGAAATGTCAGAGGGGGTAGAGAGGGAGTAAGAGTAAGACAGGGAACAGTGAGAGAAGCATAATTCTTCTGGACATAATAGCATCTCTCTCTGTCGTCATCCTCCCCCTTTTCCCCCCATCATGCCCTGCTAGCTCTTACAGCACGCAGAGGGTACAGGGGGGGACACGTGGGCACAAGGTAATTTCCTATGCACACTTTGTAAATGGGCTGATCCAATATGGCCGGCCCCTCTCTTCCCCCCTCTCCCTCAGAGGCTGGCATTAACCTGCTGATTAAGTGGTAGAGCTTGGCTGGAGCTCAATCTCAGCCTGATGCATGGGCCCATGATGTAGACAAATGAGTAGAAATCACATTGGCATGAACAGGGCGCTCAGTCAGGCTGCCCCCCAGCTCAGGCCTCAGGCACAACACATTAATAAAGAGAGATTTAGTCTGGTGATGATTATTGATAACGCTGTGCATAATGTAAAATGTCAGCATGGATGAGAGAGGAACTTTGTGATGCTGTACAAAAGTGTTTTTAATGGTAATGGGAGTTGCTCTAGATCCATGCTTTCCACCGCACAGAAAGTAAGGTGATGCAAAACATTACATTGTTGAAGAATGAAAGTCTCCTGCGCTTGTTCGATAGGGTTTCAGACAGATGACGTAATCATTAGTTAGTCAAGTGTTTCTGAATCCGTACTCTGGTACAAATCTAAAACCAAATCCTAATATAATCAACCCTATAACCAGGCAAGCTCATCAAAATTAGAGAATTTATTAAATTATTTATGTTTTGTTTTTTTATGATTTGCAAAAATTATTTTAATGGTCTTCTACAATATCATGACAATTGCATACTTTTGATTAGGAAAGCTCAGGGTTATAACCTGTGGTCAAAGTACGCTTATGGTTTTGCAACTACATTTGGTTAGGGTCAAGGAATGGTTCAAGTTAAGGGAAGATAGTGATTCTGGTTCTAACAAGACTGAGGATGAATTCACACCGAAGCAGGCGTTGCGGCCTAAACACCAGTCCTACCACTTATTTGAATGTGAGGCGATGGGGACGCAGGGTGTTCCACAAAATAATGTAGCTGCATGCGGAGAAATTTCTTTGGGAAATGCAACCTGACATCACAGGTTTTTTTTTTCATTCAATTCAATTCAGTTTATTTTTTATAGCCCAAAATCACAAATACAAATTTGCCTCTGATGGCTTTACAATCTGTACACATACGACATCCCTGTCCCGGGACCTCACATCAGATCAGGAAAAACTCCCCAAAAAATAGTGAAAACTCTTTCACAGGGAAAAAAGGGAAGAAACCTTTAGAGAGCAACAGAGGAGGATGTCATGTGTACAGAATGAATAACATTCAACAACAGCATTTCATGCCTTTTCCAACAAAACACGTGTCAAAGTGAGGAACACGTGTCAAGTTCCACTCATACATGCAGATATTATTTTCAAAATAAACCTCCGTTTTCACAGGAACCTGTGAAGAACACAAATTATGTGACAAATAAATCAACAATGACTTCTCGTTTCCCAAGCGGGCTCCTGGCTAAAGATTGGACCCATCCACCACATCTGCCCGCCCTGTGTGTCCCTATTGTCCCAAAATATGGGACAAAGTATGGAACAATAAAGAATTTTGACCGGATGATGACGCAAAATGAAAAAAAGGGATCAAACAATCTGTAGTATTGATCATCTGGGTACCATTCTTGAAAATCAATAGCATTTCACAACAATTCATCCAATAATTGTGAGATATTTCTTTGAAGACCAACACTGTGAGGGGAAGACATTCAGGGAGTCCCCATGCTGCTCGAGGAGGCGCTACTTTCTACGGTGGCACTGCATGTTGGCCTTTGGCATAAATCAAGTGTTTCTAAATCATTCAATACAAACCTTATTCACTATGGCATTTACAGTGAGGGGGACTTTGTAATCGTACATTTCCCTCCACAATGCACTAAGGCCATAGTCTGTGCTCAAATGGGGCACATCCCATACCGGTCCACTTCCGTTCCCTCAAGCCCTCCACCATGTCCATCTGCCATGCAGACCTGTTCTGGTGTGTCTACAGTATGTTTCCCTATGATCGACGGCCCAGGGTGTAAATGCAGAGGACATAGTGTTTACTGTTACTGCCCTGTCTCAGGTGTTTACTGCTCTTTTCTCACTTGCTGTTTATCACCAAATAAATATGATGTGTTACACACAGGAATATAGCTGCCTTTTGTTTGTGCTGAGAGGATCGCAGCATCTCCACACATGTCATAGAACATGTAGATAACTTGAGGTTTATGGGCTTGTCGGTATTAGATAGTGTATGGAAACTATAACATGTAAGTGTTGAATTGTCATAAATCTGTTTGCAAACTGCAGTGAACAAGTGTGAGAGCGAAAATGATTCATATCAGAATATGGATGTGTGTTTGATTGGCTCTATTAAAAGCATTATTGTTATAGTGACTGTTCAGTTTTGAAGGGTTGTGGCTAATGATCTATTTATGATAATTATACATTTGCCAAACTACACAATATAGTTTAAAGGAATTTCTAATTATGAAAATAAACCAACCTGAATCCAGTTTAGGCAACTACACCTTGACGGAAACTATTGTGTAACTATTGTGACTAGAACCCCCACTATATACATCACTGTGAGCGGTATGTTGAAATTTTGTTATGATAATAACATAACAGAAATAACCAACAAGGATTAAAAACCTTCTGAAGATGCCAGATAGCTGACTTCTGTGGTTGTGTTTGCTTACCCCTTACCTTCTACTTGTCCTTTAATGAAATCAAAATACTGTCAAAGCCTCGACTACACAGCAGATGAGCAGAATTCCGGTATATTTCACAATTTCAGTGGCAGCTAAATGAATCGGAAAAGAGTGGCGCAGAGTGAAGTGTCTGGCCGGCTCAAGCGACTCCCTCATTGTCACACGGCGCTTCGCTTTTGGTTTTGCTTGAGTTCTTTTTTTTTTTTTTTCGCCGTGTGCGCCATTCCGCCTGGCATCAGTCACTCCACCTGACATCCATTGTGTTTAATTAGTTGTACCAAATGTTGGAGAAGATACCTGTCCTCGGTGTGTGTGCTAACATGTCAATTTGCTCTTTAGCAAGTCTCACGGAGTGATGAATTGGCTCTGACAAATTAATTTGATAAATCCTAATTACTGTATATCCAACATAGATGGGCGGGTGGAGGGGTCTCTTTGTTGGGGAAGATGGGTTCTATTTGTGCAAACATGTATTGCCTTCTTAAAAATAAAGCGCCAATGTTTGAACCCTCTTCCAAAAGGTTGCATGAGGAGGCTCTAATCTGGTGTGTATGGAGAGCTGTGTGTCATCGGCAAATCTGATGATTTGGTCTTTTAAGAAAAAAAACAAATCACTAATGGATGCAATACCACTTCAACTCAGATCTTCTTCTGAAAATGGATTTGTTGTGCTCCTTAACTGAGGGGTGAAAAACCAGCCAATGAAGCTAGTAGAGGGAAAAATAATGCACTGTCTAGCTGATAATAACATGGCCCCCTACTCGTTAGTCAATGCCTCTTGCTCCGGTAATGGCCCAATTAAGGGAATCCAACCCCGGTCCTCTTTAGGTATGTCACAAATCGATTATCTCACCATGAGCAAACTATGCTTCCAGATCACAGATAACAGAGATGGTGTTTGTGCACACGTCTGCCCCGGCCCAAACTGGGCTAATAAGTAACCGTTTTCACACTTGTTTAGGCTTTGGAGTGCTCATGCAAAAGAGTGCATGGGAGGGAAGGGAAGCAAGGAGAGGCGTCAGGGTGAGAAGGAGGAACATCATGAATTGGTGATTTGCTTGTTTTATCCTTTTTCTAAGGCTCTTTTCACTGTGTGCACATTAAAGCTCCCTCGCTTGTCCTCTGGTTTCCCTTCATACAGAGTTCTTTCACATCATTCTTTACCTTTCGCCCATTCTTCTTCTACATGCTTTTATTCTGTCATTTTCTACCTTTTCTCTTCTTTATATCCTGTTTGTTTTCTTTATTCAATAGATGGCCACGCTTATCCCGTTCTTCTTTTTGCATTTAGCTGAACTAGATTAAGAGATTTGTCTCTCAATATCATAATCTTCAAGTCATCAACCCTATCTCTCTAACACTTACATGCAGCTCCATGCAATGCTTCATTGTGATTGCAAACACCCAAGGAAAGAAAAACTCCTCTGGTAAGGTGTTTGGTGGCATTTTCAGATTGGCCAGCACAAGATGCCATCTTACTATTCCCTTCCAGGGTTCACCCCCCACCCCCACCCCCAGCCTCCTCGCCAGCTGAACAACAACAGGGTCTCTGCCTTAGTGACTGACAGCCTCCCTAATTGTATCCACTCACTCATGACAATTTGATTAAAATATTACGCCAAAGTCTCACCCCCTGTTTGTTCCTCCCCTCCAAATCTAATTTTGATTTAAAAAAGAGAGATTACCTCCACGAGCATGACTGAGGATGCCATTAACTTCTACTTAATCTTTATTACTGCTGCGATTTTAACATATGTATGGCTTTCGTTTCGCTCCCTTTGTTTTTTTCCCAATGTTATCCTCTGTTTCATCTCTCGAGTCCAGTTGGGAGTTCAGGATTGGAATAACAATGTGCTGAATCTCTGTTGTCCAGAGGTTGCAGACAGCCGGCCTAGAAGACGATAACTGGAATGAGAGAAAGTGAGAGTTTTGGAAGTTGGTAAACAGTACAGTCCACTTAAGAGACAGGGACAGTGACTGTAAAGATGAAGACACTTTGTTGTCTTCCCTCATCTCCTGTCAGCTCTCTGCTGTGATTAAAGGCACATGCAGGCTAAATCTGAGTTTAAAACAATATTTGCAAAAGGAGCAATTACTATGGTGAGTACAGTGTGACTATAATTAATAGAAATGATGGACAACACTATGACAATAAGCCAAGTTAAGTAAGCAAGCTACCAGGATTCTAGTCCTGCTTTTAGAATATTTCCATGTCCATGTAGTATTTACCTGGGCACCCTGAGGACACACTGCTTCATAAAGGAAAGTGTTGTTTTTGGAGTGACCTATAGAAACGTGTTTCCCACAAACCATTTCCCTCTCATTTCCAAACTCACATCACATTTAAAAGGAGAAACGACCACACATTACATTTGCGTTTCACAACATGCATGGCTGGTGGCAACTTCTGTAACTTCTCCTGGTGGCTGCACTTTCTTGCTGTAGGTCATCAGTCCCATCAGCTCGCTCACCTCCGAGTTGCCCGTGAATATGTGGCCGGTTAACCCCTTGTGCCCTTTGCTGACACCCTGCGCTGCACACAGAAAAACATGCACACATACAGAGCCAACACTGGTGTTGAATACTGAATACCCACAAACATACATACAGGCATACAGGAACACACACACAGAAACCCATACACACATGTATTTTTACCTTGAGTTGCCCCTCCCATGCTCGCCCTTGCTTTGAAAGAAAAATAAATCCGGTGTAATATGATAGTTGAATGCAAGGGGGGTGATAAGGTGGTGGGAGGCTGAGGGGAGGAGGGGGTTGTGGTGGGCAGCTCAATCATTCACTAAAAAAAAATAGCTGTGTATCATTCACCTGATTTGAATTGTAGCTCCCCCTTTTTTTTGAACCCCTGCCAATTCATTTTGTACATTAAAAATTGGTCAGGGTTGATAAGATTCCATTTTCACGGTTGGCAATGCAGAACTGGCGAAAGAATACAATTACAGACCCCAGAGTAAACTCTCCGAATGTCAACTTGATGTAAATGATCAGAAGACAGGGCGCCACAAAAGAACAGGCTTCAACTCCCCCCCCTCCCACCCCCACCTCAACCTCCACCTCTCTCTAGCGCTCACTCTGCGTCTCCAGTCGACAGCCCTCACCCTGGCAGTGTCAGGCAGACGGGGCTGCTGCAGTGCCAGAGCTGTAGGTGCAGCTTGTCCTGGTGGAGCTCGGAGGGCAGCTTGATGACAGGCCAACATTCATACGTTTTGGAAGCAGCCAATAACGCGGTGCTTTGTTGCTTGATGTGTACTCGGTTTGCAGGCTGGACTGTATGGCTGGTATGACTGGGATGGCGTGCGTGACATGTTGTGAAAAGAAAACGGTTCCTGTAGTCGAGATTACACGAAAGATTCAAGGCCTTCCGTTTTAAAATGTAAAATAGAGTGAAATTCAATCTCACATCTTACAGTAAGTCATGGGTACAGTGGTAAAGGCACGTGTTTTTGTCTCGTGCCTTTCTAGTCTTTTGACCAGTCCCATACACACACATGCATACAGTCCCATACACACACATGCATACAGTGTAAAGGGCCATCGGGATCCTGAAATAATTATCATTCATACAATGAGAGCAGTGTGCACAATACTGCAAAACGTTTATTCACAAATATGAATGGGGACACGTTTCTGCGTAAAGGACCCAGCCAATCAGAGACAGGCTGTCTTCTCATCTGTTTACTGGAGACCTTGGATTGAACCACCGAAGGCCATGTTAGGCCACTGGCATTGCACTCAACATTGTTTGACCATTTTCTTTTATTTTTAAACTTTTAGCTCCCAGTCTTGTGTTCAGCCCCTTTCACAGAGCTGCTGTTTGAGGTTCGGAGAGGTATAGAGGTTATGGGACACTTCTTGTTACTTGTGCAGGACGAGGTCACCATTAAAGATTCACAGTATCCACAGGATACAGTGGGGTAAAATGCTACACAGGCAGGCATAAGGGTGCTGGCTCTCTGCATCTCAGCACAGCAAATCTCCCACAGCTGGCGTTGTGTTTGATTCGGATGTCACCTCCTTTGACTATGAGGTGTCATCCAGTTTGACCTGAACCCCCACTCCCCCGCAGTGTCACCCAGATTTGGAGCCAGCCCTCTGTGGTGTCAGCAGGATGCTTTGACACCTCACAATTACTAGGGTCGTGTCCTCGTTATCCGATCACACATTACCAGTCGCCAATGTGCCCGATGACTCGCCGCCACTCTCCCTTCCTTTTCCTTAGCGATTCTTTCTCGCTGCGTCTCAATCTCTGCCTCTCCATACTCCCCTCTCTCCTCCATGATTATTCAGAGGTTGCACATTAGTCAGGCTGGCTGTGATGGACAGTGTTATGCATAAATTGTTTGCAATGGCTGAACTTTGACACCCCGCAAATAGATGGAGAACATGCACAAGCAATGACATCTAATCCAAGAACAAGGCCGGTGTTTACAGAGGTCAGGGGCCGCAGGGATTGCTTGCTTCTACACAGGTTTGCTTAATCGGGGTGACAATATGTCTGCTTGTATACAGCAGAAAGGCAGTGGTTCTACTCCAGCGCATCTGATCCAACAATATGTTTCAGTTTAATCCATGACATTTACGTGGGCTTTGAGACCACGGAGCATGCTAGCAGCTGCAGGGAAGATAGAAGGACGTCAGACGCTGAGCACAGAGTCTGTGCTTTGAATGGAAACCCTTATCTTCAGAGAGAACTAATAAAAGTATGATCATGACAAAACTGATCAAACAGTGGGAAAGGTTGCATATAAAAAGGAGCTGCAGCCTCCTTTGCCCTGACTGCTGCTTAAAAAAAGACTTCAGTGATTTGAAGATTCAAGGAAAAAGAAACAAATTCACTTTCCAAATGGACTCTTAATTATCCAGCACCTCATTAGGGATGCCTCTTAAATGTCCACCCTATTGCAGTTTGGCAACTGCTCTGAGTTAATTGAGTTGCAATGTGAGCTGATGTTTAGAAATCCTTTCAGTCTAAAGAAGGTAGTTTTTCTGTTTGTGTGGTTATCTGCTCAGCAAAGATGTTCTCACAAGCACTGTGTACTTCAAAGGCCACTCCATTGATTTTTCATTTGGAAGTCAGTTAACTAGTCACAGTGAGGGTAAAGCCTCTCACAAGACATTTGTAGTACGTCTTTAGTGTCTCAAGGGAAGCTTTGTAAATAACAGAAACCTGTGTTACAAATTAAGGGCGTGAGGTCTGAAAAGCCAACAGGTCTCACAGAGCTCAGCTCCCGTAATAATCATGTCGGATCCAGAGTTTCTGGAGCCAAACTCATTCCAGGGATACAAACTTCTGCTGCCTCAGTTTTCACAATTCCTTTTCAAATCATCTCATGAGACTGGCCCATAGCACCGTATAGCCCCATAGCACTGTATAGCCCCATAGTATAGCCCCATAGCACTGTATAGCCCCATGGCACCGTATAGCCCATAGCACCGTATAGCCCCATAGCACAGTATAGCCCCATAGCACTGTATAGCCCCATATCACTCTATAGTCCCATAGTATAGCCCCATAGCACTGTATAGCCCCATATCACTCTATAGTCCCATAGTATAGCCCCATGGCACCGTATAGCCCCATAGCACCGTATAGCACCATAATGCACCATATCACCATAAAGCACCATAGCACTATATAGCCCCATAGCACCATATAGCCCCATATAGCCCCATAGCACCATATAGCCCCATAGCACCATATAGCACCATAGCACCGTATAGCCCCATAGCACTATATAGCCCCATAGCCCCATATAGCCCCATAGCCCCATATAGCCCCATAGCACCATATAGTACCATAGCACCGTATAGCCCCATAGCACCGTATAGCCCCATAGCCCCATAGCACCATATATCCCCATAGCACCATATTGCACCATATAGCACCATATTGCACCATAATGCACCATAGTACCATATAGCATCTTAGTACCATAAAGCACCTAGATTGTAGATTTTTACCTTATATGCCCCTGTGCATCCGACATTATGTTTCTTTTCCCGCAAGAAGATACTCAGCAGCCAATGAAGTCCTCTGACAAGCACCGAGTGCTTCTGGTAACAGAAAGTGACAGAAGACATGTTAGCCAACATGCTCTGTTGGGTACAAAGGTCATCCAGCGAGGGGAAGAGATGCGCTTCCCATTTACAGGTGGTAGTGAATTAGACCAACGTATGCTCAGACTAAAATGGCAATTGACAGGAGAGAAGCAAAAACTTGTTTTATTTACGTTCGACAGCAAGGATATGATTGGCTCAGGGCTGTTGAGGCATAATATGGTTGGTTTCATTTAAAATGAAAAAATGTGTGAAAGAATGAAATCGTAAAGAGAGAGAGTCTCCCTGACTGAACTTCCACCTAGCTTTGAAACAACTAAACTGGTAAACCTGAAGACATAATTTGTTGAAAGTGTTTCTTACGGTAATACATGTGCAAAATGCAGTTTATTTTGTATAGCCAAAAAACTAAACTTTTCACAAGATATATACGCAAACGGACGGTTTGCGTGATATCTTACCAAGCCAACAACTCCAATCTTTTGAAAATAGACTTCTGTCTTCATAGGAAACTTATGCAACAAAACTACTAGGGATGCACTAGGGATGCACCGATACCAATACCGGTATCGGGGCGATACTGCGTTAAAATACTCGTACTCGTATCGGTTTCAATTGCCGATACCAAGAACCGATACCACTCAACAGTATTTCGCTACAACAAACTGGTCGCGCTTTGTGGAGAAAAAGATTTGTTGTCCTACCTGACTTCAACGTCTAGGGCATGGGTCGGCAACCCGTGATCCAGAGCCGCATACGGCTCTTTCGTCGCTCTCTTGCGGCTCTTGCAGCAAGGTGTGTAGAGTAATGTGCGTCGCGTTCACACAGTAAAAAATGACTGCCGTCCTGCCGGTGTGAATCAAACTGTTGCTGGTCCACCAGAAGCAGCGCTGGCAGCGGCCTCATTCAGACGCTGTTGTGCGGCTACGGATGATATTATTGTAGCCGAGTGTCTGTTGTGTGTCTATATTTGTAATTATAATAAAATGAAAACACGCTGCAGGGTAACTTGAACCACTTTTTTATCTCCTTCACACACGTATATCCCACAATTCCACTCTTTTCCTTTCCGTTTCTCCCTCCACAATAAAAGCACCGGAAACATAACTTGGAACACAGCTTCCTATATAATTGCTCGATCCCTAATATTATCGCTTACATTATGAACCCGGACACGGGGGCGTTTTATGGTCCGACATTAGAGGGACTTCCACGAGAAGTTTAAAGCTTGGGATAGCCTTCTGTTAATTTTGTACTATAGGCTTGACATAATCTGCAGAGGATAAAATAAAATCTGCCTCCAAATTAATTGCACTTTCATGGAGACCAAATCTAAGAAGTATCGGTATCGGTACTCGGTATCGGCAAGTACACAAATAAAAATACTCGTACTCGTATCGGTTTGTAAAAAGTGGTATCGTTGCATCCCTAAAAACTACTAGTTTCAGGAAAAGATTGTTGTTTAGGTAAAAACAACTATGGACAATGGGGATATCTACAAATTCTGGCGCATTATTTTTCAAAGGTATAGGTAAGCATGCTGGATGAGAAGAGCCTGCCGTGTGGTTGTATGTCCTCTTGCATGGCTCTTGCATCTGTTCAGATCTTTGGGTACATTGAGTTGTGTATTACAGATATATAGAGAAAGTGGGTGGCAGTATCACAGTGATATATTACATAGAAATACATCAGAGGCAAAGGATGTTCTTGCCAGATAGAAAAGTGCTTGTTTTCAATGCTGTAAAAATAATTTCTAATATATTACCATGTTTGATTATTACCCAATACCTGGCCATGTAAAGATGTAACATGTACAGCAAACGACATCCTATCATGCTATGGGGACCAGGCCCATGGCCACCTCTCTCATCTCCACCACCACCACCAACAAAACACTACATGTGGAAAGAATGGAAGAACGCTGTTCATCCGCCCTGTACCCAGCGTGTTACATCATGTTTCTTGTGCTATCTCAACACTTAACGTGTCATCGTCTGAAAGTCAAACTCAACCAATTTTGATCTATTCAGCAGATTTTCCTCGGACCTGTCAGCTGAATTATATAACCGAGTAGTTGCATAAGTGACATTACAGTAATTCACAGTGTATTTATCACCAGAGCAGGTCAAAGGTTACTCCATTTGCAATATTGGTGGCAGATTGTGTGTTTGTGGGTGTGCGAGTGTAGTCTAAATGGCTGCAGGGCTGTATTTTTAAGCATGTCACCCAGTGTGCATCATGGGGGCCGAGATCATCAATATTAATTTCCTTATGACAGTGGCAGTCAGCGTTGTGTAACGCTTAGCACTTAACAAACGCTGCACTCTCACCACTTAAACATATGTCAGCGTACCGCGAAGATGTTTTCATCAAGGACGAGCAGATTTGTGCTCATCCTCAGACATACAAACATGCCATAAACACAGGGCGGCCGGGAAGGACACACACAAGATGCACACAACCTCTGGGCACAAACAGTGAAAAAAGCCTCTGTACAGGCCACCGGGAGGAAAAAAGAGGAAGAGAAACAAGAGAGGGAGAAAAATTAGAGGAGCAGGGGAGAGAGGAGAAAAGATGCACAAGGATGAGAGTAAAAGCAGAGGAGAAGAGGGAACAGGAGAGAGGAGAGGAATGGGAATAGATGATGAATAACAAGGAGGAATGAGGAGATGATAGGAATCTAGGAGAGAAGAGGGGATGGCAACAGAATAGAAGGGGAAGAAGATATGAAGAAAGTAGGCGGGGGAGAGGAGATGAGAGAAGGAAACAGGAGATGAGGGAAAAGAATAAAAGAACCTGATCGTAAGAGAGGAAAGGGAGGAAAAAAGATCTGAAGAGAAATTGATAAATGGAGAGGATATGAAAGAGTGAGGAGGAGAGGAAGGGGGAAAAGATAGGAGAAAAGTATGAGGAGAATCAAGAAGAGAAGAGCAGAAGAGGGTAAAAGAACAGCAGCGAAGAAGAAATGAAGAGATGATAAGAAATATAGATGAAGAGAAGAGGGAGGGAAGAAAAAGGAGAGAAAATAAACAGGAAAGAAAGAGAGAAATGAACAAGAGAGAAGAAAAAAGAGGAGAAAAGAGAAAGAAGAGAGTAGTAACAAAGACATGAGGAAATAGGACAAGAAAGGTGAAGAAAGGGGGGAGGAAACAGGGGCAAGAAAGGAGAGAGGAGAAGATGAGAAAATGAAAGAAGAGGAAAAAAGAAGAGAGGAAAGGAAAGGGGGAGGATAAGAGAGGAGATGAGATCTGAGGAGAGAGGGGTGAAAAGAAGAGGAGAATTAGCAGAACAGGGGGTTGTGAGGAAAGAAGATATGTAGAGAGGAAAAGAGAGGTGGATGAAGATGATGAGAGATGGGTAAGAAGTAAATGGAGAAAAGAAAGGAGAAGAACGGGATGAGTGGAGAGAAAAAGAGAAAAGAAGAAATTAAAGGGAGGATGGAGGCAAAAAGGAGATGAGAACAGAAGAGGGGGAAAGGGTGCTAGTGAGGTCAGGGAAAGTGTGGAAATATGGATGAAGAGGAGAGGAGAAAACGGGAGATGAGAGGAGGAGAGAGAAGAGGAGAGAGCAGGAAAGGAAAGAGGAGAGGATAGGCGATGTGCCAGGGCACAGAGGGCTTGGACAGGATGCCATGTTGGCCGATGGCTGCCGATCTCCTCTCCCTCGCCCACCAGACAGCCTTTGACACCAATGAAATGTGGCTTCTCTGTCCCTAATGACCACATGGCTGTGGGGGGGGGGGGGCTCTGATGAGGCCGGAGAGGGAGAATCAGTGAGACAGAGAGGAAGCGGATGGGTAGGGGTTACTTCATTATGCATCAAATTAGAAAAATTCATAATTTATCATTACACCCAGCCCGAAATGCCACCCAACTGAGCCTCACCCCCACAAAAAACATCACACCGAGCGGGGAGAGGGAGGGAAAAAAAGAGAAAGTAAAAAAAAAAAAAACTGTCAGAGCCCCAGCAGCAGCCGATGGGCAAAATTAATATGCAAATATATGCAAGAAATTAAAAAGCAGAATTACACAGGCAAATGAGGTAGCTACACTTGAATTGTTAGGATTATGAATAATTACTGTGAATTTCCTGCTCCTAATATAACTTGTTTTTTGATAAACAAAGACTTAATTATCGAGTTGCGCTGGAGAATTTCCGCGGCACTCATTAATCTTGCAGAAAAAACAAGTCCCCAGTGGCCGCCTGTAATGAAGAGAGCGTGCCCTGAATCGGCGCGAGGATCAGAGCCACGGGGCGCCGGGCGAGCCACCACCAGACGCCGCTCTGCCACTGTCCCTCGCCGTACCCAGGAGGGTCATAACTTCTTCCACTAACTATCAAAGGGACTTATTTATGCTGGCAACCCAGCCATAAGTCCAATTTTATGAGGCCTAGGGCTGGGGGGGTGTGGGGTGTGGAGGGGGGGGGGGGGTGAGAGAGGTAGGGGATGGGGGGGGGGGATCTGTTGATGCACTCTGGAAATGCCACTTTTGTCTCTGCAGCCTCTCCACTGATTCCCTCACTCCCTCATTCCCTCACTCCCTCCTTCTCTCTTCCCCTCACTGTTTGCTCTTCTCTGATACAGACATGGAGCCTGAGGTGTGTTGGCTGAGTTCTGCCCTCTACAGGGGGCAGGAGGGCACTCAGGGGCAGCCTAGCGCTGTGTGTGTATGTGTGTGTGTATGTGGCTGTGTGTGTGTGTGGGTGTGTGTGTGTGTGTGTGGCTGTGTGTGTGTGTGTGTGTAGTCCTATCGTTTTAAAGGGAGTTTAAGGCATAGACCTTCAAAGTAAGTGCATGTTGGCTGGTATTCTGTTCTTAAAAGGGCCAGTTTTCAGAGTTGTATTTAATCAGTGCTGCAGAAAGCATCAAGTAGTTGTGGAAGAAATATTCAGATCCTGAAAATGCAACATAAAATAAGCTATATGTTGTATATGTATAATTGTAATGCTTAAAGTAATTCATAATATAGTATTATCTGGAAATATTTAGCTCAATATAAAAAATAAATAAGTCCAACATAAGTCTGCAAAGTACTTGCAGCCATCATGTAGATGTAGAATAAAAAGTACAACATTCTAAAATGAAGCACTGTAAAAATGTTAAACATATGGAAAAACTCAGAATATCAGTACTTTTCACCTCTGGATTGATATCTGTACTACAAAAGGAGATGGCCTGGTTATTGGCATTCTATTCATCTTATTCTTTGCCACCACATTGATTCATTGTTTGTTCTTACTCACGTTTCAGAGCGATTACTTTGCTTAGCGTCTCCAGCTTTATCACCTTTTATGCTCAATTAGATCTCCTCAACAAAGAGTCAGCTCCAGCGGACTGGACACTGTCGGTGTCCTCAGAGGATGTGAGGTGAACCCTGATGAGGGTAGATATGAGTAAAGCTGCTGGGCCTCATAACATCCCTGGTGGTGTACTAAGTACCAACCATCTAACTGACATTGTTAATGATACAGTATGTTCATCATATCTCTGTCACAGGAGAGAGTTCCCTCCTGCTCCATGATTCCTGTACCTAAAACGTCTGCAGAGTCAAGTCTAAAGGACTCGCGCCCTGTGGCTCTGGCACAAACAGCATCCCAGCCAGCCTGGACCCTCACCAGTTTACATCCAGAGCCGATCCACAGAGGAGGCCTTCACCATTGATCCCTACTCAGCGCTCTGTTTGAAGTCGTCGGCCGTATCACAATCAACAAGGAGACTTCATACAGGAGAACATCAACCACCTTCAGAGGTTTCAGAAAGATAGATTCTAGACAAACTCTGGTTCCTCAGATTCAGGTCCATGAAGGAAAACTCTTCAGGACGACAAAATAATTGTCCGTGCCAGCAATGTTTTTTTACTGTGCTTATCTCGAGGTCAATGGTTAATTAGGTTGTTATCAATTAAATGTACTTTGTTTCCTCGAGATAACAAAAGGTTGTTTCCTGTTATTACTTGTACTGTTTATCAGAGATCAGAAGTACAAAGCAGAGATGGCCGCTGCCTCCTGCATCTCTGTGGTAGAAGTAGCAGATTCTAAAGTTGACCCCTCAAACTCACACCAGGTGTATTGTTTTTAAAATAAAGTGTTCAGAAAGGGTATATAGAAAATACATATATGGTAATAACATCAATTAGATTATAGATACAAATAAAATTGATATAAATTGGATATTTACACTGATAAATCTTTGTTTCATTTGAATTATTTTCAATAATGTTGTCATTAATTAATACATATTTGTAAAACAATCAAGCTAGAATACAAGTCTGTTTTAGAAAATGTAAATTATGTATTTCCATTACATTGGGATGCAGTATTGGAATAATTCAATGAATCAGCCATTAATCCATAATAATACCACAAAGTATGTTGTCCCTTGAGTGGAGGAAGATCTTCCCAGAGAGGACTCCCAAATGGGGGTTAATTAACCACTGAAGAAACAATCAATATCTACAATCTACAAAACTCAGAGTAAACTGATTCGCCTTTACAAGCATATTTCTGCCCAATAAAATCAATTATTGTGCTTAACAAGAGCAAAGTACAATATTTAAGCAGTTGGTAATGTGAGGCAATGAAAGACATATGTAATAGGTGGATCATGTGATGTATATTAAAACTCCCCAAAAACTAATAACACTAATGTTGAAAATGTTGCGCACAAAGAGATACATTACCTTAAAAAACGATTTTAACGTTACACACATCAGCCATTAAACTACTTAATTATTTAAATGCATTTGTTTCTTAAACTCTTCAATCTTACACTAACTGTAAGTATCGTGTTTATTATCAGCTGTCAGCTCTCATGCCCATCTGCCAACACAAACCTTTGTTTCCTCCTGATGCTGTTGGAGAGCCTGTACGCTTGTTCTTGTCCTCACTTAAATACTAAAAGGTCAACATATTAGTGGGTATTGTTTTGATGCTTTGTGCCATGAATCAAAAAATTCAAATGAGTAGTGAAATACTTGGTAAATATCATACAGATCTGTTATTATTAGATGCAGCATTAATTGAAGAACAAATTAATCTGGAAAGTTGTTTTCATTCAAAGCTTCGTCAAAGCTACAAATGCTGAATGTTGGTATGTGTGGTGTTAACATGCAACACGGTCGGTGGCTATATTTAGTGTCATTGGATGGAAAGAAGTGAGAGGAGATGAGATAAAGCTTCAGGGATCTGAGGTACAGATGGCAGCAACTTGGCCTGAAAGAAGTACTTATTCTTAAGGGAAATCAGTCGTCCCTCCAATACACAGACAGACAGACAGACAGACAGACAGACAGACAGACAGACAGACAGACAGACAGACAGACAGACAGACAGACAGACAGACAGACAGACAGACAGACAGACAGACAGACAGACAGACAGAGGCAATTTGCATCAAAGGAAGAACTGACCTGAAATGAATCTTACATAAAACAGAATCATTTTTATGGCCTAACACTAAAAAGGATCTTTAAAGGGATTTTTGAGAGGACGTATTATGCTTTAATGTTCAAAACACTTTGTTTTCCTCACATCGCCTGCCTGAATATACGGTACCTGTCTTCACGCGCTGTCTGACACACTCACTTTTAGCGCCTGTCTCGCATCCTTACACCATGTGCTCAATCCCATCTTGCAACAAGAAGCACTAATTGCTGAGGACGCTACATCCGATGCTCAGAGAGAAGGCAGCATGCACAGGGCTGGATATCAAGCACTGAGGACGAAAGCTTTAAACGTTGGGGGAGAGCTGTGGTTTTTACTGTCTCTAAATGCTTGGTCGTTGCTGTTAAGGCGAGGCTTTTGGATGCTACTTCTTTGTTTATTTGAATTTATGTTTGGGATTTTTAGCCATTTCTTTTCAATATGTATACAAATATTGCAGTCCAGTCGCTTTGAAAACAGCAGAGCGACAGTCAATTAAAAGTATAAGAAGAAAAAATCTGTTGATGGAATAACCTGGTCATTCAGTATATTCAGGTAGTCAGCTGACCTCATTCTTTGAGCACATACTGTTGCTGAACCTAGACCTGACCAAAAACCTGACCAAATATTAGAGTGTGTGACCTTTTTTTCTGGCAACGACTTTTTTTTTGGCCGGGCAGTGTATACCATCGTGATGATATACCATTGTGATGATATCCCATCGTGATATCCCATCGTGATGATATCCCATCGTGATGATATACCAACGTGATGATATACCAACGTGATGATATACCAACGTGATGATATACCAACGTGATGATATACCAACGTGATGATATACCAACGTGATGATATACCAACGTGATGATATACCAACGTGATGATATACCATCGTGGCTTTTCCCCTGACTTCCCTCTAGTGTCACCATGAGGTGGACATGTATGCCTATTGGATGGACTGTCGTTACATTTGGTTCATTAATATTCCCCTCAAGGTGAATTGGAAACTTTGGTGATGCTACTTTTCATCTTGCGTGTTAGTTTTGGACTTCTTTGTTGCCATTTCTTTTCTTTATGTCTTACCTCTGCATCATTTGGAAATCAATTGTAAAACAATTGAGAAGCTGTAAGTTCAGGTATTATCCTCTCACTGCTTCTGCAAACCTTTTCAACACACAGACACAGCACCACGAGTGTGGTAGTCGTTTCCCTAACCCTGACCCTGAAATCAATTTTACAAGAGTTGTAAAGCTCAAATAAACACACCGCATTATGAGCTGTTGACTGGCTCAATAAGTTCCACGCAATGTAAACCATGAAGTGTCCACACTCCGCATGGAAGAGTAAACCAGTAAGTCAATCACGCCACAGCAAGGGCCTGCCATGTTTAACTCACTTATAGGGTTAGGGGCTGAGCGCTGGAGCCGATGCACTGCATCTTGTCAATATATTTCATGTGGAGAGCTATTTGATATATTATATTTTCTCTCTGTGCTCTTTGAGCCAGTGCAGTCATCAGCCTCCTGTCTGATTTTCTTTAAAATATATTTGTGTGGAATATATTTGCTCTGTAAGCTCCCACCATGTACCAGAGCTGCCATCTCCTCCCTGCTGGCTCTGCTCAGACTATCCACTCATTTCAGCCTTCCATCAGTAAAAGACAAGGTAGCAAAACACCCTCACAACCTACAACAAGAATATAGGAATATGATTAGAAATGCATCTGTTAAAGGAGCGCAAGAGACAGATTTAAAAAGGAACGGTCAAAAAGGAAGCAGGAGGCCGAGATGTCCTGACTTTAACTCTTTAGCATGTGTCGTGCTCTGCTAACATCCTTCACTTTCCATCATGCAAGATGAAAGATTCTTCTCACTCCCAACACACAACACAGCTCGGTCAGACAACAACGCTCATTTAGAAAGTGTATCAACCTGCGGAGCAATAGATATAGAATAATGTGCGAGCTGGACCGCTGCAGGGGGGGAGTAGAGGAAGTGGATGGGTCAAACAAATAAAGGACTTTCATCCAGGAGACCGCTGTTCATGTTCCGAACAAAACTAAAAACCAAGTTGACATACTGTATGTTGTTACGTTGCTAACGTCCCCATAGTCACGTGACTTGCTCGTCACATGACACTTCAGTCAATGAAGTTAACACCAGCCATGCTCTGTTCCTAAACCTAACTTAGTAGTTTTGGGGCCTGAACCTACATCCCTAACTGTACTGAGCTTATATTGACACGACCTCCCTGACATGTGCATGTCTGCCGCTAGTGCTTGCATTCTAAAACTCTCTCACAACATCTACAGACTCGTGTGGATCGTTAACTCTCGAACACTAACGTCCCGAGCGAATATGTTGACGTTATTTTCATTGTGTTGCTTTTCTCTGAGTTGCGTGGGTCCTTGTGTAGCTTCCTGCTTCTCACTGACGTTATTGAAAGTGGGCGTGTCTCTCTGCTCCAATCCCTGTTTTTTCAACAGGCACGTGTTCAGGTGATTTTCACCCGATGTTAGTGTTAGAGGGTGAAAAAAATTCGGATGGGTTTTTACATTGATATATGACTTTTCCTTCACAGAACAAGGCTCACATGTCCCAGGAACATGTGGACCAAATAACAAGTTCATAGCTCCATTATTTATGTTTTTAATCGTGTTTTATTGACAATTTCCAAATTTTTCACCCGATTTTGAGCCTTTTTTGACGGTCCCACCATGATATCTGTTTTTCATTTTCTGAGAAATGATATAGGTTGAAATAATAGAAAAGGACTTTAATTTGCCCTGTATAGTTGTATTTTAACATATTTTGATCAGAAGTATTTTTTTATCCGGTATTTTATGTCAGGTGAAAATCACCCGACGTTAGTGTTAGTGTGACTATTTTTAACGTTAGTGTTCTAGGGTTAAGTAGGCAACAAACTTTTTGTGCAATAAAGGTTCAACACGCATGTGCGTGTTATTATTAAATCTGTAATATCAGCAGTCTGTCTGCATGACTCAGAAGAACAAAAGGTTGCTTCACTTTCTGTCTGAGCACATTTACCTTCACTTTGTTTCCAGTTACCGCTGAATACTTCAGCTCCTGTGAAAGGAGTCAACAGCTGCAATCTAAGATGCTGAACTGATTCCTTGTCGCTGTGTGGATACTTAGCAGCGGACATGACGGTGTAACACAGTTTAAAGTGTTTCTCTGCAGCCCTGCGGGGTCAACGACAACATATCAGTATCTTTGTTAAGAGTTACCATGGCGAGGACGTGGAGAGGAGAGTGTCTGACAACCTTCATATTAAAATGCGATGGGAGTGACATTCAGCAATGAGTGACGATAACTTTTTAGGTCAACTCCACGCGCACACACACATACACACACACACACACACACACACATTCAGTCATTAATTAGACAACACCCTGCCATCGGCTCAAGATGTCTGTTGGAAAAACAAAAGAAAGGATGGAAGAAAGGGAGGAAGACTATCTGTCTCCTGATGAGGCCCGTACCTATGAGCTGACAGGCCTGCTTTGATGCCGCCATCGCTCCCTCTCGCTTGTTCCACTTTGGCTGATATGTCTGGAGAGAGAGAAGGAGCGAGAGAGAGAGAGAGAGGTCTTTGTCAACATGAAATGGAGGCTTTAAGTGAGCAGAGTCATGCCACATATTGTGATTGAAAATATCATAAGGAAGAATAAAAAACTCCCCAATCCACGTGTCAGAAACAAAGGCCATATTTTAGTATTTTCTACTGTTACAGGGGATTCAAATACCTGCAGTATGATAGGCTGCCTTAAACCTGGCTGTGTGTGTGTGTGTGTGTGTGTGTGTGTGTGTGTGTGTGTGTGTGTGTGTGTGTGTGTGTGTGTGTGTGTGTGTGTGTGTGTGTGTGTGTGTGTGTGTGTGTGTGTGTGTGGTTCAGCTGAGGTGTGTACTAAAACTTATTTTTGCTGCATGATATATTTTACAGTACATATTTTAGTTTGAGGAGTTTAGTGTGTGTATGTATTATTCTCTCAAAGCGACTCAATACATGAGCATTGTGATGTGAAGAGGCGTCACTCAGCTCCGTTTGGGTTTAGTCTCCACACTCTCGTCAAGCTGCTTTTAAAGATCAGCCCACTGCGTCCCTGCTCTGCCGACAGTCGACCCCCGTCAGAGACAAGCTGCTGAACGAGGTTCTAAGAGAGAGATGTTCCTCGCTGAAGCTTTAAGGAGAAGGAATACTCTGAATGTTGGCCTGTGCCTGCTGCATGAGTAAATAAGTCCTCACATCACTTTTCCAATCAATGTTGCTTTAACTCCCGGTGCACGGCACATTTTCAAATCAACTCACCTGCTGCCGTATTGTGAACCACACTAGCAGCATAGGAAGGGGAGCGTCCACTTTGGTCCAGAACGTTGGTGAATTGCAGGATGTTTGGGACAAACATTCATCTTCTCCACAAGCTCCAAATAACAATGTGTCATTGTTTCTGATAAGCCCCATCAGGCCCGATATCGGAACATTGGTTTCAGCCTCTGGGACTGAGCATATAAAAAAAATAAGAAAGAAATCTAATAAATAAAACAAAAAAAACAAAAAATGTCAAATCTCTGCCTCACAAGTCAGTATAAGTTAATTGTGTTATGTTTATAACACTATTACACAATAATTATAAACATAATCCATAAACATGACTTACAGTGACCCGTTCAGGGACCACCGAGGACTGTGGGAATTTTCATGCTTTAACGGAGTTAACATGAGTTCTCGACATGTCTGAACTAAAATAATTATTAAAAATACTTAACTTCACTCACTCAAAGCCAAACTTCGGACAGATACTCCTACAATATTGAGCTATATATTATTTTAAAAAGTGTTCATCTATATGTGTGAGGTAATAAAAATGTACTTTTAGTTTTTCCTTTCGAAAAATACATTTGTTTTTGTATGTGTACTATCATTAACCAATATACCACTAACACATATATGGCCTTATTATCTATCTTCACAAGAGTCTTCTGTATATTATAGCTTTTTTAATTTTTCAAATAGACCTTGTGAATGAGGAGATAATCAGGATTTAATATGAGATAAAAAGCATCCGCAATTTCGGCTGAAGAATTGGTGGCTCCTTAAGGGTTAAAACCCTACAAAATCAACCTACTTGTTGTGTTTTCGTTAGCTTAGAAGTACCTAATGTGTAGATAAGAATGTGGTCTACAGAAGCCCAGAACAGACAAACCAATCACTGGCTCCAGAGAGAGTCATTACAGTTTGGTACCTGAAGGCCAACGTAGTTCTCCGACACTTGGAAAGTAAAAGTTGAGCTGAGGGGAATTCAGTGGCTTGCAATCTGCTATCACCACTAGATGTCACTAAAGCCTACACACTGATAATCAATCAGCGTATTTAACTTGTCATTGTAAACATGTTAGCATGACAACCACTATCATCTGTACATTTACTTCACCACATTCAACTTCAAACGTAAAAAAAACTACTTTGGACTTCAACTTGGTGTTTTCCTTACACCGAGAAACTTTACACGTTAATATTTCAGTCAGACGTTGATTGGGTTTTGCGCATTCTATCGATCGGTTGATTATTTTTCAAATTACATTTTTAATTAGGTGTTTCTAAATAGAGTGACAAACTGAGAGCATTTCTTTTCCTATAAATAAGTCAAAATTGGTCAGACTTCCGTGTGTGTGTTCTTCCGCCTCCCTCTCCCTGTTGGGGAGCCTGCTAACTAATGGCCACCGTGTCATCAGGGCAGTTAGTGTGTGCGTGCGTGCGTGTGTGTGCGTGTGTGTGTGTGTGTGTGTGTGATCTCCATGTTGCTAGCCGCGGCCCAGCGCACCCTTGTCAGTTTAGGTACTGTAAAGTGGCCACAGGAGGTGGCGCGGCTCAGCCAGCAGCATTAACCGGCCCCCCAGAGCCAATGAAAACGCTTGCTCTGACCCAAGGGGCCAGGACAGTGGTGCCTCTCTCTCTCTCTCCCTCTCTCCCTCCCTCTCTCTCTCGCTCTCTCTTTGGGGCCTTCATTAAAGACGAGATGCAGAGGATTGATCTCCAAGGACACCTCGGACACACAAACGTGCAGCACAGTCTGTAAGACACACGCTAAATGAACAATGTGTGCGAAGCAGGCCGGGAGCAAGAACACATGATGCCATTATGAGTGACAATGAAAGTGCACAGTCGAACATGTGCACGCACACGGACCCACACAGGATGTAATTAAGCAGAGCTGTAATAACAGCAACACGTTCTGCAGCCGACAAGATTGCATCAGCAAGTGTGGTGTGGAAAGGAAAGAGCAGGGTTGCATCACAAAAGCAGTGATGATGGAGGGGGGGGGGGGGGGGGGGGGCAAAGCCCTGCTTACCTGCAAGCACCAACATGAATATGCACTCAAAGCATTCTTGAGCATGACGCAACCCCGTCCAATCAGCTGAGCAGTGGAGCAGTGGGGAGGGGCTGAGACGTTTTCTGTTGCCATGTTCTGTGACGTTCATGAACGTATTGAAGACGACTTTTGGGAAGGGAGCTGAAATGCAGATGTGTTTTTTTTTTTGCTTTAATCACTTGTGATCACATGACTCACATTATGCTCGCGTTAGCCTTTTGCTTATTATTATTGCTATTAGTGAGTGGGTAGAAAAGCAATATGTATGTCTTTGGTGGAGAAACCTAGAGTGCACTAAGTCAGTTACACCTCCACAGTATAACTGAGGTTACTTAGACTCATATTGAGTTTTCACATGGCCGCTACAAACACATGTTTGACTGATCGGTCCAGTGGAAGCCAGCACGCTGAATAGCTGGCCGCCATTGATGCCACCAGAGTTTGGGTGAATCAAGGGAAACATTTGACCCGTGACTCAGCCGACCGTGTCATGGTTGTTCGTGGTGGCTTCAGCTGTTGGAAGCCTTCAATCATTTTCAAACACAGACTCAGGTGTGTGTATTATCTTCAACACCCGCTGATGTAAGTTAAGACGAGTAACCACGGACGGTTTTGGCTGGAGGTCACCAGTTAACACGGTCACGAGTTACACTGAAACACTTGTTGATGTTCTGTTAATTCAGTGTTGGAAGCACATCTGTTGCAACAAGTGCAGGCATATTTCCGATGACATTACTGTAAAAGTGTGTATTTAAAAGATGTATTAATTCATCAGTTTTATTTAATTGTATTCTATTATTCTATTGTTTCCTTGTCTGATGCTTTGGACTATGAGACTTCTTTGATGTCCTTCCATGATAAGATGAGATAACACATTATGTTTTTATTGTTAATTTCTGATACCCCTATGGTTTATTTTTGCTTTGTTATGGAGCTATTTGTTACATCTTCATTAATGTTATAAGTAACAGGTACTTTGTGCTGGTATCAGCTGCAGGATATTTAATATCAACATAATGATATTGCAAAATTAACCCCAACTAGGTCATTGAAATTACCTTTAGCTGTACATTATCTCAGTTATTACGTGGCTACTTACTAAAGAACATCAAATATTGATTTAAAACTATTTTATTGATTTTATTAATACTGTTACTGCTTCTCCAAAAAAATGATGTATAGAGCTCAGAGCTGTGTAAAGAAATAACAGACTGATGAATGAAATAATTGACCAATCAGAATCAAGCATTCAACCATGCTGTGTAATAATGGCAGTTAGACTTTATGAAACATCATCAGTCATTATGTTTTTGAGGTTTCATGACGTCTCCCAGTGTCCCAGCATGACCGGCAGAGAGGCCGATCGATACCGACCACTAGGACCCTTTGTGGGCTTGTCCTCCACGAGGCCTACAGCACGCCTGGAGGAAGTGCTGGCTCAGCAGCACCCTGACTCTGACCGGGGCCCAGGGACCAGCACTATAATGTGCTTTTAATTGAGGACTGGGAAGCATGGTGTGAGGCCAGCTTTCCCAACACATGTTCCAGGGTTACTGCTGAATGTGTAATAAATGGGATTTATGACACATTGTCCCCCTGGTAGTAACGGAGAGAGTGATATAGGGTGACGCACAGATGTGGGGATGCAGAAAGTAGGGCCTTTTTGTTGTGCCTTGGTGTTTGTTGTCAGAGAGAGAGAGAGAGAGAGAGAGAGAGAGAGAGAGAGAGAGAGGGAGGGGGACAAAAGTGACAAACTAGTGTTATATGACATGACATGCTGTGGATAGGATCCATTCAAGTCACTGACTGCTGTCCATTTTAATTTGCATACATTTCAAAAGGTAGCGTGGCGGTGGCTTAGCTGTCCTGCACTACAAACCATGAATACATTCCAGACACACCTTTGTAATCCAGATGTTCTTCTTCATGCAGCATGAAGACAACCCGTAGGCCCTGCAGCAGCCCTTACAGACAGCGCTGAAATGGAATCCCCCGCTCAGACGCCCCCTCCCTCTGGAGCTCAGCAGTCAGCTCTTGAGATTATGTTGTGTGCTAAATTGTGACACATTGCAAAATAAATGATTTACATTTCACTCTACCCATTTACTTTACTCGTAATTCCAGTAAACCATAAATTGAGCTGAATGATGAATCCCACTTGATCCTGAATTGGAGGCCGATTGTTTATTATTTCCAGAGGTAATGTCCCCTTATATGATATGATATGTTGTGTGTAAATGATCTGACATGTGATCAAGAATGTGAGATATGCCACCAAAGAAAGGCTGTAAGAAGAAGAACTTCAGCAGTAGGGAAATTAAATGAAATAAACTTAAACATATTAAACATTTTTACAAAAGTCAGTACTGATGCTACAGGAAAATAAAGAGCCTCGAAGAGCACTTGTAAGCTATTATTAAGAAGCTGAATCATTAGAATCACTCTAAAACATATACTAATATCAATTGAATCATATGACCATTTAAAAGAAAATCCATTTTCTTTCATTTAAATGAATGGACAAACAAATGGTATGTAACAGAACTGTTGACCACTTGTCAAAATCAAGAAAAGATTGCAGAATCCCAGAAAATAAGAACGGATCCCAGATTGAACAAAAAGTTGGAAACCTGCATAAGGGTCCTGGAGCCGAATGCTGCTCACTGTAAGCCTCCTGAGGAAGATGTGTGACTGTGGGTCAGTAGGAAGGACATGGACTTGAGTACCCTACTGTTCTCTATGTGTGTGTGTGTGTGTGTGTGTGTGTGTGTGTGTGTGTGTGTGTGTGTGTGTGTGTGTGTGTGTGTGTGTGTGTGTGTGTGTGTGTGTGTGTGTGTGTGTGTGTGTGTGTGTGTGTGTGTGTGTGTGTGTGTGTGTGTGTGTGTGTTTCTTTCTGTTAACCACCAGAGTATTTTGTTCATTTCCATACAGTCAAAAAGGAGCAGAGTGATGGCTCTGCCGTCCCAGAGGATCTTTCCTCTCAGACATGTAGCGCTCCTGGAGACACTCGACCTATTTAAATATTAACATTTCCTCCTTCTGTTTGCTTTCATTCAGAGTCACATTGTGGGAGTGAAAGGAGTCATATGTTCATAACCTGCCCTCTCATTACCGGCATGAAGCTCTAGTAATGTTGTCTTTAACATAGTCTTTCATTTCATTTAAAAAATATATTTTACCATAATTAGGAGTGTGAGATCAGAGTAGAGATGATGGATTGCAGAAAATACAGATTTTTGGCTTGTAGTATGAGTATTAATTTCAGGGTAATATTGTACAGGTATATATAGTATGTTTCTTTGTTATTCATCTAGTGCCATGTTTCCTTTATTAAGATTTGAATAAGACAAACATCAGCTGACTTCACCAAGAGAGCTCCTGCACTTTGGATCAACCTTGCTGCTCAGTTTCTATAAAATATTACATTTCCCAAGCAATCATATTTATAAAGTAAAGCTGTACTGTACTGACACTTAATTCATTTGTTTTGTCCTCATTTTTTATGACACGTCTTGATCTTACAGAGTATATCTGCATTGTTCTTTGCTATGGTTATATGTGTATATGTATATAAATATATATATATATATATATATATATATATATATATATATATATATACATATGTATTTGATTTACCTCCTTTTAAATGCTTGAAAGTAACATTAAAAAACTTGGCATGAAAATGTTTTTGTGTCCAAAGATTGTTGATTTGCTTATTTGATTGGATCCCCACGAGCCTCCACTACACCATCGTGGCATGTGTTAGTATCCTGTAGTTAGTATCCACATTAGAAATGCCTAAATCACAACAATGAAAGCCAAAGTCTGATGCAAAAGAAAAGAAACACCTAATACCCATCTAGAATATAAATAAAACCAGATCAAATTCATGAAGAGTAAAGCAGTAAACACCCGATAGACGCATCCTCCCCTCACTGATAAGAAGTTGTGCTCTGTGATCTGTTGGATACTGGAGATACTGGTTTGTGTGATGGTATTCCTCACACTGCAGCCGAGGTCAACAGGTACATGAGATTGTTCCCCCAACTGACACTGGAACCGACACTGCTACCTCCAGAGCCACCAGGCGCATCCCAGTGGGACTCCCTTATGAGGCTGGACCATCAGGCCAACCCGTTCTCCCTCCCAACTCGTCATCTTTCACCCAGGAACAGCTGTTTGTGACCTTTGACCTCTCTTTTATTACCTCACTAGCGTAACTTACGTAGCTTACTTAACGCCAGTTAACTAACAAGCTTAGTTATTTGAACCCAAACCACCATCTTTTCCTGAAGCCACTACTTGTATTGCATAAGTAAACCTGGAGGCTGAGTAAAACTACGTTGGAAGTTTATTTTGAAAAGACTCTGCATGTAACGAGTGACGCGGGAGGAGAACCTGGAGCGTCCCGGTCTGAAGCCGAGGGCTGTGAGTGTTTGTGTGTGTTTAGAGCGCCGGCTGCGGACCACCAGGCCCCGTCTGTTGGTCCCAGGCGGTTGGAGTGCGTGGTGTTACCTCCCTGCCTACGGACACGTTAATGCCTGTGTGTTAGAGTGTGCTGCACGTGTGTGAGTCCATGTCCCTTCTCCCGCAGGACGCCCTTCACCACGTTCATAATGAAGTCCCATGGAAAGAATGGTGGTGGGGGGAGGAGGGGGGGTATGTTTGTGCTGTTCATGCATGCGTCTGTGTTCCACTTGTTTTTCTCCCCGGTCGCCTTTTGAGCCGTGGCCTTAATTGGGAGCCCGAGCGTCCAATTAATTGCGAGCCAGCGCAGCCGTTTGGCACGGCAAACATGCGGTGGCCAAATAGAATGTTTCCGTCCCTACCCCGGCCTGCTCCCCCGACCTCCCCAACCCATCTAAGGCCCAGGGGACCTCCTCTTAGCTTACGAGCCGCACGGGTTAACAAGTTTCCGCCTGGCGCCTCATCCCTTCCACTTCACACCTCACACTTGGCACCTTGAGAGGGCCAAGTTTCCTCTCCAACCGGTGTCCTTTGTCAACTGTCCTGCATCTGGGTCACAAACAAGGAGGAGCAGTGAGTGAATGGAGGGGGAGGCTGGTGGAGGAGGAGGACAGGCGTGGAGAGAAGGGGATGCTGGGGAGTCCCTCGGTCCCTACTTCATTAAAACCAAATAAAAACGGGAGGTCATTTATCTCTTTCCCTGCAAAGCCATAAACACAAATAGGTTCACCGTGGTCCTCCCTCTCGCAGCCCGGGTATATATCACAGCAGATAAAGCCGGCCCGCGATGATAGCTTGTATTCAATTGGAATGTAAGTGAAATTTAAGATTGCTGATATGACTGGAGGGGTGTGGAGCCGCCGTGTTGGTATGCGAGCTGTTTGGTGTGTGAGAGAGGGAGATGAACCTGCACCTTCCCTCCTTATATCCTCACCGGAGACAACACTAAATCACCATCCAGCCTGAATGATGAGCGCTGCTGCTTTTCATTCTGCATTCAGGTGTACTGAAGAGTGAGCTGAGTACTGGGGTCTAATGGTGGACATCAAATGACAGTATACGTACAGGCTATTACAGGCTATACACATCATAAGTATACTGGGGTGTATTCTGCATTTGGTGTGTAAATCTTTACTTTGGAATTTGTGTATTTATGTCAAGTCTTCGGTCATAATCAATCTCAAAGTCATGCAATACTCATCCTCACTGGTAGGGCTGGTAGTGCCACTAACTAAAGTCTGCAATACAGGGAGCCAGGAAAAACTACTTTCTAGGATAAGATAAGATGAGATAACATGTATGGATCAGCAGAGCACTAGAAACTGAGCATGGCGGTAGAGAACAAAATGCCGGGAGGTTGAAGAGGAGACACCCCAGATATCACCATGTTATAACTTACATTAAGAATTTTGTTTTGTGAAATTGCATGTTGTTTTAAGTGTTTTGTTTAAATAGGAAAATGAGGCCTTATGTTCAGAAATATTCATAATGTTAGTTTGCATACATTTACAGAACAAAATTCTCAAAATTGGATGAAGCCAGGTTCTAAATTCTTGTTTCTTTTTTGTTTTCATGTTGACATATTAGGTTTGTACCAAGGGAATCTGGGAAATCTCTTGATATCACTCCATGAATCAGAAAATACTGCCATAATAAGAAATTATCATCTTGATCATGCTTTGAACCTTCAGGATATAAATAGTAATGAAAGTGGAAAGTCTGGTGTATGGGAGTGCACTGAAGCAGAGCTTTCTGGCTCAGAGTTTAAGAAAAAACTAATTTAGAGAAGATATATATATATAGAAAGGTTGTATATATGTTTATTTCATGTGAACGGAAGTGACCATATTTGGACTGAGGAGGAGTGATGTAGAGATGCCGTATACAGCAGCAATCTGTCAATCACAGTAAACCCCGCCCCTAAAGCATCTTCTGCTTTATGGTCTGTTTGACTCTACTTGAAACTAGATTGAGACATAAACTCATGTTTACTCATGGTCCTTGACCTTTGACCTCCTCCCAGTGGATTCTGTGTGTTCTGGTCTGGTGTTCAGAGACAGTTGGTGTTGTCTCCAGTCCAGGTACTGTTTCACTGATGTAATGTTCTCCACAGCTGTCACGTGAGGGTGTCATGATGACGCCACACAGACACCACTCCCCCCCTCCAAATCCAACCATAAGCCCGATGTGATCCTGGAACAGGCGTTACTGTGTCCAATCTGACTAACGCACAGTGATTGAGTGAACACAAGATGACCTATGAGTCTCCCTGCAAGACAAGACCGCAGGATCACATGTTGAAGCCATGAGGCCCACTCCCTGATGGGAGGGGATCAAGTCACTCAGGACCAAGTCTTTTTTTGTTTTTGTCAAGTCGAGAACTCACAAACAGTCTGACTCAAGTCAAAGTCACATGTGGTTCTTCATTGTGTTCTGTTTTTCATTTTGTCTGCTAGCTTGTCACGATAGCTACCAAAAAAAAGCTAATTTTTACAGCTAGTTTGCTTTGCTAATATGTGCAGAGTAATGACGTGTATCGGCCCTAAATGACAGGGAGGTGCTCCGTCATTGTGCTTGTTTCAAGTGGATTACAATTACCCACATTTAACCCCGATTAATGGATGATTGGTTGTGACAGGGAACCCCATTCCATACCCTCCTAACCCCCACCCCTCTTTCTCTGGCTCTATTTCCAGACAGAGTGGGAACCGTGAGGGAAGTGACAATGAAGAATCATCCCTGAACTCCGTTTATTACGGCCTGGCTGGGAGAGAAGAGCAGGGAGAGGAAGAGAAGAGGAGGACAAGATTACAGGAAGTTTTTTTTTTTTAATGGCATTTGTGCTTCCACAAACTCCCCTGAAACCATCCGCCACTGGGGGATACTGCTTTTGATGTCCAGGAAAGCTGGTCCTCTGCGGCGCTTTGTTAGCAATGTGTTGGCATCGAGTCCAGTGAAAGAGTCCAACAGAAAAAAAAATATTGTTGCATCCTAAAATAGTGCATTTGAGTAAAGTTGCCACTTGAAAAGCAGATCATTGTAGCAGTTCTCATTTGTTTCAGCTTTCCCGCACATGGTGAGAACGTATCAAAGCTGCACTAATGCACAGTGATTGGTCTGTTCCAGATGCTTTTCTCCTCTGTTGCTCTTTCAAAATGAAAGCCTAAAACCCTGACAGCATTTGAATGTTACATGGAACTTACAGTATATTCTCAAATAGTAATGTTTTAGCATAAACTGTAGGAAGAACCAGGCCTATTATAGTATGGCCAGACACTAAACTACAATACAGTACATTTAACCATATTTTAGTTTTCTGATATGCTTCTGTTTTGATTTGTTGTTTATCCTCACTTAACACTTCCTCCATGTTTACCATCTTCATGAAGACCATTCACATGATGCCAACAGAGGCATGTCATCGTCACGCCTCTGGTGCTCAAACAAACTCATTCAGGTATTGTTCACATTTGATTCCACTTCGGTGTTGTTTTTCTCTGGTAAGCTGTTGTCAATGGAGCTCAATTCCCTGCAGATGTTTCACATTAAAAGCCTTGCTGTTGCCAGACAAGAATGTGAATACTGTTTTGTTTTATACAAAGCAAACTTTAAAATAATTCTCAAATTAAATTAAATTCAATTGAGTTTATTTGATATAGCCCAAAATCACAGAAATTTGCTTCACTGGGCTTTACAATCTGTACACATACGACATCCCTGTCCCGGGATCTCACATCAGATCAGGAAGAACTCCTGGAAAACCTTCAGGAGAGCAACAGAGGAGGATCCCTCTCCCCGGATGGACAGAAGCAATAGATGTCATGTGTACAGAATGAACCTAACAGAGTTACAGCACATTCAATGAATATGTGTATGAGTAGTGGGCATGGACCACGATCCAGATAACCTAGAATACGTTTACGTCAATTTTAACTATAATTATTATATAAAAGAGGGATTATGGAAAGCTTTTATTGTGAAAGCTTTTATCAGTGCAGGAAATGTATAGAAGGCCTATCGGCAAAGTGAAAGAGATTAGTGAAAGTTTCTGAATGAAAATAGACGTTTCTGATTGGAAACGGGGCTCAACGGAGAGGTGAGTATGACATGACTCTGATGGACCCCCCTTCATGATGTTAATGATTTTATGGTAAACAACGGAAGACATAAAATGACGATCCTGACAAGACGGGGCTGTCACAACCTGAAATCAGTCCTTGCTCATGACCGTACCCAACAATTAAACTAAATTTGGACCAGTAGTTTGAGTCTAATTAGTGAGGAAGGCTGGCTCTCCTCTGTTGCGCCCCCATGCTGTGACTTTGGCTGATGAGACGGCTGGATTTTTTTTTTACATGAGCCATTATTCCAATCCATCTCCCTCCTTATCTGCTGTCTGGAGCCACAGAGGAGTGCAGGTTAGTGGGAGAGAGGCCTGCTACTTCCTGTCCTCTGAGAGCCAGAGACAGACAGTACGGTGGTGAGCGGGAGCGCTTGTTTAATGGACTGATGAGTGATAATCCAGAGATGTACACACACTTGTAGCTCCTTTCCCTGTACATCCTTCCCATACATCATGGGGAAACACTTCGTAAAATTCCTTCCGACCTACTCATGCTCAGTCAGCTCTTACTTACCTTTCCCAAGACATCGACTTCAGGGGTCTTCAGGTGTTGTAAAACATTAACACACACCATCATCCTCTCTTGTAAAAGGCCAGCTGTAGTTTGTGTATTAAGCCGCCCACAGCCTGCATCATTAAATAAAGCAAAGGTGCCCCTCTATTATTACAACTATACAAATGTGCATGTATGGGATTTGGAATGACTTCATATCAGAGGACTTGTTTAACAAAGGTCTAATGTCTGTTAAAGTTCAGATGCAACAAATGGAAAAAAAGATTGTCTATTTATTTATAGATTATGTGTACCATTACCAAATGGCTAAACACTGGAAAGCACTGCAGAGATTAAAGTATCCAAGACTGACCGCAGGAGAGGTAAATGCTGAAACATGCCCCAGCCTTGCTAAACCAACCCATTCCATCCATCCACCCATCCATCCATCCATCCATCCATCCATCCATCCATCCATCCATCCATCCATCCATCCATCCATCCATCCGTCCATCCATCCATCCATCCATCCATCCATCCATCCATCCATCATCCATCCATCCATCATCCATCCATCCATCCATCCATCCATTCTATCCATCTACCCACCCACCCATCCGTCCATACATTCACCCACCCACCCATCCATCCATCCATCCATCCATCCATACATCCATCCATCCATCCATCCATTCACCCACCCATCTATCCATCCATCCATCCATCCATCCATCCATCCATCATCCATCCATCCATCCATCCATCCATCCATCCATTCTATCATCTACCCACCCACCCATCTATCCATCCATCCATACATTCACCCACCCATCCATCCATCCATCCATTCACCCACCCACCCATCCATCCATCCATCCATCCATCCATCCATCCATCCATCCATCCATCCATCTACCCACCCATCCATCCATCCATCCATCATCCATCCATCCATCATCCATCCATCCATCCATCCATCCATCCATCCATCCATCCATTCTATCCATCTACCCACCCACCCATCCGTCCATACATTCACCCACCCACCCATCCACCCATCCATCCATCCATCCATCCATCCATCCATCCATCCATCCATCCATCCATCCATCCATCCATCCATCCATCCATCCATCCATCCATCCATCCATCCATCCATCCATCCATCCATCCATTCACCCACCCATCCATCCATCCATCCATCCATCCATTCTATCATCTACCCACCCACCCATCTATCCATCCATCCATACATTCACCCATCCATCCATCCATCCATCCATCCATCCATCCATCCATCCATCCATCCATCCATCCATCCATCCATCCATCCATCCATCCATCCATCCATCCATCCATCCATCCATCCATCCATTCATTATCAGCCCCTTAGTCCGGGGTCGGATCGTGGTGACAGCAGGCCCAGCAGGCCGACCCAGGCTTCCCTCTCACGCAACACTTTCCAGCTCATTCTGGGGGATCATTCCCGAGGCGTTCCCAGGCCACACCAACCCAGTCACAGATAAAAGTTTCTGCAAGCCACAGGATATGGTGAATGTCAAGCATTTCTGAATTAAACATGAGTTTAATAAATCTGTTTCATATCAGCCTCGCATTCAGCTTGCAGGAACGCACAATGCCACGTGATTAATGTTGTGAAATGTTTCCAAAGGTTGAGGCACACAACTGCTCTGTTACAGTGAGAAGAAAGATTATGGTTTGTGTTAAAATAAAATCATTAAACCATGATGTAATAATCATAGCAATGTAACCTGCCCAACTGCCCTTAGCGGTCGTTCTTACATAACAAGGGACACAACATTAAGTACAAGCATAAAGTTGATTACTTTTGGTGACACGTGGGACACAAACAGCAGTCTCCTGGGTGACAGTCCTGTGTGTTTTGACCCATCCACCAACAACATGGTGGTGGTAGCTTAATATATCACATCACCTGCGCTGGGCAAATGCTAAAGCATCCAGAACAGCCGTATCCGTGGTCTAACCAACACGATGGCAGCGTGTGTTTTCCTGCTGCCTGGCTGGCTCACCAGACTCACGCTGGTAGAGCATTTTAGGCTGTAAGATTTAAGTGGAGAAAATGTTGCTCATGACGAGGATCACTGGCTGATTATTACGACATGATGAAGTCACGTTAAGGTGTGAGATTGTCTGCCAACACTGGCGTGCACATATCATGGACTCTATCCTGCAGTTCTGATCAATCGATGTCTGACTGCAAGGCCCTTTGACTGTTAAACAGCTGCAAATATTTTATTAAACTAATAGCTTGGATCACATTAGTCCTCTTTCTGGTCATTTTGGAACTGGCAAACATCTTCCTAGCTAATTTAAAGCATTGAAACTGGTTCCATTACTTAACTGTTGAGGCCTTCTATAATATCTGCTACTATTGTACCTGGGCCTTCACACAGAACTGGAACCCATTATTTCCTATGGCTCAGAGACAAGCTGAACTCTCGGGGTGACTTGAAGGATAGGGTCCTCCATTCATTTGCTTTTTCAATTTTGCGTTTCTCATAAAGCTTAACCTATATCCTATTTAATTAATTCTGCCAACTGATCCAAAATAATACTTGGAATACACTATTCCATGTATAAAATGTCCTCACTCCATCTCCCTGTGACTTTGACTCTGTCCTGGGCTGTTCCATTCCCTCATCCTGGGCTCTCGGACAGTCAAACAGAAATGTTAAAATAAAGATGTGCATTTGAATGGCTCTCTCCATAACTCTTCCCAGCTGCTGGTGACCTCTGCCACACTATGCAGCCCGGCGATTGAATCTCTTGCCTGATCCAGACTGCACTTTCTGGGCCTCCGTCCCACCTTTGCCCCTGAACCCCCGACACCTTTGCATGCGGCTCGTCGTGTCTGTAAGTGGGTTAGAGCTCGGCTTAGCCTACCTGCCTTTCACTTCCATCCGGCTGCGAGGGGTCAGCCGCAGCAGAGGTCTTAGGGAATGTCCTTTTTTGAATGACATCCATATTCTCAGCAGCGTGGGAGAACATGGAGAAGGGGAGGGGCCTCAGGGATCAGTGGGGGGGTTAAACGAGGGAGAGAAACAGCACTACTTTGGATTTGAACTTCAACTTGACCTCTGACCTCCCTCTCCCTGGCTCGGATATCAAAACACAGAACCATCTGCCTCTTACTGCAGGGCTAGCGGGGAGCGTGGGGTTAATATCATACACTTAGGGAGCAGAATACAGACTGCAATTATCTTTTATTCTCAGACAGGATCCTATTATTTGATCCCGGAGTCGCGACAGATGGACGGGGGCCCGTCACATCCTCTCTCTCTCGCTCTCCTCCGCTGCCATTCCTGTGCAAAGCCAAGCTGGAGGGTAGGGCGAGTGAGGACGAGGACATAATGGTGAGAGAGGGCGAGGAAGGGGCGGGGGAAGGGTGAGAAAGGGCGCGGGGTGAGGCGAGGTTGCGGGGAAACCTGAGCCTGGAAGGGCTGGCCTCCTCCTCCTCCCTCCTTCATCTATCCATCCATCTCCATGGGGAGAGGGAGCGTTTGAAGGAGACGCAGTTCACAGTAAGAGGAGGAGGAGAGTGGAACAGCTGGTGGAGTGGGCCAGATTCAGTTTCTTTACCTGATTATGATCTTTTGTAAACTATATCTCCTGAAATAATCTTAAAGCTGCACTAAACATCTCCATCTTCACAGTGGATCAAGTGACAGTGTGTGATCTGAAAGGAGAGGTCTGTTGTGACTCTGCAGAGAGATTTTGCCTCTTTCAGCTCATCGTTTTGCTTTTTACGACTTTGGTTCACTCTCATCAACCTGGTTCCCACAGCAGCAGCAGCTGTGTCCAGGGAAACAGTCTCTACCGAGCCGGTGACTAGCCGGTGAACACTGGAGCATTCAGGCCGAGATCTTTGTCACAGACATATTTAAGATACGACGCAAGCGCTACACAAATAAGGGTTCATCATCCTCGAGGCTTTTCTGCAGGCAGAACCAGGCCAGTCCCCTTGGCTCCAGTCCTCGTGCTAAGCTATGCTAACCGCCTTATTATGAAGCATACTGCTCTTCTTCCAAGACCCGCTCAGTAGCAGTCGAGCACGGAGCAAGGACCAAGCAAGGATTGGCCGGGCGTCCATGCTCGCACAATGGGAAGGAGGCCACGCACAAGCGTTGGATTTTGACACAAACAAAGCTTTTTCTGCCATCTCTGCCATGTCTTAGCAACATGCATTTGATTATAGAAGAAAAACAACAAATTAACCAATAACGTCTAATAACTTCCACAATGTCCCCGTTAGCAAAGCCAGCAGTTGACAGATGTCCTTTGTTCTGGCCATCATCTTTTCCCCCTCTCGCAAGGCTCTCACACATTGCTTTGTGGACAAAGCAATGTGTTTAATGCATGTTAGTGCACGTGAGCGTGCTCTGCTGGTTAGCTCACGGCTGCCAGTAGAGATGCACTGAATCTCATATTCAGCACCTTTAATACCATCTAGTGCTAACGATCTTCACTTACATGTGCAGGATTTGTTGCTCTCCTGAAGGTTTCTTCCTTTTTCCCCCTTTCCAGGGAGTTTTTCCTGATCCGATGTGAGGTCCTGGGACAGGGATGTACAGATTGTAAAGCCCTCAAAAGGCAAATATGTATTTGTGATTTTGGGCTGTACAAAATAAACTGAATTGAATTGAACCTTGATTCACATCTTTGTTTTCTGTATCAATGTTTTAAAAATTAAACTCTTAAGAAGTTTGTGACTATGTGGTCAGTATGCCCCCAGAAATGATCCTCAAGCCACACAATATTTCTCAGGGTTTGTCCCTGATGAATGCCCAGATGTTTTTGTTGTGTTTTTTTTCCTTCAGATTAATAAATCATGAATATCAGACCCGAGTCTCCAACACAGATCATGATATGCATACATTTGTGGGAGAAAATATTGAGGTTAAAAGATTCATTAAGTGTATTCCCCAAATCCAGCTCATCCATGTACAAGTGCATGTGCACACACACACACACACACACACACACACACACACACACACACACACACACACACACAGTGAGGGCTGTGCAGGCATGTTTTCCAGGCAGACATCTGAAAGTGGATCCTCAGAGCTGAATTTCCATGTCGTATCGGGCCCAGGAGAGCTGCTTTACAGGGCAAAGAACCAGCCTCGCTCATTTAATTACCGCCTATCAGTGGCATCGGAGTGTGTAGCTACCAGTTTAAATGGAAAGTGGGATGAAGCGGGCGCCGGCATCGAGGGCAGGGAGCGAGCTCGTCGAGCTGCTCGAACACTTTGTGCATAGATTTGAAACTTTGCTCTCTGGGAGCTGTTGTTTATCTCACGGACCTCCATGCAAATGTGAAATGTGTAGTGATTTAGGGAATAAGGCCGAGCACACATGGTATCCACTCTGATGTCCCCTTACGATAACACAGTTTAATGCTTTGTTATGCATTGCACTCATGAGTAGAATATGGGTTGGTTTGGAAGCAGTGTGAATCCAACATAATTAGGATCAGTTATGAGATCTGTTTAATACGGTCCCGAAGGAAGGAGTCTTTCGGCACTCTCCACTCACTCAACTGACTGGAGACAGACTGCTGCAGCTCCATCACTCAAGGTTCCACGATAAAGTCTTGAAGGGAAATCTTTCCTTTATCATTAGTGTAATGTTCCAGTGTTTGACTCCGGCAGCACAGGACTTCCTCAAGGACGCGTCAGCAGGACGGAGGCCTCCTGACACCGAGAGCTCACCAGCCAGACAGCCTGCTGCTCCAGAGATGAACATCCTCAAAAAATGCACTTTATTAATAGCTATTTCCCCGCAGGTGCCCGACTGACATCACCTCCATAATCCATATGCTCCACACATCTCAATGGATTTCCATTACATTTGGTATTGATAACTATGAGGCACGGAGGTAGATTCTTCATAACCGCAGTGACCCCTTTACACTTCCTGTCTGCCTTATTCCTGCCCCATGATGCTTTGGTGAGAGCTGGCTCGGCTGCAAGTATAATACATGATCCCAAGATATTAAAATATCCATTCATGTGTAATTATTTAAATAATAGTATAATCATTGCTTTTTATTTTTTTTATTTTCTTAAAACTAGGTGAAAAAGTGAGAAAATGTGGAGACATGTATTGATATCACAGGCCAATACACATTCAAAACTCTTTCTCTGTCACTTTATATATTAATATGAATATTTATATATACATATGTATTCATTACAGCTGAGGACATGGATATCAAACCCTTTACTCTCTCAGAGTTCAGATCTTCCGTTTCAGGACCTAGACCAGCTGGGGAAATAGAATTAGTCAAAGCATTTGATACGTTTCCTTAATCAGCAATTACTCCGGAAAAACGAAAGCCCTCTGAGTAAGAGACAGGACAAAAGGGAAGTCACGCGGGATCTGTTCTCCAGCTGACCGCAACTCTGATGTTCCACCACAACATTCTTCTGTGGCCCCGGTGTGGGACGTTGCCCGGGGCTCCCCACCGGCCCTCAGTGTTCACTGAATGAGCACGACTTCCCCACGGACCGCTGACAAGCTCCTCCACCTCCCAGCTACCGCAGCTCGGGCCTGGTCACAGAGAGCGGCGCCTGGGGCCAGTCTACCAGCCGGACCCTGTCCCCCACCCCCCATCCAGGGCAACAAAATGGGCTCCCCAAGGACTGAGTGCCCCTCCCTCATGACACACATATTGTCTGTGTCTGAAGAAAGTAGTGCTGCCTCAGAAGGCAGCTATATGAAGGCTTGTGTGATGTACAGGACTGAGTGGCGAAGAGTGACAGGAACATACAGAACATGAAGAAAGATGAAAGATTAAAGGGGAGTTCTTATTTGTCAAACGCGGTTGGTTTTCTCTTATGATTGTGGCCCTTCTGACTGGAGGTCACTTTGCACCTGCCGTTGCTGTGGGAGAGATTTGGGTAAAGTTACTTTCAGCAAACCACCAATGTAAACCCATCCCACTCATTATTAGATGGCCAGAGCCACTAACGAGGTCTAAAGAGCAAGGACGTCACATAGAGAGAGTGTGCGTGTGTGTGTGTGTGTGTGTGTGTGTCTTTCACAAGAGGACTTTCACCCAGGAGAACACTGTCTTCCTTTGGTTATGTAACTTACATACTTAATTAGCAGCAACCATAATCAACTCATTTTACTTGACACACTTTACTAAACCTAACAAAGTACCATTGAACCTTTAAACCTAGGTTCACTTTATTCTTGTTGTCCATCCCACCCCTGACTCTCGAGGGCAACCTGTGCTGCGTAGTGTGAAGTGTAGGACACTCACTACTCAGACTGTGCTGTCATCTCAGTGTGTAAACGTTCACCAGAGGCGGTGTTTGGAATGATTCATGCTAGTTGAGGTTCATCTGGAGAGCTTCAGGAGGCTTTAATGCAGTCTTGCTAACAAAACGTCTCAAGTTAGCGTGACCCATAGTCAGAGCGCTATGAGAATAACACCCAGGTTATTTTATATATTATGCCAGATTTTTTCTGATTGAACCACTGTAAGAAATCCAGTGCGACCCACTAACTCCCCTGGTTAGCCTCTAATAGAAGCTTCATGGCCCTTGGTGTAAATGACTTAATAACTACGTCCACATTGGTTTATTTGCTCTTAACCTTAAGAGCCCCAGACGTTTTTCAGCCAAAATTGCAAATGTTTTTTTCTCATGCTAAATCATGATCATCTCCTCATTCACAAGGTCTACTTGAAAAATTAAAAAAGCTAAAATATACAGAAAACTCTTGTGAAGATAGATAATAAGGCCATATATGTGTTAGTGGTATATTGGTTTAAGATAGTACACAGAAAAGAAGAAAAAAAAGATTTCTCGAAAAATACATTTTAAAGTTAATTATATTATTTTTTCTTAACTTTACATCAAAGACTGTAATTATTATATAAAGTAGCTCAATATTGTAGGAGTATCTGTGCGAAGGTTGGAGTTGATTGAGTGAAGTTAAGTATTTTTAATAATTATTTTAGTTCGGACATGTCGAGAAGTGTGGAAATTCAGAAAGTTATGAAAGCACCACAGCTCGTCCTACGGCCCTTAAATGCACCTTCACTGCAGCTGTCTGCAGCCGGGTCAGACCTACAGTTTGCACTCAAAAACTAACGGATTATCCATATTCCAGCCAAAAGTAAGTCAATTTTCATAATTTTTGCTGGACACAAATTACTTTCTTGTGCATATCTTTGCAATGCTTTGTATGAGAGTGGAATGATTCTGTCAGTTCTCAGGATTCCAAAACCGTTGAGTATAGCATTCTAGCTAGTTCCTAACTTCTTCTATCATCATTTTTCAAAAACGAGGGGGTGCATTTTGAGTCAGTTTGGGGGTAACTTTCAGTCATTTTGAGTCATAATTATGGTTTATGTTAATTTGTATTGTGTAATAGTGTTTTAAACATCACACAAATGACTTATATTGACTTGGGCCAGGATCAGATCTTTTTTTCTTCTTTTTTTGGATTTTTCTTGTATTTTCTGATATTCCTAGTCTCAGAGGCTGAACCCTCAACCTCCCCATATGGGGCGCTTTTGTGCTTATGGGGTTGGCTTTGCCAGCATGGCGTCCATTAGTCGCTGTGGCCAAATTTAAGAGCCATCGCTCGCACATCCAAATCAGAGAAGCAAGTCTTTGCTGCTGCCCTCACGTAGCAACATGTGGTCGGTCTGCAGAGAACGCATCGTCTGCAGAGAACGCATCGGACTGCAGAGAACGCATCGGACTGCAGAGAACGCATCGTCTGCAGAGAACGCATCGTCTGCAGAGAACGCATCGGACTGCAGAGAACGCATCGTCTGCAGAGAACGCATCGTCTGCAGAGAACGCATCGTCTGCAGAGAACGCATCGGACTGCAGAGAACGCATCGTCTGCAGAGAACGCATCGTCTGCAGAGAACGCATCGGACTGCAGAGAACGCATCGGACTGCAGAGAACGCATCGGACTGCATAGTCAATGGCCTAAAAAACCTAGAACTCTGTTATGAGGCTTTGGTCCCCTTTAATGTCTGAAGCACTCGTCTAGCTGTGCGTGTTGGGATGTGTGTCCCACTGGTTAGCTCACGGCCGCCACTCTGCACTGCTCTCATATGTTGATAACGCTGCCCCTCAATCAGAAGATCGGAGGTTCGATCCCCGGGTCCTCTAGCCACCGGCGATGTGTCCTTGGGCAAGGCACTTAACCCCAAATTGATCCTGCAGCTGTGCCTACAGTGTATGAATGTTAGCTACTTCTGATGGTCAGGTGGCACCTTAGCTCCTCCCATCAGTCGGTGAATGATGACAAGTAGATAAAGATATACAAGTACAGTCATGTACCACTGCTGTTGTTAGCGGCGACCTACCGGCTCGGCTGTCGCCATGTTGTGAACCGCTTGGAGTCAATGGGAATTCTCCCAATCTCGTACAGCACCTTTCAGGTTGACATAACGCCTGATTTCTTATTGATTTGAACCCAGTTCTAAGTTAGTGTGTTGAGTTGTGCGATCTGTGAGACTTCTTACATGTTTTGAAACGAATTTAAAGCCCCAGGATTTGTAATTATGTATTTTATTTAATATATGTCTTTGTTGGTCAGCCCACTGCCGGGTTTTGTTCTCTTCTAAATCGTGTTTTGTACGGGCTTAAGTAGTATTCCTGTGTGTGTGTGTGTGTGTGTGTGTGTGTGTGTGTGTGTGTGTGTGTGTGAACATGTCTTCCTGATGACCGCTGTGTCCAGCCAACACCACCGCCAGCACTCGTTCAAATTAAAGCTCCCATTTGGCCTGCGGTCGGTGTGCTCTGGCTCTCTGTTGTGTTGGAGGAGTTGTTGACACGAGTCCTGTTCCTCCTCTCTGAACACAAACAGCCTCTTGCACACACACACACACACACACACATGTACTGAGGAGAACCAACAGAGACACTTGAAAGAAACTGCTCACTCTTTTCTCCAAGATCCCATTTCTCGGCTGTTTCTCCCTGCATTGAAAAAGAAAAAAAGAAAACATGAAATTAAATGTGTGTACATTTTATCATGTCTGCTATCGCCTTTTGAAAATTGCAGGTAGCGGAGTGTTTAACATTCTCTTGTCAAGCGTCCTCCTGCTGGGACAATAAATGCCTGTCCAGTTTTGCTCACAGCGGCGGCTGCAGATTACAAACAGCAGGAGCACGCCGGAGTCTGAACACAAAACCGATAAGGACGCCTGTCTTAGTGCCGCCGCTTTGGCTGGCTTCTCCTCACGCCAGGAACCTGCTGCTTTCTAATATTTACACACAACTACAATGGCAAATGTACCGTAACTTCACCCACACACCTGGAATCACTGTGCATATTGGTGTGTGTTTTTGTCTTTTGGGAGATGGGGTCTGGGCTTTCTTTTTTTTTGACAAAGAGGGGAGAGGGAGGGCTAAATTACAGCACAAACTGAGTGAAATTTCCAGCGCATCTTTTCATCCAGGAGTTCCAGGAGGAGGTAGGTGTGGAGGATTGCAGCTGAGTTTTTATTCTACTTTTTTGGGGGCAAGTCTGGAAGAAAGACAGAGCTTCTCTTTGACTTTTTCAAGGCGAGGGTGGAGGGTGAAATGCAGATTTGCTGTCTGAGCTGTGACAATTGAAGAGCCAGGGAATGTAGAGGGAAGATGCAGGAGGCCACTGACACAGCATATTATTCACCACGGCAAGACAAAGAAGCCCATATGATTGAGATTAAAACACAATGGAAATCATTCTCTCTTTAAACTGTCAACACTTCCTGGAATGCATCTTAGACAATTGCTCGATTTACATTTATACTTTATTTCTTCCGTCAAGTGAAATCGGAAACTTTAAAGCTACAGTACGTCTTGTTTTTTTTGGCCACACGAGGGCAGCGCAGCGAGCGGGAAACATTTTAATAAGTTGTTATTGCTCACGCACTGCAGTGGGGACGGGCCGCTCTAAAACCTTTCTTTGTTCCTCTCACTTTGATCGTCTCAGGTTACGTCTCTCGGAGCATTGCTCTCTTTGTGCTCGGCCACCACAGTCCAGATGTTTGCCCACCGTTTCCCCTTTCATTAATAAGGTACAGGCTACACCTGAAGTCACCTTCAACCAGAGGATTCCATCAGCATGCACAGCTCTAAAACAAAAGAAGCACTATTTGTTTGATGCTATTAGATGTTAGTGTTAAGTCTGTTTCTTGTGTGGGATTTCTAAGTTTTTTTATTGACCGTTTCTTACAGTCTGCTGTTTGTCTTTTCATGTGAAACTTTCACAGCCTCTCTCGATTCTGAATCTCAATGGGGAACATTCCTGAAAAAAATAATGGTTAAATTATGAAATAAAAGAAAGTCGTGGCTGGAAGTGAATCATTTTGAAGAGCAGCACATTTTTGAACAGCTCAGCATTATCACCAAAGCAGGTCACCAGCACGGAGCTATGGAGGCGAGGCGCCATCAAAACACCCGGCACTGGAATCCTTTTGCAAAGAGTCACCGAACAGGAGCTGTACTCCGCCAGTGAAAATGTGCACACATATTTTACTTTAGGCGACATACTCTCTTGTGTTTGCGTTACTGTGACCTAAACCCTCAACGGGAACTACGGCAGGTACAACAACGGCAACTCGCGGACACACACGGTCCTCTGTACACCCACATATCCCGTGCATTCACACACAAACACAAAAACAACCCAAGAACAAAGAGAAGGAAAAAGGGAATAACAGTTTGACGGCTGCCGAGCTGCGAGGCAGAACACACCCCGGCAGATGTTCAGGCTGCATCCGAGCTCACATGACGACGATACAGCCTCCACACGCTGCAGCCGAGAACGCTCCTTCAAACGCCTCCACCGTCTCCAACGGACACGGCGCCCGAGCAGTTGGAAAGTTACACACTAAACTTCCAGGTTTAGTGATTTTAACTTTCAGTGTGACTTACGCATTGTTCGGCCACAAACAACTCCAGGGACCGTCTTTCGGTTTCACTTTTCTAAATAATGTACAAATTCAAAACACATTTTTCTTTTTGAAAAAAGAAAAACCAGAAACCATGGGAATGCAAAATAACACATTATGGTGGAAATATTATGGTGCGGTCGAACAGGCAAATAAGAAATGTTTTGTAAATGGCTGTATTAATAATGCAATTAATTAATAAGTAAATCACCTTCACTAATAACAAAGAAACAAAAGGTCCTTTGATTGAGGTTTGATTCGTGTCTTTTTAGGAGAACATTAATCATAAACCAAGTTATATATTATATATAGTTTTTGTTTCCTGACATACTGAACATGCTGAGGCAGTAGTGTATTTTACCCTGGGTAGTGTCCACAACCAGCTGAACCAATCAGAGCCTGGGGTCTGGACCCAGGGCTCCTTCAGCCAGTATTGACGACATCGGGATGCTCCCTGGTGTGTTTGTGCAGCTGGACACAGCTCAGAGTAAATACATCTGAAAGTGCCAAAGTGAGGGGTTAAAAACCGGATTCAGAAAATTGAGGTAATTCCCCCAGTCCCAGTGGAAATATCTGCTCTATGTTCAAGTGGTGGCCAGCTTCACATTGGAAACATAATACTGTTGGCCACAATAACACCATCAGAAGCTGCATCATTCAAGTCAGGCAATTAAAATAAATTGGTTATAGTCGGGGAAGGACTTTAAAGAAACAGTAGAAAACCTTCTCACATCCTGCGTGGTCCGAGTTACACGTAGCTGTCCGTCCCCCTTTACTCCATTACACCTCAACGGCCTCTCTGCCATGGGAGCCCTGGAAGCTCTTAAATACAGCATATGCAATTGACCCTTCGCTAAGCCCCGCCCCCTGCTGCTACTCCATCAGGCTGTCAGAGCGACAAAACCGTGGAGCCCACACTGTCACTAACTGCACTCTGAAGAAATATCTTCAAACTTTTCAAAGAGAAGCAGACAGAATAGTCTACAAAGTTTTATGAGAATATATCAGCATGTCAAACTGACTCAGCAGTGAAAACAGGTTCAAAAGAGAAAGACATCTTCCAACTTCTTTGGCTAGAGCATGTATTTGCCTGCTGGTTTGCACTGACCTTCATTGTTGCTGATGGATTGATTCTCTTGAAAACTGAGGAGTTAATTTCTTGCACATGAGTGTAACTAACCAAGTCGAGTAACTCGAGTCCAAGTCGAGTAAGTCGAGTCCAAGACGAGTAAGTCGAGTCCAAGTCGAGTAACTCGAATCCAAGTCAAGTCCAAGACGTGTAACTCGAATCCAACTTGAGTCCAAGTCGAGTAAGTCGAGTAAGTCGAGTCCAAGTCGAGTAAGTCGAGTCCAAGACGTGTAACTCGAATCCAAGTCGAGTCCAAGTCGAGTAACTCGAATCCAAGTCAAGTCCAAGACGTGTAACTCGAATCCAACTTGAGTCCAAGTCGAGTAAGTCGAGTCCAAGTCGTGTAACTCGAGTTCAAGTCGAGTAAGTCGAGTCCAAGACGTGTAACTGGAGTCCAAGTCGAGTAAGTCGAGTCCAAGTCGAGTAACTCAAATCCAAGTCAAGTCCAAGACGTGTAACTCGAATCCAAGTCGAGTCCAAGTCGTGTAACTCGAGTTCAAGTCGAGTAAGTCGAGTCCAAGTCGAGTAACTCAAATCCAAGTCAAGTCCAAGACGTGTAACTCGAATCCAAGTCGAGTAACTCGAATCCAAGTCGAGTTCAAGTCGTGTAACTCGAGTCCAAGTCGTGTAACTCGAGTCTAAGTCGTGTAACTGCAGTCCACGCCGCTGCTCTTTCACTGACTGCATGATCTGAACGTGAGCGACGTCAGCCTGGTGGCGGCATATGAACTCTACACATTCACACCCACGACCTGAAAACATCAGCTGCTAGAATGCAATGGGAAAACGTCTGAACTTCTGGACCCTTCACCAAACATACCATACTTTCCAGTTTCAACACTTTTGGGCCTCTTCCCGCCCCGCCCGACACTGACAATTGTCACAAACACGGAAAAACCCAGCGGCCCGGGGGAAGCGGTTATCGAGTTATTGGCGCGTTGGCCCGGGGAGGGGTGGCGCCCATATCACGAGAGCGGTGGTTAGGCCACCGCTGTGAGGCTGTCACGCTCCGCCGGTCGGAGGCCGACCACAGCCGACACATGGCCAACAGCTGCCTGGCAGGCCGGCCACTGGATAACACGGCCGTGCTCAATGAAAGACACCTCTCTCTGCAAGCAGAAAACATGCTCGTGTTGTGTTTAAGTGCTGTCCCTTTCCCCCCCACCCGCACATCCATTTGCCATCATTATGTACTACTGCCCCCTACTGCGGGACCGTGGCTGTGGCGCCCCCAAGGTCAGTGTCTGTGTGAGGGGAGGGGGGGTGGAGAGGAAAGCCAGGCAGGGGGGCTCTTTACTCCTGAAGAGGCTGGAACAATCGATGACGAGCCACCAGCCGCCACAGGGGCCCCCAAGGGCCCTCACAACACTGACATTAGTGTAGATGTCTTCCTCCATGGGGATGGAGGGGAGGGGCTGTTGGGAGTTAATGAGGGAGGTGGGGGTACCATCAGGGACGGTCCAGAAACTGGAGGACATGGGATGGAGAGGGGGGGGGATGGACAGCCTGTCAGCAGCTCCTCGTGTGTGAAATGTCTTCCTGTACTCTCACTCTAATGGAAACAACGCGCACCATTTGAAGCACGTTTCAACTATTTGAAAAAATGTCTGTCATAGCTGGACGCTCAAAAATGTGACATTTCAGCAGCAGGACCGAGATGGAGAGGAGGACCAAGAGCTGCACTTATTTGCAAATGCAAGCCCCCCGCTTCAGATTTGACCATGGCTATTCAGAAAATGTGCCGTCTGCTTTTAAACATATGCATTAGCTCAGCAGTGGTGCATTTATTCCTTCGAAGGTTGGGGAGGAGTCAAACGTGACATTCACGTTCATCTTGCTCGAGTGTTTAAAGTAGCATCTTCAGAAAGCCTCTTTTCCCACATACTTCCAACTCCAGTAAATGCATCACAACTGGGCTTGGCCCGCTTTCCTCACTGCAACCCTTCACCGGGCTGCACTCAGAGCCTTCAGACTTATGTCATTACTAGGGAGCCTTCAAGGGTTCATAAACAGCTTATTAACATGTGTAGCCGAGACGTGAAGTATATTACAAAGTATTCAGTAATGGATAACCAACATCTTTAACCTTTTATTATTGAGAAGAAAGAATAAACCCTTTTCAGAGGGATTCTTCTCAAACTGGCAACATAAGAGTTATTGCTATTCATGTCATGTAGCTAATCAACAAAACCCTAAAATCTGATTATCCTGGAACTAAAGCTGAAGCTAATTCAACTGTCACCAGAAGGTGGACAGGTAGAGACAAAGGGAGAGAAAACTTCTGGCCATCCACCCTGAAACCTTCAATTAAAACAAAGATGGACAATTTAATTCCTTCTTTATTACAGTAGATCCGGCTTCAACCACACCAAACACAATCAAACATCAACATGTAGCAGTGTGTAACAGATAGAAACCATATAAAAGTTGAAAAGGAGACTTAAGAAGTAGAGGAAGGACAGGAGTGAGGAGGAGTGAGGCGGTGGGTGCTTAGGTGCTGCTTTTCTTGGGTCTGCCTCTGGATCTCAGGGCTAGTCCGGGGGACGTCTGGGTGCCCATCTCCACCAGTCTGGCTTTGGGGTCGCTCAGTTTTCCAGTGCTGGGTGCCTTCCTTGGTCTCGCAGTTTTTTTGGGACTTTTCTTCACTCCATTTACTTCTGAGGAGGAAAAAACCATGATGTTTACGCACTAAAGCCAGACACCCTACTTCCTACAACCCTTCGGTCAGTCTGAACTCAATCACTGAACGCATGTTGGATTATCGGTCCATTTAAAAGCTGTGTTCTTTTCAATCAAAGCACAAAGACATTCACCACACAGAACAAGGATGGAGCTCTTTGAAATGCTCATGGAGTCAAAACAGAACACTTGAATAAAATGAAACTTGTATTGAATTTCATGTTGAGCAGTTTTTATTAAAAATTAACTTTGCATTTGGTCACATCTGGTAGACCGATCGTGATCGACAGCACGGCTGGCAACCCATGAACGTGTCTTGAACTGGAACGTAGTATCACTAACTCATCAAGTGAGCAGAGAACAACGGCTCCTGACAGGAAAAGGGCTAAAGAAGGAAACTTTTTAATTTACCTCTTTTCTTTGGGATTCTCTTTTTCTTGATGAGACCTCCATCTGTCTCACTCTCATCGGCTTCATCCTCCACTTTCTTTCTCTTGATGGTCTTCTGGAAGGAAAATGAGGAGAGGGGGTATCCAGTTAGTGACGAGAGGAAGACGGTCAACAAAGATGAAGGTTTCTCACAATCTCTGCTAGTATACAGAGCAGAGGTTCCCATGAACTAGCACTGCATGGCCTCTGTCAAGAGAGAGGAGAGAGAGCGCAATCCACTCCTCCGTCCGTCCCCCTCCTTCCTTCCCGGGCCTCTATAATGAAGCTACACTCAGCCTGAACTATCACTCACACTCAGCCCCCCTTTCCATTTTTGCCTCCATTTTGACAATTGCTACCTCATGATCACCACGCAGCGCCCGCTGAGGTGAACAGATTGGCGGCATAATTACATACAATAACCAGCGCCGGGGCCCGGTAACCTTTCAGCTGGCAACTCCATGTCCCCAGTGGTACCCTCCATATGCACCGAGCGAGAAATAAATATATAAATATATAGAGAGCAATAGAGGGAGACTGTACATGAAGAAACATAGTAAGATGAAAGCAAGAATCAAATAGTGTGATTGTGTTATAACTAAATGTTAAATGTAACACTATTGATACTTATACCGTTAACATGTTCAACTATGGAGTTATTGTTACATCTAATTGCAAAACCAGTCAAATTCAACCATTGTTTAATAGCTATTGTTCCCCAAATCAACACCACATGGACTTTGGAGGAAACAAACAAGGAGCTTTCTACTGGATGTTGTGCGTTCACAGTAAGGTGTGTAACTAGCAGAGCCAAGCGGAGACGGGGTGGAAGCAACAACCTCCATGTAGCATTTACTCATGATACAAGACTTCTTTCCATAATGATTTTTTTTTCATGTTGAATGACTGATTTACAAGAAACCTATTAGCACATCAGGTAAAATAAAACAAGATTTAAAGGGTGTGTGTGTGTGTACTGCTGGAAACCAGCTCGGTGAGAGCTCTGGAAGGTTCCTTCACTTGAGTGGCATCTTTATGTCATTGTCCAGATTAAAATATTGATTAGTGACGTTTTACTAATATTTCAGAGCCAAAGAAACATGTCAGTGATAACTGAAGTGCACAAGACAAAAGACAAGTCAATTCAAGACATTTTAATTATTCATAAGAATTTAGATTGACTGTATCCTTAAAGAAAAGGGTGGATGGGAGGACGTTTTTTTTAACTAGGGATGCAACGATACCGTTTTTTACAAACCGATACGAGTACGAGTATTTTTATTTGTGTACTTGCCGATACCGAGTACCGATACTTCTTAGATTTGGTCTCCATGAAAGTGCAATTAATTTGGAGGCAGATTTTATTTTATCCTCTGCAGATTATGTCAAGCCTATAGTACAAAATTAACAGAAGGCTATCCCAAGCTTTAAACTTCTCGTGGAAGTCCCTCTAATGTCGGACCATAAAACGCCCCCGTGTCCGGGTTCATAATGTAAGCGATAATTTTAGGGATCGAGCAATTATATAGGAAGCTGTGTTCCAAGTTATGTTTCCGGTGCTTTTATTGTGGAGGGAGAAACGGAAAGGAAAAGAGGAGTGGAATTGTGGGATACGTGTGTGAAGGAGATAAAAAAGTGGTTCAAGTTACCCTGGAGCGTGTTTTCATTTTATTATAATTACAAATATAGACACACAACAGACACTCGGCTACAATAATATCATCCGTAGCCGCACAACAGCGTCTGAATGAGGCCGCTGCCAGCGCTACTTCTGGCGGACCAGCAACAGTTTCATTCACACCGGCAGGACGGCAGTCATTTTTTACTGTGTGAACGCAACGCACATTACTCTACACACCTTGCTGCAAGAGCCGCAAGAGAGCGACGAAAGAGCCGTATGCGGCTCTGGATCACGGGTTGCCGACCCCTGCCCTAGACGTTGAAGTCAGGTAGGACAACAAATCTTTTTCTCCACAAAGCGCGACCAGTTTGTTGTAGTGAAATACTGTTGAGTGGTATCGGTTCTTGGTATCGGCAATTGAAAACGAATACGAGTATGAGTATTTTAAAGCAGTATCGGCCCGATACCCGATACCGGTATCGGTGCATCCCTATTTTTAACCAATGCTAAGCAATACAAATAAAGAATACTGCCAACTATGGCAGTATTATGAATCATCGGGGGCTGACGGACCGTGAACATTTAGTTTTCTTGACATTAAATAAAAATAAATGAAGGTATGTCCGCACGGAGAAATTATATTCTGATAGAATTATGACCGTGTTTCCCAGATAAGAGGCGGACGGTGGAGGGGAAGAGGAATACCATATGATACAGTCAGCAATGATATTGGATTTTATTCTGTTTTGATGATAAATACCTATTCTAACATTTCCTAATTAAAGATTAACAATGTTTTTACACAATGTGTTAACAACATTCCTGCACTTCCATTTCTATTTCACACTTGTACTCCACTACAAGTATTTGGCCGCTTAACCGACGAGTCAGTATGTAGATTGAACAGGTTAAAATATGATTGGATAAATTAATATGCATCATTATAAATGAATGTGAAGTTAAATTAGTCCCACCTCTCAAAGCTGCATCATTAAAGTGAGGCTTCAATAATCCAAAAACAGGCTATAAAATATATCAGAAATAGGCCATTTTGCATAATGAGTACTTTTCCCTTTAATACTTTATAACAGATTTTAAGCCACTTGGCAGCAGCTTGTAAACAATGTTGTGTCCATCTGGCAAATGAAAGTCAAAGATGTGTGTGTGTGTGTGTGTGTGTGTGTGTGTGTGTGTGTGTGTGTGTGTGTGTGTGTGTGTGTGTGTGTGTGTGTGTGTGTGTGTGTCTCACCGGGGCGCGGGGTGAAACGCCTCCACTGACAGGAGTGAAGTTCAGCTTGCCGTCGTCTTTAGCCTGGATGGCCTCCAGTCCGGCCTGCAGGATGGAGCGCAGCTTCTCGTACGGCGGTTTGTCTTCGTAGCCCAGAGCTGTAACCTCCTCCATGAACCTCTGGATCTCAGCTGCAGCACAACAGAGCAACAGCAGCCAAAGACTAAGTCTGTTTTCTCTCCTTTAGTTTGTACACTGCATTCCCCCAGTGTGTTTGGTGACACGGCTCGTCCTCATGAAGCGCTCTGATCCATGTCTTGTGACGGGTTACTACATCAAAGACCATGACTGGACTCGAATGTCTCTCTCTCCCAACACACTGTCGTCACCATAATGTCCTTCCTGATTCTGTGTGGTGTGACTTTCCTCAGACTTGACACGCAGGCACAAACACGCTCACAGTGGGAGTGTAAGCAACACTTTGGTTGTGCTCGGCAGAGCACAGGGAAGGAGGTGTGCTCCGTCTCCGCTGCCTGCAGGTCAAAGTGCCAACATTCAAATGGCAACTCTTCCCAAAGCGAGACATTTACAGTCGGAGCGCAACATGTTTTCTGCAGCGTGTTATCAGACTTCTATCCTAATGAGAATCAAGTAGCGTCGCTCTAAATGGCTATAATTAGATGTGAATGATTTCCTTAATGATGATTCAATAACTTTATATTGTGTTGAGTTCTAAAACCTTTGTGCGAAGAGAAGTCCTGGATGCAGACATTTAAAGTATAACAGATTTAATAAAAAAATAGGTCAAAGGTGAAGCAGCATAAAAATACACGATCGAGGGTGCACCAGCGTTTAGTCTCCACAGACCATTTACAGCTTCACTGCATTGTTTAGCTGTTTATGCTAAGGCTAATGAACCCCGGACAAATGTCTGGGAAGGGTTTTATTAGTAAACACTGGGCACACTCGCCTCTCATTGGTTAGTTTCACTGCATGCTAGGTTTCACAGCGGCGGAGCGATCCTTCAGCCCAATCACACTCCCTTACCGTTCAGTTCCAGGTATTTTACTCTCTCACTCCGCCCTCCCGTGAAACCAACGGAATAGTCCCCCCTTAAAGGAATAGTCCCCCCCCTTAAAGGAATAGTCCCCCCCCTTAAAGGAATAGTCCCCCCCCTTAAAGGAATAATCCCCCCTTAAAGGAATAGTCCCCCCCTTAAAGGAATAGTCCCCCCCTTAAAGGAATAATCCCCCCCTTAAAGGAATAGTCCCCCCCTTAAAGGAATAGTCCCCCCCTTAAAGGGACAGTTACACTATCAGCATGCAAATACATTCCATACCGGAACTACTTCTCAGTGATGAAAACCTACAGTGACTTTCTACTATGTTACAATACACATATTCATAATGCTTCATTACCGTATTTTCCGCACTATAGGGCGCACTGGATTATAAGGCGCACTGTCAATGAATGGTCTATTTTCGATCTTTTTTCATATATAAAGCGCACTGGACTATAAGGCGCATTAAGCGAAACAAAACAGTCAGTCAGTCAAACTTTATTAAACGTGTTCACAATAACTCTCAAAATTGTTCAGTTATAACACGTAAAATACAACACAATACACTCACTTTTTCAGTTCATTCCTCGTCCACAAATCCCTCAAATTCTTCATCTTCAGTGTCCGAGTTTAACAGTTGGGCGATTACGGCATCCAACATGCCCGGATCCCTCTCGTCATTATCCAAGTCAGTGTCGTTGCTGTTACCTGGCAGTTCAGTGATGATTCCGGCCTTCGTGAAAGCTCGGACCACAGTTGAGACTGATACCGTAGCCCAGGCATCCACGATCCATTGGCAGATAGTAGCGTAAGTCGCCCGGCGCTGTCTCCCTGTCTTGGTGAATGTGTGTTCGCCTTCTGTCATCCACTGCTCCCACGCAGCTCGCAGTTTAACTTTGAACGCCCTGTTGACACCAATATCTAGCGGCTGGAGTTCTTTAGTTAATCCACCCGGAAGGATGGCAAACTCCGAATTAGTTTGCTTCACTTTGTTTTTGACAGCATCGGTGAGATGGGCGCGCATGGAGTCGCAGATCAATAGGGACGGAGATTTGTGGAAAAAGCCATCCGGTCTCTTGACGTAAATTTCTCTGTTTTCTCCACGGTGCGGTTCACGGGGATATCAAAGGTGAGGGGAACCTCGTCCATGTTGGTGATGGGCTCTGGTCGGATCTTCTTTTCAGTGATCTTGTTTTTGCTGTATGCGCGGAAAGCACAGTATGTATTACTCCGCGACGCTCCTGACTACGGTAGCCATAATGCTGCAAGCGGTGCGGGTTTGTAGTTTACCAAAGTCGTACTAAAACATTTTGACAGAGCGTCGTGTACCACACAAAATCGCTTCGAGGTCAGTAAGCACAACCAGAATTAATCCATATATAAGGCGCTCCGGATTATAAGGCCCACTGTCGTTTTTTGAGAAAATTAAAGGCTTTTAAGTGCGCCCTATAGTGCGGAAAATACGGTAATATGTCATATTAATTATTATTATCATCAAGTATTGTAATTTAAACACAGACATTATTTTTACAAGTGTAAGTCATAATAAACTATTACAACTCTACAATTGTGACAGCAATATATATTGTGCTACAGAACAAGCTCCAGGTGTTGGTTTAAAGAAGCATAAGGCACTTCCACAGAGCAGAACTTATATGAGAACATAGAACTCATATTTTTCTCCAGAGGTTTCTTCCATTTGTTCCCCCAGTAAAGCTAGGGTTGGTCATGTTGAGACATGCCGTTAAATAATATAATGTAATAATAATAATAATACTACTACTACTACTAATAATGTTAATTATCTAAAACATCCACTCCAGTGTGGAACTCTTTTCCAGGGAACGTAGCAAGAAGCAAAAGTTCCTGAATCTAGCGGGATAAGTTGCCACATCGGGAAAACTGGCAGCCCTGCCCTTCAGGTGTCTCTCCAAAGACACTCCCCCAAAATTATAATTTTTAAATTAAACAATAAACATGGCTATCGCTGGTACCCAGCGATATCGCTGTACAGGGATTTGTATTCTTATCCGAGGTGAGGGTCGAAGAGGACAGAGGGAGTCGTACAAGTCCCTTGAGCCATATTTATGATTATTGGGCTATATGAACACAATTGACTTAAATCTGAGGAAAATGCAGGGACAATTTTTGTGTATATACACACACACACTGGCTGGGTATGGCGAGGTGGCTTTGGTCTGAACCCTTTTCTATTAATGCTCTTCCTGCTAAAGGACTGGTTTAATCCTCATCACACACAGCTGGAAGCTACAAACACTTCTGTACTCCAGGGCTATTAAGCAGCTGGAGAAACTGGAGGGTCATGGGTAATACTAGTCAATTGTTTTACTGGTGTCTATTCTTAGTGGCCATGAAACCCCTGTGTGTTGCCTTCTGTGTGAGTGTCTTACCTGGCTTGTCTTCAGATGAGAAACACTTGGTCATAAATTCAGAGATATTTTCTTTGCTCCTGGAAGAGAAAAATAAGCAGCGTGATTCTTTTAGCCTAAAAGACTGAACGGCCTCAGTTGTAATGCACCTCACTCTACTTGAAAGGTGAAATTCCAAACGTGTCCCTTCTTGGATGCCGCAGACCACCGCATGCATTCAGTGAACTCAGCAGCGATGTGAGCAGAGCATGCAGGTGTGCCTCTCCCACCTGATTTTGGAGTCTCTGACGTAGATGGGGTCCTGCAGCTTGTCCTCCCAGGGCAGCCGTCCACACAGCCACTGGACCATGCAGTAGCACAGGATCTCCAGGTCGCTCCTCCTACACGCAGCTGGAGACCAACCACCACATCAGAGGAGGCAAACAGAGAGCAGCTTGTACTGGCACCAATAGCAACAGCACCGTTACACAGGTGACTGCTTCTCCCTCACAACAAAGGACTAGTTCCACTTTTGGAAAACAATTGAAATGAGAAGATTTATTTTAATCTCATGCAGCTTGGGAAGTTATTTTGTCAAATGTATTTTTAAACTGGGTAATACAAGTAGCATTATGGGAAATGTAGGACTTAATCAGATTCCCCCTGTAAAAAAAAAAAAAAAAAAACAGGTACATACATGAAATCTGACCTCTGCATGTACCCAAGGAAAATTGGACATACAGGCGGACGTTGGGTGTGGCGGGGAGTAATTTCTCAAATGATTTCTCTTCCAATTAAGACGTTGGAAGCCAGTTTTTAGTACCAGGAGATTACTATGTGGTTCATTCTGTACACATGACATCTATTGCTTCTGTCCATCCTGATAGAGGATCCTCCTCTGTTGCTCTCCTGAAGGTTTCTTTCCCTTTTCTCCCCTTAAAAAGGGTTTTTTTTGGGGAGTTTTTCCCTGAACTGAAGTGAGGTCCCAGGATAGAGGATGTCATATGTGTACAACATTCATTGAATTGAAAAATGACCTCAAAGTGCGGAAACACAGACAAGAAGCAGCTCAATGTTGACGCCAATATAAGGATCTAACGTGGCCTCGATAACTAAACCAAACTCGTACAGAACCTTTCAAAGGCAAAAGTATCTCACATGAAGAATAACAAACGTCACGTTTAGCCTATTTGTGTGTGGCCGGCTAGACTTGATGATATAGAGCCACTAGTAGTTTACGTGTACCTACTTGCTCCTTTGTGGGCGTCGATGCTTGTGAACTCGATGGTACCATCGTGACATCTCTTGGGGTCCTCCTTGTACTCTTTTAGGACACTGTCGGGTGCGTACCTATATGCCAGCCCATAATCTACCAAGTAAACCTAGAAGAAGACACTGATTCAGACCAGGGACACAGTCACATTCAACACGTTATACATCGAGACAAAAACAAGGACTGAAAGCATTTAGAGCAGATCATTATGCTCTTTTAGAATTTTAATTGTAATTCCACCTACATAAACTTCATTGTTATTATTAAGTCTGCATTGTGCTCATATAGTAGAGGTGGTTATTGCATTTAAAGAGACGTGCAGAAATAAGACACACAGCTCAGTAACTCCAGGGGAAAACATACAAATAGCACAGATACAAAGAAAAAAAAAAGAAAAACAACCATACCTAATATTAAAATCCTGAGGTGCCGGTTTTTAAATTGTCATTTATAAATAGCTCTTTAATAACACCACCAATGATACATTATTAATCTTCAAATTAAATATTTGTCCATGCCTTGTTTGCTAGAAAAAGCGCTTAGCTGCACACACACACACACACACACACACACACACACACACACACACACACACACACACACACACACACACACACACACACACACACACACACACACACACACACACACACACACACACACACACACACACACACACACACACACACACACACACACACACACACACACACACACACCATAGATTCCCAACATTAAGAAACGTTTCAGGCTGTCGGGGCTTCTTTTTCTTTTTCCCCTTCCCCTAGAGAGACTGTGATGTTTTTAGTAACAGGGAGCTCTAGCTTCTACTGACCTGGTTGGGGTCTTTGTGGCTCAACATGAGGTTGGATGCCTTGATGTCAGCATGCACATACTCATGATCATGGATGTACTCCAGAACTTCCAGCTAAACAAGGAACAGAAAAAAGATGCGTTAGAGCTGGAGTGAGTCCTGTTATCAGAATGTACCGTCACACCACAGCTGGATGGGGATACATCTGTGCAGGGGACACACTCCAATGAACTCAACCAATAGATATCATAAAACTTCTAAGACAATTCGTTTTTGTGTTACAAGTTATATTTATGACGTTCTAATATGGAAATGTGTTATTAAATGTTCTAATGTTACAAACATTTCCAGGATAGAAATGTGAACATTGGATAAAGCCAGGTTAATTTTGTTGACATATTAGAGTCAATGTTTTTACAGAGAGGATTTTGGACATCTCTTTTATCACTCCATACATCAGAACATACTATCAAGAGCCATTATAAATACCTTTTGCTATGATTTTAGTCGGAACATTTTGAATAAAGCAGGCCTTTAGAGGAATGAAAGTGGACAGCTTGGTGGCTGTAAGAGCTGCTGAAGTGGAGAGACTGAGAACGGCCTTTAAAGAGAGGTTTGTAAAATGACATTAGCACAGTTGATGACTTACATTAAGATGATTAGTTTTCGTTTCATGTTTTTTTGTTCTCTTAAAGATTCTGTTTAAATATATAAATGATCTCATGGAAGCTGTTGGAGAAATCTACAGATGCAAACAGACAACAATAAGTTAAACAAACACCTAAATGTGGATTGTGGATATTTTCTTTCCACCATCTGAAAATCTTTGCTTTAGTGTCCTGCCTTCAAAAATCTAATAATAATTTACTTGCCTATGGTATGATTTTAACAGCATCATTTTTTTAAAGGAAATAAATGCTGTTCCTGAGACGTATTCTAAGAGACATGAATGACATCATTTACATACAGAAACTCAATCACATTATGGACATAATGGGGGAGAACAAAAACCTTCATTAATACGGGGTATAAAGAAATGCAATGGCCGTCAGTTTTGGTTAGTTTTACTTTGGACAGCATGACACCCGTTAACCGGTAACTAACCGGTTAATTATTAAGACAAAAACACAAATGACATGACTTACAGGAATGAGGCTTTCCTTTTATACCGGCGCTCCATTGAGGCGATGAGCATTTCAAAAATACTACATCAGTCCAAATTTAGAGTTTGTATTTTGTAGTCTTGCTGAAGTGAATTGCTGCATATTGATCCGGTCACAAGTGACCACCGATAGTTATCAGCTGATATTTGTTGTTAATAGTTTGAAACGTTTACAACAGTTTCTTGTCTGCTTTTTCGTAATTTATTAATGCCAGCGAACAATTTGATGAGGAAATAACCAACCAGTCGAAGACCGAGCTGCAGGACCAGTTTTCTGGGGAACCTCTTTCCACATTCTTCAAACTTCTTCTGCAGGTCTGTGCCAAGTCTGTCGATCACCATGAACCTGTACCTGGAAGATGCAGAGACGCCTTATTACTTCCCAAGTGCCACAGCAGATAGAGCTATGACACTGCACAACAACAGAACCTCCCAATGGATCAAGTCAGAGTTTTTCTTTCATGTGGCTCAGTGGTTAGCAAGTCTGTCTTTCGATCAGAGGGTCGGTGGTTCAAACCCCAGCTCAGCCAGTCCATGTCGTTGTGTCCTTGAGCAAGACACTTAACCCTAATTGCTCACCGTTGCTGTGTCTGCGGTCTACTGTATAGCATGTAAGTCGCTTTGGATAAAAGCGTCAGCTAAATGAAATGTAATGTAATTTCAGATTTCTCTGACAGGGTTCCTGCAGCTTAAGGCAAGTTAGAGCTGGATCGATTAAGTTCTTGATCTCTTATCAGCTGTGTCTTGAGACTTGCCTTTTCAATATGCGTCCATAAATACGAGTCAACACTTCACTGCGACCTGCTGATTGGATAGTGGGGTGAATATATATTTTGAGTTCAAAGGAGCGTCTGTAAAAAGTCCCCCTTTGTTACTTTGCTTTAAGAGGTGCCTACTTACAACACTAGATGTGAAGCTCGTCATAGGCGGCTGGGGAACATGGGGCTTTGTTCTGCCACCAGCTTAGCTAACAAGTAACTCATTTAAGGAAAGAGAAGAGATACATTGTGCCATTTGTAGTAGCTCTTATTTTGATTCTGTCTTTTTGGGGAACTTTGTGGAAATCATTTCTGTGTCTTTATCGGCAGCCATAGTAAAGAACATTTTTATTATGTATTATCATAATTTCTATTTTGCAATCATGTATTGTTTTGTATCCTACAAGATAACAGATATACAAGTTATCAATTCATATGATTAATCTTTATACTTGGAATGGCTAAATTGCTGTGCAAATGAGTCAATGGCCTAATTAATTGCATTTAAAAAAGAGGTCTGTATATCCAAAAGCTGTTAAATTAATAAAGACTTTAAATCTTTTCATGAACTGAAACTCTCCCTCAGCCTGAAACGGTTGTGCGCATGTGTGGTTCGTTTCCAAATAAAAGTTAAATAAAAACAAAAGTCCTTGATCCGGAGTTGTTGTCATCTTTAGACTATAAGTGCTGGAAGATGAAACTATAAGTGACAACGGATACATGACCCTGGTCAACACCTTACCTTTTGTCTCCTCTCTCATGAAGACCTGAGCCCCAGTACCTGGGAACACCCAGACTTTTGAACTTGTGAGACTTCATCCAGGTCTGAACTGCAGGACAAGATGACATTTATCAGAACAGTTTGATGCACTTTTTATGGCCAAAATGTCCAAAGAGCATGTGTGCAAATCCCTGAAATGTAAATCATGTAAATCAAAGACAGCTAACTAGAGCTGGTAAGTGGGTGATGGCTGTGATGCTCAAAGTAATAAGAGTATAATTCTGTTGGGGGGGGGCGGGGGTGTCGGGCAGCGTGGCCGCAAGCTAATCTGCTGCTGGGACAAATATTTACCAACAACGTGAGATTCCAGCATGAATAAAATATGAGCCTTTGGTTCCTTAGTAATATAATAGTTAATTGTCAGGGGAGATTGACATTTGGATTGTTATTATATAAAATGCAAAGCTGTGGCCTGGGGGCCAATGGCGCTGCCACCAAAAGCTTCCCTTCCTCTGAAGGGCCCCTCCGTGCCTCAGCTACAAGATTGTCTTTTTTAATTAAGAAAGTTGGCTTTCTTTTATTTGTTTGCCGTGGTGGTGAAAGCCTGTGTTGTGTTATGATCACATGGCTCCCTTTAGCTTTGTGTCATACTGCTAGGTGTGTGTGTGTGTGTGTGTGTGTGTGTGTGTGTGTGTGTGTGTGTGTGTGATAAGTCGACTTACTCAGGTCAGGCTTAGCAGCTCTCATGTAAAACTTGAGCTCAGAGAACAGTGGTCCGTTGTCACTGGGCTCCTGTGGACACAATAACTGCATTTATGTCTAGATTCAATTTCACAGGTGTGATCACTGTGAAAACTGGGGACTGTTGCCACAGGTGCAGGTGAAATGATGGAATACGATTCAAAAGGCCCAGAGTATGTTCACAGCTCCAGACCTCTACAGCAAGTTGGTGTGTGTAGAAAATATAACTGGTTCAACAATTGAGCGGCAAGTAGTAAAAAAAAAAAAACAAATCTTCCAGGATTGTGCTCTTGATACTGCATTGTAGAGGAGAAACTGGTTCGTGTTGACATTTTGTTTTTTCTGGAACGCTGTCATCTGGCCCCAGCAGTGCCAACAGAGCTCTCATTGAAATGAAGGAAGAGGTACTTTCTGTTGGTCTGAACATAGCCCGGCGGCTTTGACACACCAACCAACTTCAAACACTGGCAGGTGTGTTGTCTGACGCCTTCTGTTAACAGCTGCGCGTGAGCAAGCCAAAGGCTGCACACAACCGGTTAGAGGGAGTGCGGTGTGTACGGCGAGCGATAAGGACACGATCCCCCATCACAGCACACGGGATATTAGATGGTTATATTAAAATACACCACGATAACCAGAATGTCTGTTTTTAGTTCATCAAGTGCATTACATACCTGACTAATCACGACACTCTAGCACATTAATGCAAAAACAGAAATATTTGACAGTCAGTTGTTTACTACATACAGACGATAATAAGATGATGGCTACTTCGATACATATGGCACAAAATCAAATTGGACAATATTGTGATTTTCTGGACCTTTGCGTGAAGAAATTCTCTGGACCTTGCTGACTTTTAGTTGAATACCCCTGGTCAACTAATATTTATTTCACCAATTAGTCATTTTGTATGCTTTTTTTCTTGCCGTATGCTTATTTGTAAGAGCCCATCTCTGGGAAACACAAGATTTAAAGAGGTGCTTTTGTGCAATTATTTGAGCAGAAACTTGTTTTTTAGGGATGCAACGATACCACTTTTTACAAACCGATACGAGTACGAGTATTTTTATTTGTGTACTTGCCGATACCGAGTACCGATACCGATACTTCTTAGATTTGGTCTCCATGAAAGTGCAATTAATTTGGAGGCAGATTTTATTTTATCCTCTGCAGATTATGTCAAGCCTATAGTACAAAATTAACAGAAGGCTATCCCAAGCTTTAAACTTCTTGTGGAAGTCCCTCTAATGTCGGACCATAAAACGCCCCCGTGTCCGGGTTCATAATCAGAATCAGAATCAGCTTTATTGGCCATGTGTGTTTAGACTCACATGGAATTTGACTCCGGTTACACATAGCTCTCATTGTACATATATACACATTTACAATAAGCAAGATAAATATTTAAAAAAAGACATTAGAAAGAAAAAGTAGTCCAATTAGTGCAGGTAGTGCAGATGGGGGAGTCTGATTAATTGTTCATCAGGGTGACGGCCAGTGGAAAGAAGCTGTTCCTGTGTCTGGTGGTTTTGGGTAATATTAGGGATCGAGCAATTATATAGGAAGCTGTGTTCCAAGTTATGTTTCCGGTGCTTTTATTGTGGAGGGAGAAACGGAAAGGAAAACAGGAGTGGAATTGTGGGATATACGTGTGTGAAGGAGATAAAAAAGTGGTTCAAGTTACCCTGCAGCGTGTTTTCATTTTATTAGAATTACAAATATAGACACACAACAGACACTCGGCTACAATAATATCATCCGTAGCCGCACAACAGCGTCTGAATGTGGCCGCTGCCAGCGCTACTTCAGGTGGATCAGCAGCCGTTTGATTCAAACCGGCGGGACGGCAGTAATTTTTTACTGTGTGAACGCGACGCACATTACTCTACACACCTTGCTGCAAGAGCCGCAAGAGAGCGACGAAAGAGCCGTATGCGGCTCTGGATCACGGGTTGCCGACCCCTGTCCTAGACGTTGAAGTCAGGTAGGACAACAAATCTTTTTCTCCACAAAGCGCGACCAGTTTGTTGTAGTGAAATACTGTTGAGTGGTATCGGTTCTTGGTATCGGCAATTGAAACCGATACGAGTACGAGTATTTTAACGCAGTATCGGCCCTGATACCGGTATCGGTGCATCCCTATTGTTTTTTAATCAATTAGTCGACAAAATGTCGTGTGTTGGTTACTGAGAATGTATTTGACAACAGCCCTTGCTTGATCTTGCCAAAGTACAATCTGAACACTTGTTGGGCCCTTGTGCTAACCCACTTTATCTACTGTCCACTCAAACAATGAAGACATAGACATTTATGTGACCCGAGAAAGATTTGCAGCAGCATCATACTGAAAAGAGCTAAATTGTAGCGGGCTGTGATCCTATTTAGGATGTAGTATATTCCTTTTCAGGAAAGTGCACATGTGATGGGGTGAAAGAGAAAACAAGTACACAAGAGGGTGTTTACCACACACCAGAGAGTCTTACCACTTTGATGACATAAGGAGCATCAGCACCCACAGGTTTTGCAGAATTCTCATCAGCTGGGGACAGGAAGGGAATGATCATCAAGTTAGGAATGTTGAAGACATTGTTGCAATGGCAAGATTTGCAGGTATTATAAATTATGCTGTCTTGATTAAGTTTGAGAAAAGGTCTGTAGTCAAATCATCTCTAGAAGTCTTTTCACATGACATGTTTGACTGTTGAACAGATTCCTTTCGATCTGTTCTTACCCAAATATATGAGCCCGAAGCCCCCCTGGCCGATTGGAGCCCCCAACTTCCAGGCCTTCTTCCCGGTGTCTGTCAGGACCTCTCCGGGTGGGAACTCCTCTGCCAGCTTCCTCTTTGCTGGAGCTCTGGCTTTCCCCGCCGCCTTGGCTTTCGGAGGCATCTGCAACGCACGGCCATCTAGCTTTAACTTCCTGTTAACTTCCTCCATGCTGTGCAGCCTGACGGGTCTGGTGCAGAGGTGTTTTCCATGTAGCCAGTTATGCGCACAATCGATCGCCGGCGATCGGCATGCCGGTTAAATTGGTGTCCGACTTGATCCCAATTTGCTCTGACGTCATGCACACGTGGTCAACGATAATCTCACAAGAGCGAGGCGGCCGGCGATTTTAGAGCCAGGCGCCGCAGTAGCTCTCACCGACTGCGTGGCCTAGTGCATGATGGGAAACGCCTGGCTGTCGCCACATCAGAGAGCTGATTGGCTCTTAGATTTGTGGAACATTCTTATTGTATGTGTAGTTGTAATACTTAACGCTTGATTGTTGACTAATAGTCTCATGTTTAATTTGAAAACATATTGTGTGTGATTGATAAAGATTATTTATATAACATATCAAAACTAGTAGTAATGTATTTCTCTATCTCCTACTACTCATTACATAAGTAATTTCTGTCATATTCATTGAATGTGCTATAACTCTGTTACATTGATTCTGTACACATGACATCTATTGCTTCTGTCTATCAGGGGAGAGGGATCTGAATCCGATGTGAGGTTCTGGGACAGGAATGTTATACAGATTGCAAAGCCCTCCGAAGCAAATTAGTTTTTGTGATTTTGGGCTATACAAAATAAACTGCATTGAATTTCACAAGCAGACATAAAAAGAATAAAGGATGCAGCTATAGACACATTTCTACATGAATATATATTTATAAACACGTACAAGTAGCCTACAGAGCGGAACAAACAGGAAGTCATTGTTTCTTTGACTTCCTGTGTATACTTTGAAGTCAGCTGAAAACTGTCCGACTTGACCGCAGTTTCTTGTCACCGCCCCCTGCTCTCGTCTGGATTCCAGGCGAGGTGCAGCTCTTTCCAGATGACGCATGTGACTTAATGTGAACGTATGCTACTGGTGAAGTTACCAGTGTTAGCTAACCTCTACCTAGGTTAGCACGTTACTCAGCAGTAACGTTAACGTTATCCGCAAGCTTTCACTTTATAAACGTATTTTATGGATCAACGTACTATATCCAACTGCCAGTATGTACGCGCGTGCAAAGATAGCATCCCGCTGCCTTGTGACTAAATAGCGTAACAGGGCAGAGTAGGTCGAGTAACGCTGCGTTAGGTTAACATTACGCTTCTGTAAACAACGGTGAAAGTTAGCTGTAATGCTAACCGCGCTGTCTTGTTAGCCTCCAAAGCTCACGTTAGCTGCTACGTAACGTTTAATAAGTAAGGCTCCTGGATATCTGACGTTGCCAGTTGACCAGAGAATCACTTCCATGTTTGATTAAATGATAAGATAAATACGCACCTTGACTTGCTCTTTATTCTATGTTAAACTGTGAGAGGACCAAACTTCCCGCAAAACTACCGGTCAGGAAGTAGCGTCACGATGCTCTGCTATTCTATTGGTCCAGAGTACACGGCGCTTCTTACGTCACATTTATAGTAGGCGTATGTTCTTGTTGGTAGGAATATGCGGTGTTGGGGGTTTACCTTCTTATGTCCAGTCTATGGGGCTAACTGAGCAGAGCCTTTGCTCTACTCTTAAGTAACATTACATATTCCACAAATACATGTCAAAGTCATTGGTAGAGCCAGTACACAATATCTCTGCTCCACACATTATATGACTTCATTTGTATTTTATTAACGTTTTATAAACATGCATATGTGATTAACAGTTGTGTCTAAACATAACGTTAGTGTGTGTAGACGTTGCATTGCTTACATCTTCTGCTGTTGACTTGTCCTTCATGCTTCAAGAGTTTTTGATAAATGTGATTGTAGCCTCGGGTTCTTTTCTTTGGTTGTCAACAACTGATAAAAAGGAGACACACAGTGTCTTAATTAGACACTCAGGATGCAGTTAGCTTCATCTGTGCCCTCAGTACAGATTCCGACACATGGTGTTAGTGGTAAACACTTGTATTTATACGGTAAAATATGGAATAAAACTCCAACATCAACCGTAAAATAGAAGAAAAAAAAGTGGAAAAAAATCTACCCTATTTATTATGGCCACATTTTGAAAGCTGCCAGTTTTTACCACAAACCAACAGTTTTTTGTTTTTTTTACAGTGAGCACTGTGCAGTGAAAACCACTTGAATGAACCCATGTGAGTCAAAAAGCTCGGGACAGAATAATTCTTATACAAATGCTTACAAAAATGTCTATGTTAATCATCTTTTCTTAATTTACTCCCTTGATACTGTATTTTATAAAAACTTTATTTGTTGTAGTGCATTTAAAAAACATTCAATAAAATTATCTAACTAGCGAAGCTGTCCATTTCATTACTTTATGTGTATGTCATAAATATACAAATGTAAATTAGATGGCAATCTGCATGATAAATAAAGAAAAGCTTTTAGTGATCTATTTTATCCAGACAGCTGTGATCACAATAAGAGGTTTCCTCTGCAACATAAACATAAAACACCTGTTATAGCTGCATTCATTCATTTCTTGGCCGTTGGGGCAGTGTAAACACAATATCTGTCATATCATCACCGTATATAGTTATTATGGCTAATTTGTTCTCAAACAGTGGCTTTTTTTACACATCCAGTAGACACAGAACAACATTAGCATTCAGTTGGAGTCCTGTTTGAGTCCACTCGATAAATGCAAGTCCTATATTCTTTCTCTTTTTACCACTGGTTTGGTCTCCACCAACTCCTAAGGGATATATGTCTATCTTTCTGCTAAATGCTCAAATATGTTCAACAACTAGTCTTTAAAGGTGATGTGAGTGTTTTTATGGTCCAGAAAATAGAAAACAATGAGCTAAAATAGACAAAAAAGTTTACTAGTGCTGAGGGAAACTGCCGGGTTATAGTTATCTGTGAATTAGTCACTATGAGTGACACATTTCACAGTCATTTGAACTATTGGTAATATCTTATTTAAGATTATACTTCTTTCAAACTCTGTGTTTAACCTGCCCACAGGCACCAGCTTCATTTTGAACCAGGATTTTTTTTTTTTAAAGATATACCATACTTGTTAAAGATATACCAGACTTTTGGTTTGTATAGGTATGTACATGTGCAGAGCCTTACCTTTTTTTGAATGTGTCATTTGATACAGACATACTGGGTTTCGCTTGTGAGCCGGTGCACAACTCATGAATAAAATATTGATTGTTTCGTGTCTTGTCTTTCCAGGTGATCACAGAGTGGAGAGAGTTGCACTTCACATACCAGAGGGCAGACGGTGCGTACGTCAACTGTTGCGCACATTCGTTTTTTGCTGCCTCTTTCTATCAGTATTTCTTCAGTAACTGTTCCCGCGGCTGCCGGATGAGATGTGGTGGTGGTTGATACGCTGAGTGTTCACTGCTCAAAGGGAACTGACCCTCTGCTTTCAAATCCCAATCGGAAGCTCCACGGTGGAGTCCTAACCAGAGGGATGACCCACTGTAGTGACAATGATGAGCACAACGATGACGGAGCAGAAACCCCCAACAAGGGCCAGAAGAAGAGAAGTAAAGGAGCAAAGCACGTGTCTTTCCCCCCTGATGAACAGATAGTGTCCGGCTTTGCTGAGCACAGGGACACAGACAGAACGGGTAAGCTGCTGCTTAGCTTTGTGCCTCGTTGTTTTAACATCTCAGTGATGTCATGCTGTCATGCATTACATGAAAAGAGATGTTTTCACTTATATGTGATTCAAAAAATAAACATCCAAATATGGAAAGAATGTCTGCAGTTTCCTGTATATAATATTAACAACTTGTCACTTCAACCTCCTGAAATTAAATTGGTGAATTTCTGAAACAGGATATATGTAGCTTGCTTTGTCGATTAAAGGTAATATTAGTTTTCAAACTATACACAAACTAAAAGCTAATATTTATACATTTTGCAATGTTTTTCTAGTTTTTTTAGTTATAGTTCAGGCTTTGATAACGAGTAAGCTATTACAACTACTGCTGAGCAGATTGCTATGGAATGGTAAAAGGTGCTTTCACACCCATTCACACACTGATGGGAGGAGCTACCATGCAAGGTGCCACCTGTCCATCAGGACTTTCTAACATTCACACACTGATGGGAGGAGCTACCATGCAAGGTGCCACCTGTCCATCAGGACTTTCTATGATTCATACAATGATGGGAGGAGCTATCATCCAAGGTGGCACCTGCTCATCAGGACTAACTAACATTCATACACTGGTGGGAGGAGCTATCATGCAAGCAGCCACCTGTCCATCAGGACTAACTGACATTCATACCTGTTCATATAAACAATGTGGGGTTAAGGGTCTTGCCTAAGGACACATCGACGTGAACTATCAGAGCCGGGGATTGAACCTGTGTGCCTGTGTATGGATGTGAATAGCTGAAAGATGGTCAGAAGACTACATAGAAAAGCACCGTACAAGTACAAGTCCATTTTCTATTTAACTGATAGTGGAACCATCAATACTGTTTTTGTTCATTCAAAAGGACTGACGCCAAAGTAAAGCAGTGAAAATATTATGTATATAGTCACAGTCTCAGGCTGATTCCCAGTTTGAGTTCTCAGATGGGCTATGATGTCCCAGAACCATTATGAATTTGCAAATATTGAATCAACTAATATCCTCATCTGATTGGGTGAATTAACAAACGATCTGCTAAATAATATTCCTCTTCCTAGTTTGAAATTTGGTGAAATAGATGATACTACGCCAGGCTGTGATTAGTTTGACTTGTAGCAGCCTAAACTAATCATTTACATATTATATCATTTGTTAATCTGTACTTACACATATAAGTCACTTGCTGTAACTATTTAAAGGCTGGGGCGCTGACATCCCATAGTTTCATTGTCACCTTGAGATTACCAGGAAAATGGAAAGTTGCACAACATGCCTCCCTGTAAAGTCACATATTGTCTTTTTTTTATTTCTGTTTTTGTCCGTATGAAAAAACGAGATTCAATGTTCATAGAAGTGTTTCTGTGTATGTTTGAACTTGAGCTGATCCGCCTCTTTCCAATCTTGATGCTAAACTCAGCCAATCACCTCTTAAATGACTCCAGCTCCAGGAAAGAGAATTAGAAATATAACATAAAAACAATCCTCCCTAAAACAGATTTAGTTTTATTGTCACATAAATAAATACTTTGATCTACATGTAATCCTTTCAGGTATACCTCCAATAACTAGTTCTTTTGACCTCACAGCTAAAAGCAAGCTGTCCAGATCTTTATTTATCTTTGTTTTATCATCCTTAAAATGTATTCAACTAAGAAACGTTTTAAAATGCAATCCAGCTTTTGAAGGATACACAAGGATCAAAATGTTTAAGTGTTTCCATCATAAAATCCTCTGTAGTCTCTCACATCTGGAACTTCCTATCCCATAAGGCTGTGGATGATAAACTGAGATGCCTGATTGGTTGATTTATTGCTCAGACAGACATTCATGTCCTTCTCACTTCTCGCTGACTGCCATCTTCCTTGTAGTATACACACACACACACACACAGACACACACACTCGGAGCACAGCACAGTTTACCGTATGGCATTTCTTAGCCCCTTAAGCACTTTTGAATGGTTGCTGGTGGCTCACTGGGATGCAGAGACATTAAAGCAGTGAATGAGTATATTCTTCTATTTTAGTTGACAGCTGCCTCACCTTGACGGAGGTAATGGTGGCGTACCAGCAGAGCTGCAGCAGACATCAGGTCCAACCCAGAGCTCACATCCTGCAGCAGCTCCAGGTACACAGCTTCACATATCACTGCTGGTCTTTGTACATGTCAGTCAAGCAGCACCAGGCAAGTGTTTTTGTTGGCTTCATGTTTCTGTGGGTGGTGGCGTTTCCAGTGACTCTCACTGCTCATACTGCAGTGCACTAAGTTACTGTATATTTATGTCAAACTGTGGGGATGTCACAATACCAAAGCTGTTGTTGTCGATACTAATACTAGTGAAATTCCACGGCTCTCCAATTCCATACCACAGTAAAAAAAAAAAAGATCAAAAAACTCTTTAATAAACAGGTAAAAATTGCCTCTTTAATATATATATATTATATTGCTGTGAAAACATCTCCCATATTTTTATTCAAGTTTCTTGCCAAAAACAAAATTTTACAAGACAACATTTGAACACACCATGATAACATTAGAGCAGTCAACATCCGGTTCTGCAGAATGAAGCCAATGCAGAAGAGTCTAAAAGCTGCATTCTCTCAAATGTCCATCAGGGGGAGACTCCTTTGGTTGTATAGAAGTCTATGCTTCATGTCTTAAAGCTGCATTCTCTCTACTGACCATTAGGGGGAGACTCCTTTGGTTGTATAGAAGTCTATGCTTCATGTCTTAAAGCTGCATTCTCTCTACTGACCATCAGGGGGCGACTCATATTCTGCATCTCTCATTCATCTCCATTCTAAATATGATCACTTCCGTTCATTGGCTGCAAAAAATAAAATAAAATATGCAGAGAGCACTAATCCAAGATTGCGATGGCTTCCAAATTTAGTCCACAAACCAATGAGTGACGTCACACTGATTACTTCCACTCCATATATATAGTCTATGATTCCCTCCTGGAACTTGTGGTACTGTAAAAAAAAACAAGTACCGTTAATGTTACAGTAACTGCAGGTGACTGTTTTAACTAAATCACACACTAAGATGTCAGGAAAGACCAGAAGACACAGAACATAAAAAAAGACCTGCTGTATTACTTCACCGTGTGGGTTTGTGTGTGTTTGTGTTTGTTTGTGTGTGTGTGTGTGTTCATGTGTGTGTGTATCAGCTGCCTCCCTCCATCAGTTTCCTGTAGCGCTCTCCTTGGACACAGCTCCTGCTACCAGGTCCTCCATCTACTAGCACATCTCTTTTCTGGCTGCGTCTTCTTACCGTGGCTTGAACTAGACAGTGCAGGTTTAGTCCGACACAGAGTTCATTCCCAACCTAATTTATTCAAATGAAAATTATGCTTCGATTGAACTGCTTACAACTTCTCGCTGTGCACCCTCTGAAATTGAGAGTCAGATTAACGGGTCACAAGCAAAATTATTGGAAAGATTAGATCAGTATGTCCATTTGATATACATAATGTTGCTAATAATCCCTGTAAATTAAAACAATTAGGTACACAGTGTCAAATGTGAACTCTGAAGTGGGTCTGGAAACTGTTACAATGCTGTGTTTCTTGTTTTGTTGGATCCATTTCCAATGATGTTGTTGCTTTTAAAAGTCTCAGTTATGAACTTTGCTAGTACTGCTCTCCCCTCCCTCATTACCAGCACTGAGGTGCCTTTGAGCAAGGCCCTTGACCCGCTCCAGAGGTGCTGCTCAGTGGCCCGCAGATCAGACCGTAGTTGTCCCTCTGTGAATGTGATCAGGTTGTTGCTGGTAGAACCGATGGCTGGATATGTAATAATACGATTATAATACAAATAAACCATAGTCTTCTTTTAAAGCTACCACGAGTAGACACATTTTGTGTTGATTTTGGATGTCCCTGTGGACAAAGGTGGTAGTGTTTCTAAGCACCAGAATCCCTTTGGAAGCTATTTTTCTGCAGCAGGGACTGCTCAAAGCAGTCCTGGTTCTGGTTCCCCTGTGCCTCCCATCCCTCCAGAGGGCCCAGTAACAAAGCCTGGGCCTCCAACATCCTGTCGGTGTTGGCTAACAGTAGAGAAGCCAGGCTGCTGCCGCAAAAAGTAAAATGGTGTAGTTGAAAAGCTGCTGCCGGGCTCAACTCCCGCCGGAGCTCTGACTGCAGGCCGAAGGTGGCTGCAAAGCCGGATTCTGGTGACCAGGTAAAGGTTCCTTGTAACTTTGAGTTATGATTTGTATAAAAGCCCTGTTACCGTATATGGTGTTTGCCATAAACCTGAACATGTCACCTGTTAAAAAAGCAGATCCTCATGCTAGAGTCTAAACTGCAGCAGAGATAAAACCTGCAAAGTGAAATCCTGCCTCAGAAGAAGTTTGTGTAACTGTGTGTAATTTTCTGCAATGCAACATCAGCAACTCTGCTCATGAAGAAAGTGTAGCATGCAGTGTTATTACAGCCGTGCAGAAAGGATCAATACTAACACCATAACCTGGTGCAAGTGGAGCCTCATGCGCTGTCAGAGCATATCCCACTGGCAACTCAAGCTTTTATTCCAGCACGTAGCAGCGCAGGCTTACAGACAGGCAGGAACAGTGAGCATGCGGTACGTATGCACACTGTGACACAGTGAGTGTGTATACACACTTACTAAAATCCCTTGGATAATTCAAATCATTTGCTTCCATCAGCCTCAATCAGGCTTATTGCTGCAGAGCGCTTACAGCGTCTCCACTCCAAACAAGAGGCTAAGAGCAGGTTAACTGCAGCAGGGCTCAAGTTAGTGCAAATGCAAATAATCCACAGCTGTAAACAACACGTGCAGGATGGTGCACAACTCATACGTTAATATTGATGCAGAGGCGATAATTGATTGGCAAAAATGTATTGTAGCAGTGATGATGATTTATTTTCTTTCTCTCTGAGTCTCTCTGAGTATATATATATATATATTTATGTTTTATATATATATATTTTTTTCATTTGGTTTCATTCATTTTTCACTTACACATTTGCGGTGTGTAGTTATGCAACACTTTCTCAGTCCCAACTGGTTAAAAATGCTCCAAACTGTGATCCTCTAGGTTCCCCTCTTGTGTCCGTTTTGGACGTGTATAAATGGACGTGTATTTATATGGAACGTCTATATAGAAGTGTGTGGTTCTTGCTTAGATTTAATTGCATAATGTGTGGTGATCATTGTGCTATAAGCAGATTATAATACATTATAGACACAGGGTCGTAGAAAGTGTGACTAAAAAAGCCCACTGATTCTCTTTATTGCTTATTTCTCCTTGAAATATAATACATTTATAATATAATATAAAATATAAAAATATATATGCAGACGTGTTGCTCTCATTATGTTTAATACATAAGCCTTAGTGAAATTAGAAATCCCATATTGGTGTATAGACCCCTTTACTGCCAGCATCTTCAGAAATGTGCATGCAATAGAAATGTGGGTTTGCCCCAGCCCTCCAGAAGAGTTAGCAAGCTTTAAACACTGAATGAAACTGTTCCAGCATCTAAAGGTCTGGTTGTTGCATGTCCAGCTGTCAGAATCTGTATGCCAACAGAAAACTCAAGTTTTACATATTATACATCAGGTGAGTGATCGCTCTAGCTGGTGACTTCCAGACCAAAGCGTCCGTGGTTGCTCGTAGTGAGTTGTGTCCTTGGTCGGCGTAGATAAACACAGTATTCAATATTGATTGATGGCTTTCAAGAGGATGCCTACATGTGTTCAACAGCTGGTGCCACTATACGAGCGACCCCGGCAGCCACAGACACTCGATGACAGCGAGCTATTAAACATGTTGACCACCACCGGACCGGTCAGAAAGACAAGCACAGAATTGACAAGCTATTACACTCCACTGTACATCCGTTACCAAACTCACACACTTACGTCATCATTGTTTAAAAACTGTAAAAGGGTCTGATAATGTACGCGCATTCATCAGAATTACACGATACACTCCCAAGTACAAACATACTTCCTCCCACACACATTCTCTCCCTCTCCAACAAAATAAACTAACTTATTCTCTCTTAGCTACACTCGAAAGACACAGTTTGCCATTTATAATTCATTTTATGTACATACTTATTTTACTTGGACCAACCATGTTAAAGCAAGCTGCAGTCTACACCCCCCCCCCCCCCCCCACCCCCCACCCCCCTCCTTTGCATAATTTGACTTGAGATCAAGGGGAATTATTTGTGGAAAATTAGAGACTTAGCAGTGCTTACATTAAGCATACAGCCGCCGTATTATCTCCGAGGTGCTAATGGACCCAAATGCATTGGAAACTGTTGTAGGTGGTCTTCCTGAAAGAGTAAAATATGTATGGTTAAGTATTAGCTAAGAGGAGAAATATTTAGACCAAAAGAGCTGCATGCAAATGAATCCATAATAAGACGATGCAAAACGAAAAGAGGAACGCCTAAAGAGCAAATTTATTAAATGAGGTCTTTTCAGGCAAGGGGCGATTCCCCCGAGGACCAGCCATGAAAACTATTTAAAGCTTTTTTTTATTGCACCCTTGGGCCCCTTTGCACTCCTTTGAAATATTGTAAGTGGATAAAACAGGATTGCTGTTGGTGACATCTTCATAGGAGTGGTAAACAATAATAGGTTGAAGCCAGCGGGGTCTAAGGCCGTCATGCTTTAACTCTCTGATTTCCCTGTGTGTCTCCCCGCTCTGTGTTTCTGTTCTCTGCGATTACAAAGGTGATTGAGATGATCAAGCCATGGATGTATTACTGAATGGCCCTACTGCACAGGCACAGGGGCCCAAAGTGTTAGCGGCCTCCCTGGCCTTCACCTATAAAATGTAACTCCAAGAGACATGTAACATCCAGGAAGTAACTCAAATGCCACGTAGAAAGACAAAACAAGTACAAAGAGACACAAAGAGACCAACACACCTACAAAGCGATGCAAAACAACTGCAAAAAGATACAAAACAACTACAAAGAGACACAAAACAACTACAAAGAGACACAAAACAACTACAATGAGACACAAAATAACTACGAAGAGACACAAAACAACTACAAAGAGACACAAAACAACTACAAAGAGACACAAAACAACAACAAATAGACACAAAACAACTACGAAGAGACAGAAAATAACTACAAAGAGAAAACAACTACAAAGAGTTTCAAAACAACTACAAAGACATTTAAAACGACTACAAATCAAATACAAAACAACTGCTAAGAGATAACCATTAGTTATGTGACAGAAGTCTCTTTGTTTATTGTATCTACATTTCTGTATTTTTTGGGACAGACGTCTTCTTATTTTCATAACATCACCATAAAATTGATGTTTTATAATAACGATTTTGTTTCTCATATCACAGTGTACTCTTCCCCTTCACAAATCCATAGAATGAAATGATCCTCCCAGAATGTAGATCACACACATATGTGACGTTAAATAGTCCAGTCTTGCCCCTTGTGCTGAGGCTGACTTATTGAAGGATTTATTAAGTTTACAGTGCAGAAAAAACAGTTATTTCTGGGTTTGAGGTGAAGTATTTTCCAAACACAAAAGGATTGTAAATCAAGCGGGCTCCGACTAGTTTGCGTTTGCTCCATGATGTTTGGAGAATAAGCTCAGAATTAGTTGCATGTTGGCAAATCTTCTAATGAATGGCTTAGCGGTTGTTTCCCTTGCAGATTATTCAGTTGAGTGGACTGAAGAGAAATCAATTACTGCAACTTAACTTCCATTATTTATCCCACAGCTGAGGGGGGAAACGGCCTTACACGACAACGTGCCTCTATTAAATTCATAGGGTCAGATTCAATTCCCAGAAATTATATTTCCTGGGATAAATCCCTCGAGGATGGGGGGCGGGGGGATCCCTCCAGAAATGAAAAGACAAGAGAAAATCTGTTTTACAGACCACCGCTGCTTTCTCAGCTCTTTTGATTAGCATTAATGTTGCACTGCGGAAGTCTGCCGGCACAACTGTCACAGCTCCTTCCACACACACACACACACACAGAGAGAGAGAGAGAGAGAGAGAGAGAGAGAGAGAGAGAGATAAAGCTATATCTCCCCCTGCCTGCGTAATTCTAAAGGGAACATTTTTTTTCTTTTAAATTAAATGCATGCTGATTGTTATTGCGCCCCCTCCCCCCGCGTGGAATAGTCTGCAGCGAGGTAAATGTCACTAAGTAAGTGCCACACTTTTTCTTTCCTCGGTGGCTGTTACCAGGTTTGTGCATGCAAAATAAAAGCGCGGAGAAGCAGGAGGAGGAGGAGGTGGGGTGGAGGAGGAGGAGGTGGAGGAGTGTTCCTGCGCGCATCTGAGTGTGAGCGCTTATCAGGGCACAGCAGGGGGACCGGACATATGTCGCTCCTCTCATTACAGGCCGAGAGCAGCGATAACGGGGCGGTTAGTGGCGCACTGGAAGCGGCGTACAGCGGCAGTCGTGGCGATCACACGGGGGGAAGAAGCGAGAAGCGGGGTCGGGATGAGGATCACCACGGGACCCGCCGCTAACGCACTCCAGTCTGTCTTTCAGACGGCCTCCGCACACACACGCGCACGCACGCACGCACACACACGCGCGCAAACACACACACTCGCATATACACACAGTGGCAGCCACAACATGCTTTATTTAAAAGGCTCTGCCTCCGCAGCCTTCCCATTGTACTTTTACACAGCTCTGCTTTAATGCCGTCTGGGAAACAGCATGCAGAAGTGAAA